>JAVYIG010001640.1:0-313872 GCA_035222895.1 Strongylocentrotus droebachiensis
ATTCAGAAAATTATCGTCATTAAAGTTGACAATAATGTGTGTAGCCAATGTAGCCAGCGCGCGTTGTTGCTGCGTGTTGATGATGGCATGCGATATACGCAGAGATCTATCGAATGAATGAATATGAATGATAGTTTGGAAATTTCTTAGATTAAATTGCTTGATATAAATGATAAGAGTAGTCTATGATAGCGTTTTTTCAACCTTCTTTTAGCCACGGCACCCTTTTGTTTCTAACTTTATAGACAAATAATTAGACTGTGTGTGTGTCACTCCCCAAATGGCAAACCCGGACTTTAGTGCCCCAGCTGAAAATCTAAGTTTATTATGGATTTAATATCAATAATATTAATTATGCTAATATAGACCTAGATCTATGCAAATATAAACATACCAAAACTTGATGATTTTTAATCATTTGACGTCATAAAAAGCAATTTTAAGCCAAAAAATAGCAGCGAAGTAGGGGATCTCCTCTTTGCTTGATGCGAGATAGTCTACTAGCGAACTGAAATAACCGAATAAAAACTATGGTGAACTAAAAAAAGAAAAGAAAAAATCAAACCACCTCTGAAATTACCTTTGAAATGTTTATTAATTTTTTCTTCCGATATGCGCACATGATAGGGGCAGGTTGGGATGGGATGGGGGGGGGGGGGGGGGTGCTCAATAGTCGCCAAATTTGGGGGTAAAAGGGGCAACTGGCCTTGGGGGGGGGGGGGGGGCTAAATTTATTATTTACTTATTTTTCTTTGTAATCATTTTTCTAATTTTTTTCCGGGGGTGGCTCTTTTCTTTATTCTGCCCCCCCCCCCAAGGCCAGTTGCCCTTTTACCCCAAATTTGGCGACTATTGAGCACCCCCCCCCCCCCATCCCATCCCAACCTGCCCCTATCATGTGCGCATATCGGAAGAAAAAATTAATAAACATTTCAAAGGTAATTTCAGAGGTGGTTTGATTTTTTCTTTTCTTTTTTTAGTTCACCATAGTTTTTATTCGGTTATTTCAGTTCGCTAGTATCTCGCATCAAGCAAAGAGGAGATCCCCTACTTCGCTGCTATTTTTGGCTTAAAAATGTGCTTTTTATGACGTCAAATGATTAAAAATCATCAAGTTTTGGTATGTTTATATTTGCATATATTAGCATAATTAATATTATTGATATTAAATCCATAATAAACTGAGATTTTCAGCTGGGGCACTAAAGTCCGGGTTTGCCCCCCAAATTAGGCCCAATTCCAAATTCATTACAATTTTCATTTCATCACACTCGCAGAAGATTCATTTTGGATCACACTGACACTTGTGACATTGTCAAGACTCAAGTGCCAAATGTATGATGGGGTTGTCTGAATGCTTAACAAAAATAAAGCCTTTGCTTTTGTCTTTGGACTTAACAAAATGTAGGCCTATCACTGTAATTTGTATGGAATAGTTCTTCAGGTATAAATTAATAGAACGAAGCACCACTCGATGAAACGACCGGAAGTTTCAACAGGATCACCTCACACTTCCGTACACTGATAGCACTAAACATAAATATTTATCCTTCATATTTCATAATATTTTCTAACATAAATTATCAAATCTTTAAAAGATAAAAAAATATATTGCATGCATTTCAATTTTCAATTGTAAACTTCTTCAAATTACAGTTTAAATCAACTTTCCGGATACACAACCTGTCTGGACACAAATATGGGCATGTTTGTTTCTTTAAAAAATTGTGAGCGTGTGAAGTGAGTGAGAAAAAAAGAAGGACATATTCAGTATGGTACAAATTTTATTATGTAATCACGGTAATCACCACAGTCGCACTAATCATAAGATAAGATATAGAATAACGTAAACACCTTGCCGCAGAATATATGTTTTGGAGTCTCAAGTTTTGTGACATTTATTCTCATATTCTACACAAATTCTATTACCGTAAATCTCCGTGTATAAGACACACTTTTTTGCCGCCGAAAAAATTCAAAGTCGTGGATGCGTCTTTTACACAGGTACATGTACAAAAAAACAAAAAAACTAGAACAACACTCAAATGTGTCTGTCATTTTGGTTTGAAAGTAATCTTTCTGATAGTTCTCAATATGTAGTTTATAATAATAATTCCTCCAATTTTTCTTCTATACACACGGCGTACCACAAGGTTCTATCCTAGGTCCTCTACTGTTTTTTAATTTACATTAATGTTCTTACACATTCAACTGTACCTTGCAGTTAAATGAAAGTCCTTCCCGCGTGGGTTTTTTAACACGGACCTGGCTTGCTGTCGACAGAGTCGGCAAAAAACAACAACAAGAACAACAACAAAAAAAAAACAAAAAAAATTGGGGTGCGTCTTATACACAGAGATCTACGGCTCTACCAATTACCAAATCAGCAGGAAAATTAAAGACTACAAATGATGCAACTAGAAAAATTATTTGTCAATTGATTCCGGGGATATCAGAATCTCAAAATCTGATGTGGCTCGGCTTTCGGCTACAACTGAAGAAAAGTCATGAAAACAAACGAAACCTTATTTGCTCACAAGAGTTTACAAACAAGTGAATATGTCTAACAAAGCGATCCACCAAAGGTTAAAGATAATTACTTGAATTGGAAGGCAAAGTATCATACAAACGGTTGGTTTCACTTTTTACACACAATCTCGATGACATCTTCTCTCACAATGTAGATTTCCAGACCCTTGTCAATAAGTTCATACTTTTTTTAACAGATGCAAAATGCTGTAATAGTTCCTTATCATTTGCTGATATTTTCATGATTTCCTAGAAAATGTTTGCACTAGGTAATTCTAGGTTTCTATTTTCATGACTGGTATCAGATTTTTGAAATCTTGCTAATTTGTTTGAGATGTGCTTGAACTATGGTCACACTACCAACTACCATACATGAATTCAAAAAATCATATATTATGTCACCTCATGAAAACATGAGGATATTTGGGCTTCTTCTTGTCCTGACTTGTCCCATTTCTAAATGTTGCGTACATTGAAAAAATATATTTTTGATAAAAAGAATTCAGATAACTTTGGGCACCTCTCTATCATATAGAAGGATATTCAGGCACCTCCTTGCCAAAATGTATATAATGGAGGTATCCCAAATGTGAGACTATCTCCCAAATAGACATTGTACCAAAAATCGTGACAAGGGATTTTTAGATTATTAAATCTTTATGAAAGATAAAATCAAGAAGACTGAACACTGCACTACAGGATATTCAATTAGATTTAGAGGAGAAGACAACTTGATGCCATTTACATGTACATTGTGTACATGAATGATGGAATGACTGAAATTTGTTTACATCCATATATGTTAACATTTCTATCCAGTATCCAACATGTTTTCTATTTCTCAGTCTGTAAACTTGTGTTTGATCAAAGAGAAGGCAATGTACATGTAAAATAAGTCTTAAACTAAAGGCATGACTATGCTACCTGCTGATGAAATCATCGCTACAAGATTAATTTACTACAATTATGTGTGATCTTACAGGTACCAAGATCTACATATGCAGTTTTTGTGTATATATCATAAACTTGAGAATGAAAGGTGGACTACTTGAATTATGACCCATACTTAATACTTTGAGATGTAAACTTTAATATGTCACTTTCTCATCAAACATAAATCAGGACAAATCCATTTTTCACATACCGTTACTTAAAAAACCAAAATAAAAACATGGTAAGGGTGTGAATAATTTAGTTTGCATGTACATGTCTATTTTTTTTTATAAATCAAAATATAGTAAAATAAATCTGGCAATATCCACTTACAACCTACAGCATGTACAAGTACATGTATATACATGTATCATATATCAGTGTAAATCAATTCATGTTTGTGACTTGTGTGCAATTCTGAAAAATAAAATACATGTAAATTTGCTTAAATTTGTCAGATTTTTATAGAGCTTCTTGAGCAGATTTTGCAGAATGACCATTCATTTTTATTTTATATGCTAAAAATAAAATGAGATTGGTTTGTAACTAGTTGACGGGTAGCTACAACTAGTACAAGTACATGTACAAATAAAGATCTTTAAATACAGTTGATAAACTGAATTTAAGCAAAGTGTCCATTTACAATGTTCATACTGTACATGTTAGGTATCTTGTAGACACGGCCAAAAGAATTTAAATTTTACTTCAATATGAGTCATACAGTGATCTGGTTTTAGGGAAAGGGAACTGATGTTTATTTTGACAAGGAAACTAGCCTGACCCATTTTCATCAAAGGATTTAGTGTGTCACTCACATTCTAATGAAGGAATTTAATGGGATTATGATGTCCCGTTCAAGCGAATCTGTACAAAGTTGTGGATTTTTACATCTTAATATTAACTATTGCCTTTAATATCGAGTTTGAAAAATGTGTTAGTTCTTAACACATGTTTCTATGGGATGACCAAGAACTTAAACTTGTGACAGCTTCGAGAAACTGGTCCTAAGAGTTTAGAGCTGTTATTCTCTCGATTAAAAAAAAGTTGAATCATATTTATTTATCCATGTAAGCCTATTCTGTGCTGTATGTTGCAAATCCCACCTCAAATATTAGATGTTGTAGAATTAGGCCTGTAAATGATTATCAGATCGGGGGCCGGTCTTGAGCCGATCAGGGGTGATCGGATAATAATTTCTGATCGCCGATCAATAAAAAATGATCAGAATTTTTTTTTTTTTTATGCCGAAAATTTTCAAGTTTTGGGCTATCAAATGCTTTAAAAAAATTCATATCTGAGATTATTGTGTCATTTGGAGTTGTTTTAGACCATGTTTGTTGATATTTAGTGCCTTTTCATGACTTTGAAATTAGGCCTGAGTCGGTACGGTCGATCACACCGGGACCCGACCGTTGCCGTCGGGTCCCGGTTTCGTTTTTTGAGAACCGACGCTCCGAAAAAAATAATGAAATATGTAAGAAATTGCAGTTTTGCACACCACTAAAATCAATCCACCTTAAAACTTAAGTATTTAATTGTTACCAATCATATTCTAGCTCATCCTGAATCAATCCGAACTGCTGATATAAATATGGGTTGCAAAGCAGTTCGCCCCATCGGGTTGTTGTTGCCAGCTGCTAGCTAGCTACTGTACTGGCCGGGTCTCTCGGCAGGATTAATAAATCAGGTTGAAAGAAACATTAATGTTTGAATAATAAAACGGCTTTCTAAAAATACTTCTTTACAACATACCGATCGAACAATTTTTAAAAGACAAAATAGATATTTTTTCTTTGATTTTAAACACCGCATGCTTCTTTTAAAAACTGAAAATTACTTGGTAATCACAAGAAGTTTCGATACGGATAGTTGTTGCAAGGCAAGTTCAGACTAGTCTCGGAAAAATGCGCAGTGCACCTCGTTAACTGTAATGCGTGCCCAAACGAAACCAAACAATGACGTGATCGTAACGAGAAAAAAATCATTACAAACTACGAGAGCACAATTGGAAAGACAACTACTCAAAATTATCGTAAGCAGATACATAACTTGGAGGAAGAATACAATAGTTGTCCAGGAAAAGCCACAGAAATAGTGATAATCGAGGAGAAACTGGGTACATTTTTATCGCAAGGGGCCTGCTGCAAATACTCGAATCCTTTGTTATACTGCTTTTTACCGTAGAGGGCGGTATTTGGTTTCTAGCCTCGTGTTCAATTTAAACACGTGTAGTTCGAGTATTTGCAGGAGGCCCATTCAGATAATGATTGTACCTATAGTAACTCCTTAAATATCACTATTTCTGTGGCTTTTCTTGGACAACTATTGTATTCTTCCTCCAAGTTATGTATCTGCTTACGATAATTTTGAGTAGTTGTCTTTCCAATTGTGCTCTCGTAGTTTGTAATGATTTTTTTCTCGTTACGATCACGTCATTGCTTGGTTTCGTTTGGGCACGCATTATACAGCTAACGAGGTGCAGTGCGCATTTTTCCGAGACTAGTCTGAACTTCCCTTGCAACAGTTATCCGTATCGAAACTTCTTGTGATTACCAAGTAATTTTCAGCTTTTAAAAAAAAAGCATGCGATGTTTAAAATAAGAGATAAATATTTATTTTGTCTTTAAAAAATTATTTGATCGGTATATTGTCAAGAAGAATTTTTTAGAAAGCCGTTTTATTATTCTAACATTCATATTTTTTGACCCGATTTATTCAACCTGCATGAATCAAAATGGCTGCTCGAATGTTGTCTTTCCATTTTTGCTCCAGTTTTTTTACTTTTAGAGGCACGATAATGGCACTAAAAATCGCCAATCATGGATGAAAAAAATGTCAAGTGGGAAAATATACCGATCTGAGGCGAGGTATGCATGTGTTGATTTATTTGATTGATAAAAAGGTCACTTTTAAGGGACATACTGATGATATGCGCTTTTTATAGAGGCAAGTGACAAATCCTGCGAGCTGATTTCGGGACACCGGGTCCCGATCGGTGCAAGGCCGTCGGGACCCGGTTTATGAAAATCCCGACATGACTCAGGCCTATTTGAAATTAATAATATTGGTCTAAGATAGGCCTAGTCTAAGAGAAGAGGCAAAACATGCGGGCCGCCATCTTGGATTATAATGCATGCCTACATTGTAATTCAAGATGGCGGCCCGCATGTTTTGCCTTTTTCTCTTAGACCAATATCATTAATTTCAAAGTCATGAAAAGGCACTAAAGATCAACAAACATGGTCTACAACAACTCCAAATGACAAAATAATCCCAGCCATGAATTTTTTTTGAGCATTTGATAGCCCAAAACTTGAATTTTTTTGTCATTTAAAAAAAAAAAAATTCTGCCGTTTTTTTTGCCGATTATTTTTGCCGATACCGATCACAGGTGCGAGGGTGTCGCTCCGATTTTCCGATCCGATCAAAGCCCCAACTTACAGGGTTATGTAGAATGCATGTGAATGAGGGATAATTAATATTTTTTTCTTTATTCCTTTCCAAACAGAAACAGGTACCCGTACATGTGTTGCAAATTTGGATTTTATGCCTACGTACTACAATGTACATACATATCCCCCCCCCCTCCCCCCCCCCCAAAAAAAAAACTTTTTTACTTAAAATGATTAGATAAACTTGTTGGCATAGAAGGAGTAAGGAGCAAGGATTAAGATTAATGTTGATATCAAATTATTTTGTTTACCTCCAGGAGATGAGGAGACGGCGAACGGAGACCACCGTGGAGCTTAGAAAGAACAAGAGAGAGGAAACCGTTCTAAAGAGGAGAAATGTACCCAACCTTGAAAGCACAGACTCAGAAGAAGAGTCGCCTCTTGTAAGTTACACTTCTTCAATATCATACCAAGTTTTCTCGTCTATGCAGAATTTAGTACACTCCATCTTGAACTTCTTTGAATGACTGTTTGCTTTTGTGCTTCTGGGGGGGGGGGGGGGGGGCGGTGTTTCACAAAATTTGTCATTAGTGACAAATGACAGTTTTGTTATAAGCTAGTGAAATCCTTGCTTCTGATTGGTTATCAGCAGATTTGTCACTGATTTTTGTCATTGTCATTGAAAAAAGGCTTTGATAAACACCCCCCAGGTTGTAGTGATTAATTAATTTTTTAATTAAAAAACAACAACTATATACTGTATACATGTACTGTATGTGTACACTAAGCGATTTGCCATGTAAAACAATAATCATAGTAATGCCAGTGCTTGACACTAACAGGATGGTCTTGTGTCACGGGCACCTACAATTTTTGAAGTTTTTACATAGGGCTCATGGCTGGTGGATACGTATTGTTCAAGGTCAATGTGGACCCCCTTCCACTAGCAGTCCGTGTGAAGCCCTTGTAATACTACTCCTCCAATATCTATAGATACTGTACCTACATTTGAAGTTAAACAGATAGGTGTACAAATTTGCCTTTGTCCTTTATTCAACCACAATGAGAAATGGTGACGCCTGAACTAATTCAATAAAGTATGCATCTTTTAGAATACAGAGACTTGTAGAAGTACAACTTGATTACATGTTTTTAGAAACTCATTGTGATCATCCTTTTGTTAAACAGGAGAGAAATATTTTAATTAGTATATTTGGTTTATTAAGAATTAGTGTACAATCTGCATATTTTGAATGTGAATGTGGCATTGAATTTCTATTATACAATTGTATATAATATATATATATATATATATGTTTATTTTGAAATTTCTTATCATTTCTTCTGCAGATGAACAAATCCATATCTGAGATAGTAGTGAATGCTGCCAAGTCTCTAGAACCCAACATACAACTCGATGCAGTCCAGGCTGCTAGGAAACTCTTGTCAAGTGATCGCAACCCTCCCATCGACGGTCTAATAGAATCCGGCATCCTCCCTGTTCTAGTCGATTGTTTAGCGAGAGAAGACAAGTAAGAATAACCAAGATGTACATTAATCTTCAAGTTTAATATATAATATATACCCCCCCCCCCCCCCCCCCCCCTCCTTTAACAAGAATTATTACTGGATCCTCTTTTGGGGGACTTGTTAAAGAAGAGAGATTACCTTCAAATGATTTTAGTCTTTTGATTTTTGTATTTAGGTATCCAAAGCTCTCATGTAGTCATTTTCTGCTCTTAGTTTGGTTACTGTAGTGTTTAATGGAATGCTATCATGAATATGCCCTAGACTGGACATACAGCTTTTTATTTGTTTGTTTGTACATATTTTATAGGTTAATCTTTTTTCCCCAGAAAAGAATTTACAATGAAAGATAGAATTAGTATCGTTATGAAAATAATCAGCTCGTTAACTACTGGTAAGAACAGTGTAGGTTTAAAATTGTTAACATTTCTCCAGTTGACTGTGAGCCCTGTTTTCTGTCCTCAACATTAACACTTTGGTTAGTTTATATTGTTAATGTTCGAATCAATGTAGAGAACACCTGTGGACTTCCTTTACTAATCGATGAGGCACTCTTTAATTATAATTGATTCTTATTAAGCACTTTTACAGAATACTGGTCAGAGCTCTGAAACAACAAAAACAAAAAATGCATCTGGAACAATAACATATATAGCACTTAGCAGCAAACATGATATTTATATTTAAAAGATAAGAACATAATTAGAGCAATTCAGAGATGTATGTCACCTGTCCCATTGTAAGCCAGAACTTTGTTTCTTTCTTTTTTTCCCCAACCAGTCCATCGTTACAATTTGAAGCTGCCTGGGCCCTCACAAACATCGCGTCTGGAACTTCTAAACAAACGATAGCAGTGGTAGAGGCAGGAGCGGTACCCTACTTCCTAAAGCTCTTGGGCTCTCAACAACACAATGTAGCTGAGCAGGCAGTATGGGCCTTAGGAAATATAATAGGTAAGGTATTCTGGGGCCTACACGTGAGGATATTGTGGTGTATTTAGCTTAAACACGAGTCCCATGATAACAATAAACTATGCTTAATCAGAGCTGCCAACCATGCCGTTTTTGCCGGAATTACTCTGTTTTTTCCTCCAAATTACGGTATTACGTTTTTTCTTCATTTTTTTTTTTTTTTTTTTTTTTTTTTTTTACATACCGCACGTCAATCAAGTGCCCTAAAATGGTGATTTGATCACAAATTCAACAGAAAACTAAAGTTAAAACATACTTGAAAAGAAAAATATTCTCAAAAAGAATGAAATGCCGATAATACCAAAATAACCACCAAAAACAATTCCTGCTTGTATGGAAAAAACAGCATGATGAATGAACATTTCTGCATTAGTAGTGTGTCGCGCATGGTTGTAAGTTTCGTTGTTATGAATTCCTTTTTTTTGCCATCATGGGTCCTTTTTTTGGTCGCACAAGGTTGGCAGCTCTGCATGTTATATCAAGAACGGTATTTGAGTGGTCTCGCATCTCTTGAGTATCAAAAAATCAGCAAATGCAAAATGAGGACTTGCTGGATTGCTCTCCATGGAATGGTGGAGGTGCAAGCATAGTGCTGGCAAGTCTTGATCTACTGGGCCCCTTCTTACAAAGAGTTGCCAGTGATCCAAATCAATCGCAAGTCCTCCAATCAATCACAAGTTTGCAGTCTCCTATCTCTTATGTACATGGTTGTGATTGATATCAACTCTTTGTAATAAACTTAAATGCATGTATTATTTGCTATTCAAAATATAATTAATGTTGCTATGTCTTTCCTCATTCCCTCTTATCCTATACCAGGTGATGGACCAAGGTGTAGAGACTATTGCATAAAGGAAGGAGTCGTGCGACCTCTGCTTAACTTCATCAATCCCACAATTCCCTTGTCCTTCCTGAGGAACGTGACGTGGGTCATAGTAAACCTGTGCAGGAATAAGGATCCGTCACCGCCTCTAGAGACAATCAGGGAGATCCTACCCGCTCTCCTCGCATTAATTCACCACTCAGACACCAATGTGAGTACAAGGCATCTGGCCAAGTTTGTAAATCTGGCAGCTGCTGGGTCAGGGGGGTGTTTCACAAAGACTAAGATCGACTTTAAGTTGGACTTAAATATGGCAGGCCATTCATGCCGCTGGCTGCTCTCCCTATTGGTCTCTCAATTATCATCTTTAGATAATATTTTTTCCTTCAATAATGAACTATCAAAAAATGTAGATTTGTGACCAGATTTATACGTCCCTTGAGAGACCAATGCCAGCAAATGATGAGAGCAAACAGTGGCATGAACAGCCAGCCATAGTTAATTCCAACTTCAAGTCGATCTTAGTCTTTGTGAAACACCCCCCAGATGTTGACATTGAGTAGAGTTTTACCCCTGATTATGATCAACTTCAAAAGTAAAGATCAAGGATATGAGAAACTGTATCCATATTCAAAGAACTTACAAAAGTAGATAGGAAATGCTGCTTCTATAACCACCTCACACTAAAACAAAAGTAACACTTAGAGATGGTGGTTTCAGTTGTGTCGCTACAAAGCTTTGGAATAATCTCCCACTAGACATAAATTGTATTCATATTCAAAGAACTTACAAAAGTACATAGGAAATGCTGCTTCTAAAACCACCTCGCACTAAAACAAAAGTAACACTCCGAGAAATTGCTTTCAGTTGTATCACTACAAAGCTTTGGAATAACCTACCACTAGACATAAGAAAAGCCCCATCTGTTGAAGGCTTCAAAGTTTTGTTGAAGTCCCACTCGTTTTCAGAAGCCTTTTAATAGATTTTTGTTGTGTAATGTAGCTTTATAAAAAATAATCTTCTTCTCCATAGTGCAATAGAGAATATTTACATAGTAGCTGGGCTGTATAAATCAATCTTATCGTAGCTTGCTATTTCTACATATACGCCTACTAAGATTACAGCACTCATATAAAAACACATAATTGCAACATTAGATTGGATTAAGGCAGGAAATATAACTTCATGATGTAAATAGACCGATAGTTGAACTCCTTTTTATGAGATTGTATACAATTATGCTGTGCATAGATTGATATTGTTTGAATAAAGTGAATCACTTGATTATGATCATCATGTTTAGGACCATGGATATGCAGCCATGATCCTGTGTTATATTTAATAGGTTGGGTCTGGTAGTTAATGAACCGTTTTCTTGTTTGCTTTCTCTTCCTCATGCTTTTAATGTTGTTATACTTCCTTACTTAATATACTTCCTTAAATTCACAAAGTTGATCAAATCCTGGGCCTCACTTTCTATCTGTCTTAATGATCAAAATGGTGTAGCACGGTCTTTACGTCTTTTTGCATCTTCCATCTTCCAATCACAGATACTAGTAGATACAGTGTGGGCGCTATCATACCTGACGGATGGAGGTAACACACAAATTCAGATGGTCATAG
Source organism: Strongylocentrotus droebachiensis (assembly GCA_035222895.1). Lineage (NCBI taxonomy): Eukaryota > Metazoa > Echinodermata > Echinoidea > Camarodonta > Strongylocentrotidae > Strongylocentrotus > Strongylocentrotus droebachiensis. The sequence goes on from JAVYIG010001640.1 coordinate 11,799, forward strand.
ATTCAGGAATTGTCCCTACACTGGTTCCATTATTAAGCAGTAAAGAAGTAAAAGTTCAGGTAAGTGTCTTGGGTTTTATTCTATTCAGTACGTCAATTAAGTTGCGGTATTTTATTTGGCATTCCACTTGGCTAAGTTATATGTCTTAACTCATTTTCAGATCACTTTTAAGCATTTTACTTTAGTAAGCCAACATTTATGGTAAAATACTTACTGAGGAGCTTTGTGACGCCACATTGTCAATCCGACATAATCTGCAATAAACGCATTAGATGCCCGTTGATACAATTGTGTGCAGCTTATGATAACTGCTAATCAAGGCCTCCAAACTAATTGGCAGAAGTCTTGTAAGGTGCTGTCTTAAACTAAGGGTAAAATAAGCCAAAAGTTTAGACTGAATACCAAAGCTGGCTAAATATTTTGAGGAGAAAGAGGAATAAGAGAAGTCTCTGTGATTGAGCCAATTGATTTGCATGAACTGCCTGCACTTTTAAACCAGAAACTGCTTGGTGCAAGAAACTTTCATTGTGTAAAATAGAATGAATCACATCATTTGACTTCTGGAGTTCACCAAAGTTTGTTGTTTATAAAATGGCAGACATTAACAATTTGTGAGACTCTCCTGCTGTATAATTTCCAGTTTAAAGGCATACATAAATCAATGGTACAAATATGTATGTCTATCTTCACATTACATTACAGACAGCAGCATTAAGGGCAGTAGGCAACATAGTAACAGGTACAGACGAGCAAACACAAGTTGTTCTTGATCACCACGCTCTACAACACTTCCCAGCTCTTCTAGATCATGCCAAGGATAAGATCAACAAGGTAGGTGGTGGTTATTGTTGGCATTTTATTCCAGAATGCAAAGAAGCCCCTTTTACATGTAAATGGGTGTTAAAATGAGGGTGGAAATCAGTAACTTCGCACACACCAAAATTCCTTAACCATACCATACAGAGGTGCTGTGGTCTAGTGGACAAGTCACCTGACTGCAGATCACGAGGTACTGGGTTCAAGTCCCACCGCGGCACCAATGTCCTTTGGCAAGACATTAATCTACATTTGCCACTCTCCACCCAGGTGTAAATGGGTACCTGATATGCTTGAGCGCTAGCTACTTTGGCAGCTCGGCTATAACCAGGGTAATATGTGTACAGCGCCATGAGTGTCAGAGCCTGGTGGATACCGGCTCTATATAAAATATCCATAATATTATACTCGCTTATCAGTTGTTGTTTTTCACGTGATATATAAATGCGAAGTGCAATGTTGTAAGTAATTTTATTTAACCGCTGATGAGAAATGAGACAAATTAACTGTTAACAAGGGTTTAAAATTACCTCATCCAATTGGGTTGTCAGTGAAAGAGAATATTTGTCAAAGCAGATAAAAAAATGAATTATCAGAAAGGAATAAAATGCATGTCTACAAAATATAAATAATTCATAACAAACTCTTCTAGGGAATCACAACACTTAACAGGTTATGCACATGTTTTGTGATTTCCTGAAAAAAGTTTGTTTAAACTTGTGTATTCAGAATTTTCCCCCAGCATCTCCTCCTACCCTGACTTACATTCTTGAAGTGATGAAACAAGGCATTCCTGTCCAATCTTAAATGTGAATGTGTTATAATTTAATGTAATGTAATTCTAATTTAATTTAAAACGTTAGGGAGTGCTGTGTGTAGGTCCAGTTTCCCTTTTGAAGGCATACAAGCGCAGGGCTGAAGCTAGCCGACAGATGCGGCTCTGCTGATAAAGGAGTGCATCTGAGACTCCCATGGTCAGATTGTAAGCTATCCCTTTGCGTTGCCAGGGCCATGGGCAGTCGATGATGATGGTAGCGATTACCCCTGACAGTATGCCTTCGTCCCCACAGGACAGGGCGTCTTAGCAGACCATGTGGTATTTATATGGTCTGTTCACATCTGATCAAGAATTCAGGATCTGTAGAGAGGTTGTGGAAGATCTTAACATGGTTCTTGCCGTTGCATTGCATTTTTTTTGGTGCTAATAACATGCATAGGATGCTTCAGAAACTCAAATACAAGTCTAATCCCCCCCCCCCCACTCCCCCCAATTCCCATTAGGTTATAAAAAAAGATTATAATAAGAGTAGAATAGAAACTAATGCAATAAATTTTTCAGCCTTAGAAAATGCTTTGGTCTAGTCAAACAACACACTGGTATTTGGCCAGGCCATTTCAATTTTCATATTCAATTTCAGTGTGAACAAGTATTTTTTAATTAAAATAAAATGTGTAACTAAGTCAGGATTTAGTAAGGAAAAGTACCATTTCATCTTCTAGAACTTCTGGGATTTATAATCTGTTAAGGCTGTTCACCATGATCTGCTTTTGGTAGAACATGCTTTTGTGATAGACCCCAACAAGAGTTATCTTGGTCTCATTATTCAACAAGATAAAACTGGAGGGGACTACTTACTACTCATTTATATTTGATGTAACGTCATCTTTCAGGAGGCAGTATGGTTCCTATCAAACATCACAGCAGGTTCTCAGAAGCAAGTCCAGGAGGTCATTGATGCAGGTCTCATACCCCAGATCATCAGGCACCTAGACAAGGTAGGTTCGGCCTGTAAACAAATCTCCACCCACCTCAAGAGGCAGTCCGTAATTTAACGATGATGACGTGATAACAAAAAACTTTAGTGTTTTCTTGTATGGCTCCAAATCTCTACCTAAGATCCAGGTTATTGAGTCAATGAAGCAAACCATTAAAGAAATATTAATTTGATGCTTATTTGAAGTGTAGCAAGTTTTTCGTTGTTGTTGTTGTTGCAATGTACCCCAAACCTTAAACTAACAACATGATAAAAACCCTTCCATTGTTTTCTTGAATGGCTCCAAATCTCTACCTAAGATCCAGGGAATGACAGGATAACGTTATCAATGTTTCAGTTAATGAAGCAAACCATACAAGCAATATTAATTTGACGCTAATTTGAAGTGTAGCAAGTTTTTCGTTGTTGTTGCAATGTACCCCAAACCTTAAATTAACCAATTATCTGTAGCTTATTTTCAATAGGTACTTAATGTATGACAAAAGTTGACTAAAACAGTCCAACGAATGGATGGAAATTTGACAAAAGTGTTAAAAGCAACTACATGACAAAAGTTAGAGTTCAGAACACAAACTTGATAATGATATAATAGTAATAATAATACATTTATAGAGCGCAGAAACCATCCAACATTAAGTATATATTCTACTGCGCTACAAGAGCTCCTGATATGCTTAGATTTACAGTCAATTGAGAAGATGTGCTTTCAGTTTTGATTTAAAGATATTCACAGTCTTTGGGGGCTGCACAAGCAAATGCAATATCTCTAAGACCATCCCTTTTAATCGTCGCCCTTCTTTGAAACTGTTCCACAGAGTGACTTCCAGACGCAGAAGGAGGCAGCGTGGGCGGTCAGTAACCTGACAATCAGTGGTAACAAAGACCAGGTCAGTGTGTTGGTAGAAGAAGGCGTGGTCCCGCCCCTCTGTAAGCTCCTGACGGTCAAGGACCCTCAGGTTGTCCAGGTGTGCATCGACGGTATCAACAACATCCTCAAGCTGGCGGGAGAGAACTACCATGACATTGCTGTCAGCATCGAGATGTGTGGAGGTAAGTTGCACTGCGTTTCATTGTATGCTTGATATAGTGATAATCATGTTAGTTTTTTTTTTTTTTTTTAATTGTGCACTTCACGATATGATGTAATGTCCCTGTACGCTTAATTAGTGCTGATGGAAACAGTCACCTGGCTTAAAGAGAAGGTTGAGTTCTGGGAAGAGGTGAAAAATTATTTGTGAGCTTTATCATTGTATTATGCAAGTGTGGAAGAACATCAGATATAAAATGTTCCCTGAAAAGCATGGCTCTTCAAATGCCTTAATATTCTAAATATGGCATGTAACATCATAAAAATCGGGATAGATTTTTATGCCACATGTTTGTGTAGTCCCATATACATCTTTCTGTGTACAGTGCTTATAACTTTACCAAGACTGGGCCAAATTTCTTATCATTTTGATGGTTCCGGAATCTTGCCGTACACACCAATACTTATATGCTAGATGATCAACCTTTTCTGATTGATTCCACAACGTTTCTTTCACAATGGAATCGCGTGACCATAACTGATCCTTATCTTTAAGCTCTGATATTTCAAGGTGTGCATGTAAATCTTGCCAGTGTCTCACTTGGCACATTGGTTCAAATGGGCAACTATGGATAAAGTGTCTATCAGAGTAAGGAGGGTGGTAATCTATTAAATATATGAGTTAACACCCTTCAAGCTCCAAACATACTCGAATGCTTGTCTCTGGGATTATTTGATACCACACATTCTCTAATAGCATTTGCTCGATGATCAATTTATACTAACTGAATTCCAACTTTAACTGTGGACCAACTGCTATTCCTTAACCTGTGCTGTACCTAATACACAGAAAATTATTTATTGTCACGTATTATGTGAGTTTAGTGGTTACCTGGGCCCCGTCTTACAAAGAGTTGCGATTGATCCAAATCAATCGCAAGTCCTCCAGTCAATCGCAAGTTTGCAGTCTCCTATCTCTTATGTACATAGTTGCTATTGATATCAATCGCAAATAAGTTGCTTTTGATATCAACTCTTAGTAAGACAGGGCTGAGTGTCTTTTTCCTGCGACTAATCGTGAGTTGGCCTTTGCCTCTAAAAAGTCTTCATTTTTCATAAGGGAGTATTTTCATGAACGCATTTGTGTCTGATAAAGTCTTTGAGCAGATGGGCACAAATGGATGCAGGGTAGCTGATGTACATTTAAAAAAAAAAATCACATTTCAAAGCTTTGGCCATTCTTTGACTTGATGTGTGCACCAACTTTTCAACATCGTTCGCATTGATATTCTTACTTCGGCAAACAAAAAAGTTTATAGATAAGACTGATATTTGTAAGGCACACACAATTCTTTGCCTGTGCAGAGCTGATCATCTCTTCCTTATCTTCTTTGTACAGGTTTGGACAAGATTGAGTTACTACAGAACAGTGACATTGAAGAGATCTACAAGCTAGCCTATGAGATCATCGACCAATACTTCTCAGAGGTAAGATTATGTTTAACAGGTCTTCTGAAACCCGGACGAAATAAAAGTTGGCTGAATTATTATTTATTCTCTCAGGCCAATACCTGATATTTATGGCTGACATTTTTATGCTTCCACTACAAAGTAGCCGGAGCCATTATGTTTTCTGGTTGTCTGTACGTCCCGTTCTCGTGATCGCGTTATCTCAAGAACCGATTGATGGATTCCCTTAAAACTTGGATCATGTATATATCTTGGAGAGCTAATGAACTGATTAGATTTGGGGGTCACGAGGTCAAAGGTCACAGGGCTCATTATGTATGCAAAAATAGCTTTTGATCACGTTATCTCAAGAACTGATTGATGGATTATGATCAAACTCAGGACATATATGTATCTTGCAGAGCCAATGAATGGATTAGATTTTAGGGTCATGAGGTCAAAGGGTCACACATGTTTATTCTCTATCATTTACAGATTGATGAAGAAGACGCTGCCCTTGCGCCCCAAGCCAATCAAGATGGATTCCAGTTCGATACCAACACCAATATCCAAACAGACGGCTTCCAGTTCTAAGCCCTCCCTACCTACCTACCCAACCAACCGCCCACCACACATTGTCTACCTGACCCTCACGTTCGCCGATCTGATAAAATCATCGCAATTCTTCCTCATACGACTCGGAGACGCGATGCTTGGATTCATGTAACTATTTAGCAAACAGATGGTGTAGCAAGACTAGTGAAATGTGGTAGTTTGGATAGTCAAACCATGAAGAATCCGGGTGGGCGTTGAAAACCCCAAGACGCTATCATATGGATGGCGAGGACCCCTGTCGTAAGAATGTTACTTAAGCCTGTAGCGGGGAGAGATTCGTATCTTAAACCCGGCATTCACTTCAACGTCGGGATATATTTAACAAGGGCAGTGAGCTACTCAACGGCTATATATATTTATCTGTTTCCAATGCATACGATCTGCAAGGCTATCGTTCCCAGTGCACTTCAGAAACCATCAGGACGATGTAATACTTAACCGACTAGTTAACCAACACACACCGGTGAAACAGACTGGGAATATTGTTAATGCTACACCGACTATTTTAAAAGAGGAACTGCGCGAGGAAGAGTGTTCTTGGTGCGATCCCTACCACAGCTTCGAGACCGGTTTGTTTTGGAATAGTGTATCGTGTGCCTTTGTGAAGTGGACGTGCATTCTAAAAGGCTTTTTTCGTGTGTGTTTCTGGTTTGATGTGACGCATGTGTTGCACAGTTGACGATGCCGTCTAATTAAATACCAGGGCACGTTGGTGTAATACAGCAACAATCCTCGTCTCATTAGTATATTGGGTGGATGGACAGTTTACTTATTTACTTATTTGCTGCCATGTTGTGACCTGTATAATTAGGTACTTTTTAATATATCTCTTTCTCTCTCTTCCTGGTTTTTAAGAGACCGTTCATAAGCTGTTGAACATTTTTGAGGGAAAGAAAAAAAAATCTGCTTTGTCTTTGCCAGAAAAAGCAGCCATGTCCATGCGCTGATTCTGTATATACTTGTTAATGTTGCAAGCGAAAATATTTTATTAATTGCTTTTTGATGAAAAAAAAATTGATAATGAAAATTGTCAAGGGCAGATAAAGAACCAAGTACCTCTTAAAATATCCAGTACAAAAAAGTTGCATACAAAAGAAGAAGAAAAAAAGTGCCAACTGAAATAATGATACAGACAATGAAAAATTAGATGTATATCTCCATGTCACATTGATTTGCATTCATTTGTGTTCTTTTACATTATCCATGTACTTTGTCCTTTTTTAACAGCAAATCTTTAAATTTATCCTATTTATTACAATTTTGTGAGTTGATATTTCTTTCTTTTGGTACAGATCGCTTTTTGATTGTTGTATTTTTCAAAACTTTTCGAAACCTCCACCAGTCAGCGAGGACGTCTACGATGCAAGTTTGATAAAATCTTTCAAGAAAATGCAATAGAAGCCGTGTATAAGGCTCATGTGTGATTACGTAAACATTTTTTGACATGTAAGAAGAAATAAAAATGATATTTAAACATGTTACGATTCAAAGAAAATCATTTTTGTTATTTGAAAGTATTGTACTAATTTTTTTGGACAGAAATATCGTATTTCAAGATGTGACAATTTTAAACGACTGCTCGTTTTATTTACTTTCTGCTGGACAGAGTAATTGATCAAAAAAAAGAAAAAAATTGAAAACTTTCGTTGTTATAACTTTTGATTTCTTAGCCCTTGCCAACTTACCTACTTTAAATTTATTGGCAAATCTATGGGAAAACAATTTTTTTTTACGTGTTGCATTTTTGTAATTTGAGAACCAGTTGGTTTATTTCTAATATTTTTTCACTCTTGCTTTTTTGCGTGCTGAATTGAAAGAAGATGCAGAACTGTGTAACGTGATTGATATATAATCTGTACATATGTACAAAGATAAGATAGCTACAGAAAGCACATACATAGCACAGACAGTTTAGCTTCTTAAGAATATGCTTATCACATTTACATGTATGAAGTTACTTTTCTCGCAGGTTTCTTATTACCGGTACCTTATATGGAGATACTATTTTCTTTTTTGGGAAACAAAGAATTAACAGTAGAAAATCTGTTAATGCATGCGCTCTCAATCGATGTGGAAACGTATTTTATAAGTTGATATTTGATTATAGATAGTTAATTTTGGTTTACATGAATTTGAGCAAATATAAAAACATTTCTACCTTGTGTAATATGTGTCAGTTATCCACGTGATAATTTTCAACATAGTTTGATTTAGCCCAGCAGAAATATCTAACATATAAGTGATGAAAAAGGAAGAAAAGTGAGAACATATGTATTCAAAGAATAATTCACATCTAATTGCATCATTTACCATTTAGAAATTGTTGACAGTTCGCCCCTCCTTTATTGTGTATTAAGTAGCATGTTAATAGCATAGGATATTGTGCTGTGTTGTTATTTACACATTATACAAAGATATAGCAAGTATAGTACAAGAGAATGGTACATTTAGGATATTTATGCAGGATGAATAGTTAATACATAGTATTACATACCATAGGCATGCTCCACACAAGTTTTTTTGAAGGGGTTACAGTTTTAACTTATTACAGTCTGTATGTATGAGCCCGACAATTTTTTTTGATGGTCCAGACTTGGAGTTTATGGGTCCATGTGTCTCCCGGGCGCCTGTCGAGTGTCAAGCTTTGCCGTAGGGTATTTTCTCATATTTTTTTCTGGATTGTACTTCAGTGTGGTCATTCGGTGTGAACATATAAAGGTTACAGAAAATATCTACAACGGCACTATACAGAGGTATGAAACAATTGCATCTTTGTAGTATGTGGAGATGTATTTGGGACGTTTAGATGAATAAGCATTTAGTCAGAAATGAACCAATGTTGCAATTTTGCTGTTTATCTTATATACTCTTATTGTGTTTGGGAGCTCCATGGACATTCTATTTTGTTTTTTCCACTGCAGCGCTGCTCCCATTTTAAATACCGGTATTGTTGTTGCTACAAGTATTTTTAGCACATGGCTTATAGTACAGGAGTGAATGTTATTGAGACAGTACACATGTTCCATGATGTATGGAGTTTTTTTGTGCAGGACGAATCCCATAGAAAACATTATTTTGTTAGAAGCAATGTTTTACCCTGTGAACTTGTATCAAAATGTGAATTTCTTGGTAAACATGTGGGAGACGCACATTTATGTTTCAAATTTTGTTGCTATATTTGTTATAGATGTTTCATAGTTTCATGATAAATGCTAACTGTATATGGTATAAAACTGCGGCTTTTATAAAGCAGAATGCATGTTCGTTACACAGACATTTACACAGACAGCTTAAAAGGTTTAGTTATGTAAATTTTGGATATTTCCCCACCTTAAGTAGCTGTTAACATGTATCTGTAAGTAAATTGCATTTAACCTAGTCAGTAGAATGTGATACATTTATGACACATCTATGTTATGACATGTACCCAAGTGTTTGCATGTTATTAGTATATCATAATGTAACTAGAAGCAAACAAATTTTGTAGTACTTTGTTGTCTTAAAAACAACATTTCCACCAATACATTGTACATGACATCCTAACTTCACGTTTTGTACATGTGCATTTCATAGAATGCTCGCTTAGTTTCTTCTAGGTAAGTTTGTAATTCTCTTTCTTTATGATAGGTTTGCTGTCAAATTGTATATATTTGCAAAGTTTTCGAGTATATAATATGTGGAGGTTCTGTTCTGTTCTGAATAGTATGAAGATATACACTGGAAGGATAAAATTACTCCCACTTCAGTAATTATTAGAACCTAAAGTATGTGAAATAATTTTGCTTGTACAGAAAGCGACACTGTTCCTGTTTTTCAACAACATAAAAGTCGCCCGTGTTTGTAGCTTAATGTATGCTAAGTTGGTGTGTTTCACTTTTAAAGAATTGTTTCTTTTCATTTTGGAGATATGTTTTTTCTTTTATTTTGTTGACATTACAGAAATAAATTGAAGATTTTTTTTTTAGACCAAAGAATTCAAGAAATGTGGAAATAAGTGACAAAAAATAAAAAATGGGGTCACGTGTGAGCAATTATATTAATGCTATTGAAGAAAAAAAAGCAAGTGCAGAAACCGCTTATGAAAAAGTGCATGTTCTTGTTGTATGCATATTATGTCAATATTACTCTTTTGTTTTTCCAGAAGTTGTTTTGATAGAAAAAAAATTAAATAAATGATAAAAAAATACATTTTCTTTAGCTCATTGTTCATATTGCCTATTCAATATTTTAGTAAGTTGTCATTTCATTATGTACGGTCTTAGTCCCACACATTAGAAAAACTGTAAAACTTAAGAATGATGCATTAAATTGAAATTTGCAAATGTTATATATAGCATTTTTTTTTTTTACAAAGACTTTTTGATAGATTCTATTTAGCTATTGACATTATTTATTTTTATTAAGCTCTTGAAAAGTGTTGTATTGAAACATTGCTTGTGTTTTATTCATGTTGGGACCGAAACTGCATCATAATGAAATGACTTCTTCCTCTGGTTTGTTTATATGACTAGATTGTTAGATTTGCATTATTATGTATATGCTTTTATGCTTAGAAGATTTGGATTGTCTAAATGTTATCAACAAAGTTATTCTGCATTTCCTCTTTTATTGTTATTATTTGATACAATTTGTGAGTCATTTAATCTATGAATGCAAACTTTTTTAAACTTTGAAGTTAACCTCCATGCACATTGTGGAATGGTGAAGTTCTTATTTGCCTAACGAATACCAAACAAATATTCAAATGAAAAGGTGTGCTGTCTGATGTCTAGATAAATGCTTTTATTTGTATTTAAGAGATGAAAAATTGTTTTAGAAAATACTGAAAATAATATGAGATGCCTTTTTGACGTTATAGGCAAAATGTGATGAATTCAAGGAAAGAAATACAGTTAAGAAGCTGCACCTGTATATAATGCTCGCAGTTGGAATCTCGTTACGTCTCGGTAGCGCAATTCAGTGCTTCGGTGGTGCGGTTTATGAAAAAACAAATCTAATACTTTGAATGTTCTTCCAAACAAAATGTACTGTTAACAAACGAAAGAATGATACAAAAGATTAAAGGTGACAACCTTGCTATGACGTATTGCAATATAGTTGATCATACATGGTACTTGTTCATGTTTTATAAATGATATGAGAAGAAAACCTATATATTGTGCGTACTTTCTCTGAACTTTTAGTCACATTAGGGTACTTGTTAGTCAGATTTCCTTTGTTTAGTCTGTACCATATCTGTAATTATACTGTAAGCTGCGTACTCACTTATCTGTTGTATGAAGGGGAGGAAAAAAGAAAAATGGCGGCTTTATCATAGTCAGCTTAACAATTGCTCTTAAATGAGAGAAAAATGTGAAAAATCAAACTAATATGTAAAATATTGAGATAACATGTGTCTACTTGCTTTGAGGAATTTTTTGTATTTACTAGTTATGTAAGAAAAATCCCCCAAAAAGGCAATTTTTGTGAGGTAAAATTCTTTCCAATTTGAGGATATTTAAACCATTTAAATGAAATGCATATTATTATTGTTATTATTATCACTATGTGTACCTGAAGTGTAAGATTATTCCATTGTATTTGGCCAGAAGAATGGAGTAATCTTGCAAAGAAAACAAGAAATAAAATATTGAGCCTTTCTGGAAATATGGACTTCGTAATTACTTTTATGTGAAAATGAGTTTAGAGATTACGTTTGCGTGGGTGCAGATACATACATTTACTAAAGAGATGACGTAGCGGGTAAGAGAAGGGGAGGGAGAATGAGAGTGGGAAAAGAAGAATAAGACTGAGAAAACAATGCACGAAAAATAAATTAGAGGAAAAGAAAGAATAGACTTGCAGGGAGAGAGAGAACGAATGATGGGCTGGGATTGGGTTAAATTTTTCTTAAAGTTTGGGAAAGATTGATGAAGTCATTGAAATACAGACAGATGGTAAAAGAACAAATTTTCCTTCTAATGAGAGATAGAGACTCTTTCTTGGCATGCTTAGAAATAATCGTCGTGTGAAGACCTCCTCCCCCCCCCCCCCCCCCCATGTTCCTCCGACACACTCCAGACACAACTTTATCCAATTAGCCAATCACAATAGCAACCTTTGTCACCCTAACTCTTACCAAACTCAACTATCGATTTCACTAATAAAGGAAAACGTCTTAAAGGATAACGAGTTCTATTTCATTTATTCTCAAATAGTTACCACTGAGCACCAATCTCCATGGTCATAAATGCTTCTTCATCATATTTCATTGATATCAGTAGATTTAAAGGGATCACTGGCAATGGCGGATCCAAGAATTGATAAACGGGGAGGGGGGGGGGGGGATCATCTACCGATGCTAGGGTGTATCTGGACAGCATTACGTGTCCTGAGCACGACTGAAAACTGTTCTTTACCCCCCCCCCCCCAGGAAATCAAACGGGGGAGGGGGTTGGCATAAGCCGTCTCCACCCAATGCTGGATACGCCATTGACTAATAATGTGCAAGGGGCGTCGGGGGGGGGGGGGAGGGACGTGCCCCAATGCTCCCATCTGGGTCCGCCATTGTTATCGGTTTAATGTGACCAGTCCCTTTTAAGATCTTAATCCAAGATAAAGAACAGAACATGATCGACTCCCTTTGGATGGGACAGTATCACAATGGATCAAGGTTGCGATCGATCTCATACGTTTCTAAAACATCCTTTCTCCGAGTATCCCTTGAATCGTTTAAGCTAATAACAAACGAGGTTTCATAAAGAAAATTCGATACGCTGACACCTGTAGTTTTCTTTGTAAGCGCTCGGTATACTATTCTTACAGAGCAACATTCTGTGTTCGAGACGGAGTTACGTTTGTATGTTGTCTATGTAAAGGAGAATGGGTATTAGACACCATTGTTGAATTGATTTTTTCCCCCCTATTTATTTCTAAAGACACTGAGGAGAAATCTTGTACAGCAACATTCTTCGTTTGAGCCACAGGTACGTATATATGGGCCCGAATTCATAAGGAGCCTGAATGTTTCTAAATAATGAAAAATTTGACCCTTTATAACTATATACCATACCAAAATTACCTTTTCATAAAGACATGCAAAATAATGATGTAAACAAATACCGACATTCCGTCTTGCTGCCTGAATACGAAGCATCATCTTTGATGCTGGCAGCCCCTCAACCCCCATCTTGTTGGTTATCTCAATGTAAAATCTTCTCCTTCTCCCTGTATTTGTAAAATTTCCATTTTTGTTCTCCTTTTCTTTTTATATCCTTTTCTTTTTCTATCCTTCTTATTCATTTTTTTTTCTCTGTCCTGAACTTCTTTTATCCCTTTGTTCTTATTTTGTATATAGTTTCCAATTCAATCTGCTTATTTTCTTTTCTTCTTCTTCTGTTTCTTTTCTCTTCTTCTTTTTCTTCCTCTTATCCCCCTTCTCGACCCTCCTCCTTATTAATTTTCTTCTAAATTCTTTCCCTTTATTCTTCTTCTAATCCCCCATTTACTTATCTATTCTATATGAATTATCGTCTTTGCTAAATAAACGTTCTATTAAAAAAAAATGTTCAATCAACTCATTGTCGGTCATTCCTTTCATCGTATTCTTGAATTTCTCTTATAGTTTTCTTCGTTTCAAACACCATTTAAATTATCACATTTTAGTCGATGAAACCACTTTAAAGCGAATTGAAGATGTATTTCAAAATCATCAAATATTCATGACGAATACAAACGTAACCGAAATAGCTCAGGGTCGAAGGGCTATATCAATAACGACTTGGGTCTAATTAATGTTCTTCCAGAAAAATGATAAACCTTGAATGATAATTGCGATCTAAGTATCCTACGATTGATTAGAAAATTCACAAAACGTTCTCATTTAAGATGCTTTTAACACCTATCGATCTTTTCGGGAATTTAATGACGGGTTATTAACGTATTATGACGCGGTTTATTCTTAAAGTACGCGAGGCTCATGCTAAGTACTCCAACATTTAAAGTGAAATAGCTGTTAATTCCATATTTAAGAATGGTATCGTATAATTGCTAAATAAATGCATGAAGCTGAATTGTGATGACAAAACCGTTCCATGGCAACACAGCGTCGCGATCGCTGCCAAAAAGAGGCGTCGAGGTATTTTAAAGCCCAATATTGGTAAACAACATTACGTTGTCAATACTCCCGACTTTAGATGATACATAACCAAATATTCACAAGACCCAACATTTCTTTTTACATTTAAAGCGTAATATATATATATATATATATATATATCGTAAGCAGATAATGGTTGGAGTTGATCCACATCAATTGGCCTTTTTATAAGTAAGCTTCTTATTATCCGTACCTTCTGTCAACATATTAATGGCTAATATTTGGCATTATTTGAAATTAATTAGATCTAAAGGATCGAAACAAAGGATATGATACAATTTTTGTTTTACTCTTTTGCTTTGTCTCTTTTGTTCTGCATTTACTCTTCTTCGTTCACGTTTTTGTATTCTACATCCGATGTTTTCCGTCCCTTGTATTATCAAGCGATAGCCGTAGCAGACGACGATTCCCTTCGTAGGGACAGATCGATACGCTGTTATTGTACCGCCTAAATCAAATTAATTGCCACATTATCTCCAACCGGGGTGGCTTGTACACGTTGAATGGCACCGAGAAATTGAAAACGTTTCAGAGTTTCGAGGAATTGTTATCGATTTTACCTCTTTTTTTGACAAGAGGCATAAGTGGGCAATGTTGGTTGGGTTGAAATAATACGAGTCGAGAGGGGAGAACATTTTTTTTGGTTGTATTATTCAACATCGCTTTCCGCCAAGAAGGTGGCGATGTATGGGTATACCTCACGTCAATTGCCATTCCAGGTGTCATTTTACCGATTTTCTGCCAATTTGTTTTTAATGGAAATTTGTTTAAGTTTTTGTTCTTTGCTTCTTAAATTATTAACGGACTACGTATAGGCAAAGAAATCGACCATTATCCCGAGCGTGATGTAAAATGATCATTTGTTTGGCATGGCCCGTAATGATCCGAGATATTAGTGTATAGGTTATTGGAAAGGAAAGGTTAAGTAGTAATAAGCACCGATGGCACGACCAAGTTGAGTAGTGCAATTTGAAGAATCGAAAGTCCTCATGCGTCAATTCGATCGCCCAATACCGGTTGCTTACGAGGACTCAATTATTCAACTCGTCCAATATGTTTTGCCGGCTGCTAACGATGCGTCAATTACAATAATAGGCAAAGACATTCTGGTATATCTATAATGCATCATGCATTCAGGCACTGACGCAAACCGCTTTGGACCGACGCAACAACACAGACTAGGCAAAATGTAGAATTATTTCATAGTGTTACACCTCTAACGATTCTCTGTCGAAAAGGGCCTTATGTGTGATGTTAACCTGTTAATTGTCGCTTGCATATTTACTAGAAAAACAAATAATCATATGGTATTATGACTGGCGCATTGACTTGTTGATTTCCGGCAACATCGTTTTTTTTTTGTTTTTTTTGCCTCTGACAAATCCAAAACCTTGCGCTAAACCCTTGAACGCTGTGTGACAAGAAGTTATGCGCCACAAGAAATCTAATTCTATTTCCATTGCTTCAAATAAAAGTCTACTGGACCAGGTGTTCTGTCACAAATCGTAAATATCTTATTAAAACAGTATGATTAAGTACACCAAAAACAATGAAGAAACCTAGAAGAAGGATTATACTCTACGCAAACAAAAGTTAAAATGTATATAAAAATGACTCTAAATGCATGTCAAGCGCAAATTGTGAAACAAGTAAAGGATGAACTTATAGGCCACCAAAGAAAGTCAAACGCAAAATTTATAACCCAAGTATATCATGACATTTGTATAATGATAATAGAGGGGATATTCGAGAAATCGAGAGGGAGAGAGAGAAAGAGAGAAGGGATGGAGCTGAGAAAAGATAGAAAACAAGAAAAGAAAGACTGAAGACACAACCGAACCATGAAGAAACAAAATAACAAATTGGCCAAAATCAGAGTAAAAAGAGAAAAAGTGAGATGCAAGAGAAAAAAAAGAGGACAAGGAAAAGAGAAAAAGAGAGATCAATATATAAGGAGAAACTAGAAGCAAAGGAGATTGATGCTGTATTTGATAAACATTTTAATTCGTCCACCTAACCTGTGTAAGCAATACACATCGAAATGAAATGTGGACCGCTAATGTTTGCAATTGCCGTCGTAATCAATTTACCGAAAGCGAACACTGTTAATTTAGTGATATTTTGCACGCCTCCTCCCGTGAAAATCAACCACGATGCAGTCTATTCCATTCCTTGAACTAATTACGCGACATTAGACAAATAATGTCAATTGACGGGCCTAATAAGATTCGCATTGCTAAACCTGATAGGGAATCGTACCCCGAATGAACGGCTTTAACAAAATTGTCGGCATCAACGAAATACATTGAAGAGGGCCGGGGGACACGACAAATGTATACTCAAATACCCGAAATGGCGAGAAATATTGGGGCTGGGAAAGAAGTCGTTAGCGCGCTGAATTCGCGAGTTTATTTCCCCGTCCGCGGGCTATAATTTTGTTGTTGTTGAAATGTGTAGATTGATGAGAAATCTTTAGCTGTCTTTGATCTGTTTTGGGGGAGTAAGAGAATGACCTTTTCTTTCTCAAGTAGGGGCTCAGTTTCAAGAATTAGTCTTGGCCTTCAAAAAGAAAGCCTGCCTCTAGTCATTTAAAAAGCAGTGGTTCTGTAGATTTGGGTTTTTTTCAAGTAAAAAAGGCTGGGTGTTGGTTTCGATATAGGACGTTTGTTATGAATTAAAGTAAAACAAAGTGTTTCTCATTGAAAGAGTTGGATTTGGAACATAATTGAACCAAAGTGTCTTATGTGTTCAGATCATGCATTGTATCATTTGAAACGAAACAGAAGTGTAAAAGCTTTAGTTAATGATAATTGTCCCCAATCCTTAAAACAACAAAATATATATCATTCTAATTTTTCTAAAAACGAAAACAAAACGCCCCTCAAAAGAGTTATTTTTTGGGGGGTGCAAATCACAAGATACACGCCCACCATATATAATAAGAAGGAACGGAAATTGAGAGGGTGGCAAAAACTTGACGTGCCCCAGTGCCCCACTGACATGGTGCTAGTGATATGAGGCCATATAATAAGAACATCATCGAAAATCGTTTAACGCTTTTCAATCATGAAGTCGATGGTTCGAATTCTTTTTCCTGAGCGGGGTATTTATGTCTTTAGACATTTTTTCTACTGAAGGTGTATTTTTGTAATCATTTTTGAAAAGCAATTCATTCAAATGTTTCATGAAAGAATAATTATACTGCAGGGGGTTGGGGGGGGGGGGCTGAAATCAATCGCCCGAATATCGATTCTCATGCATTTACTACAAACATCTGTGATCGAGCAAGAAAAATAAATTATGTTACAGCTTAGTGCCAATGTAATTTCGTCATCAAATTATTCAATGATTCTGAATATTAAGACCACATTCTATCTGCCCACGTAATCACAAGTGCGGGATTTATACTTTTTCATCATTACTGCCTTACGCAAAAATTTAAAAAGTGATTTTGAAGGTTAAAACAAAGTTTTATGTATACATTATTCATTTTATAATTATGTCAATTTGAATTTTGCATCTAGATGACAAGACATATTATGTAACACTATTTGAAAAATATGTCAAACACTCATACACTTAATATTACACATGCAATATACCTTTTATATAGACTCTCAAACATTAAGAAATGGTCTTTTTCAGTGGTTGCCATTGTCAGGTTTCCGGTTCGCCGACAAATTCAGTTTGCGCGCGCTAATGAGTGATATTTGAACTGCGCGAAAATAATGGTGGGATCACACACACACACGCACACAAAAAAGCGAGGGGTGCAGCGATGACACGTTCGAGAAACCCGACGCATAATTAGTGACAGACACAGCTTTTTATCGGACAGCCGTGATCTAATGAAAGATCCGTTGTCTTCAATTGTTATAAGGTAAAGTAATAGGCGCTGCAAGAATCTACCTAATTTCGATTGATGTCTGAGGGATAACATGGCCGCGAGTACGAAGTTGAACCTGGCATGGTTTATAGCAGGAGAGAGATGTTGGTGTTTTTTTTTCTCCAGGGGCCCTTTTTAGACCGTTTACCTACCACTACCAGTCACGTGGAGTCGAAGCTGTCATTGTCATATGGGAAAATATGTTCTTCATGGCCGCTTGATGGTGTTAATGTAGTAGAAATACGTATATAATGTTTTTTTTTTGGTAGGTCATTATCATAAACATTTTGTCGTCAGTGAGGAGGGGAGATTCCCCGGAGATTCATTTGAAATGGTTATGTGAGAATGGCTAGCTGCAATGATCACATTGGGTCACATCATCAACAATAAGTGTATTGATCATCATATTCATTAATCAATCATAAACCCAAGTTATTCAACAAATCTGTTAATGTAAAAATAATCGAGCACTTTGGTATTAAAATGATTTCTTGATTATTTGCTTGGTTGTATTGATTGACTGAGTCATATTATAGTGATGGAATGATTTATATATAACCTTACATTTTTTACTAAGAGGACATCTAAATATAATCCTAAATGCATCAACAGGACATCATAAAAACTGGTATATTACCCTAACCCTAAATTCAAAATAATATAACTAAACTAATGACTAATGAATAAACCTATTGTTTCTTGGGAGGCCTATAAGTTTCCTCTGCCTGCAAACGTACGTAGAGGGTAGTAACATATTGTTCAATCGTTAACAGGACATGAAAATGTCCTGCTAATGACCATGTCTACTTATTTTTTCACTACATAATACTAATATGTCCGTCTAATGACCCTGTAAGATGTATATATATCTAAATTAAACATATCATTCAATCATACAATCGTTTAATCGCCTTAACATGAAGTTAATCACACAATCAATCAAAACATTCAAGAAAGTCACTTTCAAATAGCTCAATCATCGACCAGATTCGATCTAACAATTGATAAATCGCTCTGTTAATTGAGACATGCAAACAAAATCACCTTAACATCAACATAACAAATCAATCAATCAATTAGTCACATTCGATCTAGTAATCAATATATCTTTCAGTCACACGTTATTATAACCTATTATATATATTAATGAACTGTCCACTCTTTTACAATGACCAAATAACAAACAAACAACCGAAACTTATAAAAAAGGAGAACGCCTTTTGAAGAAATAATTTTAAGGTCTCGTTTATTCATTTATAAGTATTTACACATTTACAAGAAATTCGATGGACGATAAATATAATTTGAAAAATATTCTTAAAGTAATAATACTACTAATAATAATAATCTTTTAACGTCCACTCCAAATTTTATTAAGTTAAACCGAAAATGGAAATTCTTTTTGCCCAATTGATCGTGAGCCCGGCAGCCACTGAGCAGCGCCAGATCGACGTTGCTCTATCCCCTATTGTTGAACGCCAAACAAGGGTAGCAGCAACTCCTGTCTTTTAACATCTTTTGGTAAGACGCGGCCGGGGTTCGAACCCACGACCTCCCGGTTGTGAGGCGGATGCTCTACTGACTGAGCCAACACACGGGTAAAAGTGATGAGTATTGATTATTCCTTGTACTCTATGATATGGAATGAGGAGGAAGGGGGTGGGGGCAAAGGAACATGACAATATGATGATAGAACCCCTCCCGCATCAGTCGCATTTCATTCACCCAGTTTCGGCTGGTGCCTCCAATGTCGCCAGTGCCTCGTCAATGACTGGACCCATGTTACGGTACTGACAGGCCTACTTGGTATGTGGATTGTCATTACTTTACTTAAATCATTTAAAGAAGGAAAGAAAAGAAGAAAACAAATTTGTATCCAAGGAGACATTGAAAAAATGCAGTCGTCAACTAATATATTTATTTTGGCATTGATAGTTCATCCCTGATGAGAATATGAATGGAAAGTTTCTAGACAAAGACATGCATGACAAAATAGTTGAATGTTGATCTCTCTGTCAACACGGTATTTTGCTCACCGAGTCTTTGTCTAAATGTAAGTCTTTGCTCTTGTGATATTATAGGCCAACCAATATCGTTTCGAGAGAGCATTGTTCTTGAGGTGGACTCTTCACTCAGGGTTGAAGAGGATCATCCCACTTTGATATGGGTTCATGAGGATACCCTTATTCTCAACTGGTTCCACGCCGGCAGCATGTTGACGAGCTTTCAGTCGAAGTGCGGCGATGCTCAACGCCCGTCGTTCGCTTCGTAACCACACATCTTGCTTCAGCCCCCGCAGCTCCTTAGCAAGACTTCCCTTCTTTGGACTTGATCCTAACGGGTCCAGTCCTAGACTACCTCTGGCGTTGAGTCCTGGACCCACTATCGATGACGGGTTGTGCTCCTGGTACTTCCGCGGGACTGGGAAACACGGTGTGAGCAGGGCTGGGCCGAGATGACCGGGATTCGACTGAGAGTTTCTCGAGGAAGCGAGACTGGCTTGCTTGGACCAAAAATCACAAAATGGCGTCGGATACAACATGGTGGCAGCCGCGTGCGATGCATGATGCAGCGGTAGCAGTCCATGAGCGGGAAACTGATAAGCGGACCTCGGGATGGAACCCGATAAGACGGTGGTTGGCGTTGCCGGCAGACACGAGGTTGTTGGTTGTTGCGGCGGTGGTGGTGGTGACGTCAGCAACCCTTGTCGATGGGCACGGTCGATGCAAGCCAGACGGCACAGATGAGAAGATACAAGGTTCGAATCTGAGATCGGACCACCGAGGATTGGACCAAAGTGTGGATGTTGATGAAGCCGGGGTTGCAAGCCGAGCTTCTCTCGCTTTCGCCATTTTGCTCGGCGATTTTGGAACCAGACCTACATCAAATGGGATTAAGATTGTAATAACGTTTACATTTGCTGTCAGCTGTTTTATTTTTTATAAAAGCCCACGTATAGTGTGGTACGGTATGTCACTGAGACAGCTCCCGTAGGATTTTTGTGCCAAAGTTGATTTTTTTGCTGTTTTGCCTTCAAAAGGGTCCCAATTGACCAAAAATGATGGGGTGCAAATTTTCAGACCCCTCCTTCATTGCCTGGGGGGTCCTAGACCGGGAGCCAGTGGGGGTCAACCTAGCTGGGAAGTAAACCAATTTTAATGTGCACAGATGTAAAAATCGCATAGCTCCACATAAAAAATTAACCGTCTGGCATGTTCTAAGTGGTGGGTGTGGCCAGGGGGACGCCCCCACCAAAAAAGTGCCCCTTTTGACGACAAAATAGTATTATGTTAATAATATTTTTAAG
The DNA here is from genome assembly GCA_035222895.1 of Strongylocentrotus droebachiensis. NCBI lineage: Eukaryota > Metazoa > Echinodermata > Echinoidea > Camarodonta > Strongylocentrotidae > Strongylocentrotus > Strongylocentrotus droebachiensis. The sequence goes on from JAVYIG010001640.1 coordinate 32,811, forward strand.
GAAACCTTGAACCACAATGAGTTTGGTGTCATATGAAAGAGAGTTAAATTATCTACATTTTGATACCAATTTCAAAGAATTTGGGATTAATTAACATCGCAAATTTAAGTAAAAAACATGATTTTTGAGATTTTTTTCGAAAAATTTAATTTTATAAATAAACATTATTTTCCATTTATCAAAATTGGAGAATTGCATTTTTTCATAACTTTCCAGGAATTTGCTTATGTACAACGACAATATCCTGTGCGAGGGAGAGGTTTATATAGCGTTTCAATAAAAAGTTATAGCAATCCAAAGTTATTGATTTGATTTCCACAAAAACAACATTTTTGCCCACATGTGTAATAACTGTATGCATATACGTGCATAAGTGTATTAAGGACCTGTTTGGTGTGTTTCCATCGAGTTTTAAAGATAACCTTGAACTAAAACCTCTAATCACCATGTATTTGGTGTAAAAAGGTGGATAATTAAAGTACCTTCATTCTGATATCAATTTCAATGAGTGATGTAGTGTGTGAAATATAAATTTTGAGCCAAAAAGGTGCTTTATTGTAGATATTCCTCTGATTTTTGCCAGTATATCGGTATATTAACTGGACAAAAGTGATTAGACATTTAGTAGTGCAGAAAGTTCAAAGGATTTAGAGCGCTGAGTGCAATTGATAAGTTCTTCTCCTGCACTCTGGGATGTTTCAGGAAATGTGGGCATTTGGCAGTTGCCTCCCCCCCCCCCCCCCACCCCGCCCCTTCCAGCCGCTTGTCATAATCTTGCCAATGTCCAAGACAAGTTAGTGCATCGATCAACATGAATATAATTTAATATCGCCATATTTGGTTTAATGGTTTATTTTGCCTGACTACTAAGAAAACACGTGTATGCTTGTAAGCAACCAATATTCCGCACAATTCCTATTGTGATCAGATTAGAATGACATAAACTTTTCTCAAAAAATAGTTTCGGCTAGGTATGCAAAGTTATTTTTTCTCTCGATTACAAGTAATTCGGTACAAAAATCGAAGGAACGTTATGAAACTACTTGATTAGATTGAATCTCAGTTTTAGTCTTTGTGTGTTTCAAATAGGAAGTTCCAGAACTACAATTCAGATCAATTTGAAATCTGTTCTGCTTAGTCATAAATAATTTAAAATCGTTACTAACTCCTTGAACTTCTAAGGATCTCACGATTTGATGATTGGAAAATGTCACTAGGTACCAGCTTATAATTTTGACAACACATCACCGTCTACATTAGAGTTCTATCATGCCTGTTGCATAAATCATATGGTCTTTTTGAACATGTTGCTGAAATGACATGATTTTTTGTGATTTTTTCTCTTTTTGGGAGGTAAATTATACTTTTGTATGCCTTTGTTGGAAAATGACAAGTCTCCCAAATTTACAATTAGGCAAAAAATTATGCTTATTTAGAAGCATTCATGTCAGGGCCTGCAGAACGGTAGGGCTCGAGCCCTCCTCACTTTTTTGAAAAAGTATGTTAAAGAGAAAAAGAAAGAAAGAGAGAAAGAAAGAATGAGTGACCTGCCAGTGTCACAAATGAGGTATCAAAATATGCTCTTCTGACCTTCCGGGGGCTCCACACCCTGGACCTCACCAAGGGCACTAAGATGGGTCCCTGAATGCTCACCTGACTATAATTAAATGACTTAAACGCTGAGCTTCATGGGACACAGCCCCCTTGACCCTACTTCAATTAGTGACATGCCAGTGTCACAAATAAGGTATCTAAATATGCTTATCTGACCGTATTTAATGCCTAAAACCCGTGCAGCTTTCGAGGGCTTCGCCCCTTGACCCCGCTGGGTCAACGACACTGGACCTGTTACGCTGCACTCGCTCCGCTCTACCTGATCATTAATACTCCACTTTGAAAAACGTTCCGTGGGGCCGGCATGTATTAAACGTGTAAGAGTGGTGGTGGTGCAGATCTTTCTTCTGCTCCCAAAAAACGTTTTTGCTCATTACGCCACTGCCCCTGAAAGGTGAGCCCCCTGGAATGTTTGCCCCCTCCTCCAATCCCAAACTGTTGAACTTTCTGCACTACTAAATGTCTAATCACTTTTGTCCAGTTAATATACCGATATACTGGCAAAAATCAGAGGAATATCTACAATAACAGTTTTGGCTAAAAAAAATTATATTTCACACACTACATCACTCATTGAAATTGTTATCAGAATGAAGGTACTTTAATTATCCATCTTTTTACACCAAATACATGGTGATTAGAGGTTTTAGTTCAAAGTTATCTTTAAAACTCGATGGAAACACACCAAACAATACACTAATGCACGTATATGCATACAGTTATTACACACGTGGGCAAAAATGTTGTTTTTGTGGAAATCAAATCAATAACTTTGGATTGCTATAACTTTTTATTGAAACGCTATATAAACCTCTCTCTCGCACAGGATATTGTCATTGTACATAAGCAAATTCCTGGAAAGTTATGAAAAAAATGCAATTCTCCAATTTTGATAAATGGAAAATAATGTTTTTTTGTAAAATTAAATTTTTCGAAAAAAATCTCATAAATCATGTTTTTTACTTAAATTTGCGTTGTTTATTAATCCCAAGTTCTTTGAAATTGGTATCAAAATGTAGATAATTTAACTCTCTTTCATATGACACCAAACTCATTGTGGTTCAAGGTTTCCTTAAAATATTATTAACATAATACTATTTTGTCGTCAAAAGGGGCACTTTTTTGGTGGGGGCGTCCCCCTGGCCACACCCACCACTTAGAACATGCCAGACGGTTAATTTTTTACGTGGAGCTATGCGATTTTTACATCTGTGCACATTAAAATTGGTTTCCTTCCCAGCTAGGTTGACCCCCACTGGCTCCCGGTCTAGGACCCCCCAGGAAATGAAGGAGGGGTCTGAAAATTTGCACCCCATCATTTTTGGTCAATTGGGACCCTTTTGAAGCCAAAACAGCAAAAAAAATCAACTTTGGCACAAAAATCCTACGGGATTACATACCGTACCGCACTACGTAGGGTGTTGGGTGGGATTTCCTGAAATTAATTTAGCCAGATTCTTAATTTTGTTTTCATTTAATTCGATTCGACAGTTATGATAACAGAAGACTAATTACTTTCCCAGGTTGAACCGACAAGGCTGGCCACCTTCTTTTTTCCCAGTATGGGTATAACGATATAAACATTAATGAATTCATAAAATGTTCCAAGAAACATAGTTCAAATGATACATAATACCAACAATTTACGTGATAAAACAATAGCATATGTTTATAACTCTGTCGAAATACCTACTGATTTGAGCGCTATACAGTTTGCTGTCAGTTTTTTTCAAGTGTAAAATTACACATTCTTATGTTTAGGAGGACGTGATGGATACATTTTATTTAACAACATTTTTGCTGAATTTGGTAAGGAATGAAAAAAGATTGCTGATGAAAATGAACTTAAGAGTAAATTAGGAAATGGAATGATGTTAAGTTCAGTCCTCTTTTCCGAGAAATGTGCCATTATATGACTCGATGACTACTTACATTGAAAAAAATAACAACAAAGGAAAAATAAACAAAAACCATCACTAAAAAGAACACAATTATAAAGACATCGTAGGATAAAAGGCGACAAAGCTAAACAAACTCAAGTTTAAAGTTTCAAAATATCTGAAACTAGGTTAACTGCATGCTTGGGGGTTGAAGATTGACGGTTTCCATAACTTTCAATTAGCGCCGCTATACGGATGAAAATCCTCCAAATCCTGTTCTGAAAAGCATGTTGGGGTCACAGTAGTGTTAAAAACAATCATTTTATATATGATAAAAGTTATAATATCTCGAATGCTCTGAAAATTCAATTCTCGATCAAGCTAATTTCTGATACGTAACAGAGTAAATTAATGAAAAATGAAAGGACTCTTTTTTATCCAAAATAAAATACCTGTAAACACATGAAAGTTACAAGACATTTCACTTCACCTTCACCAAAGATTGTGTTTTTGTACTCCTTAAATAAACCAAATAACAGAATTAGACTATCAGAGAATAAGAAAAGAAGAAAAGAAAAAAGGAAAGGAAAATAAAACTCACCTGTACTCGGGCTTCAGTCAAGTCCACTCTCATAGCCAATTCCTCTCTGAAATAAAGCAAAAACCGACATCAATTATAATTATGTTCTACATCTCAATTCGTTCTGCAAACACCATTGCCCATAGAGGCAGAATCACTTTTTATTTTAGATACCTCCTTTCAGGAAATGACTGTCACGATATGAATTGTTCTTGATAGATAACGTTTACATCTTCTCAGTACTTTATTGATTAATCTTTACTGATTAGCACAGTTCTGAGAAGATATGGAATTTATCTCTCAAATATAGTTCAATTTTCACAAACATTTCGCGAAAAGAGGTAAGGGAAATTTTATTCAAATGTTACGGGCGACAGTGTTTATTCTCATTATTGATATTGAGTGTTTCTATCTTGTTGCACACTTAATTGTTGCATAAAAGGAAAGTATTCATTATTGATGATGCAAACATTTAAAAGATTTTGATATATGAAGATTTCAGATTATCAGAAGAGTTCAATGCAAGACTATGATACATGAAGATATCTTTTTAACAACAAGATAAATAAATAGTGAATATACACGTTTCATAACCATTCTATTAATGTCTGCAATCAATTGATGATGATTTTTTACCTCCAATTTTAGACATAGTTAAATAGTCATAATATGAATATGATTTACAAAGCTTGAATACATTTTGTACGTTTATATATTTCTTAACAATCGTTCAAACTCAATAAAAGAAAATTTGGTCGCATGAAATGATTTCACTAAATTAAGTTTTCGGTAATTATTATGGGAAGCCTTATTTCTTATATCATGCAAAGATGAAATGTTGAAAAGCAAAGGATACAAACATTTATCTTCTAATAATTAATAAGAGATAACAAATAACGTATAGAATAAATAACTTTTGGATGAATATCCTTTAAATTGCAAACAAAATGAGACTAGTGCAAAAGTTAATTCACTCAGGAAACATGGGGACCAAAATGGATTTTTGTTGTTGTTGTGGTTTTTTGTTTGTTTTTTCAACACGATCGCAACTACTTTCGAAAATCAACCTAAGGCGAATTTAATGACCTAGTACGTCACCTTTTGAAATGTAAGAATATTACAATGACAAATTACGTAATCAGAACACGATATCTATGGGGCATCCAAAGGGTACTGAAATTGCCCCCGAGTTGACTTTTCAAAAGTAGTTGCGATCATATTCATTTTTCATTACATTAAAGAGGCAAAGAAGGTTTGTTTTTTAACAATAAAAGTTCTTTTCGTATTTCCTGTATACGCGTGAAGCAAAATTTGTTATACATTTAAGTAAATTGATACTTATGTCATCAATTCTTTGATGAAAAGTTATAAAAACATAATTTTGAATGCCGAGTTAAAAAAAGGAGAAACTAAGATAACCCTTCCCAATTCTTACCTTGTAAAAACATCAGGATAATGCGTCTTGCAGAAGGCTCGTTCTAATTCTTCAAGCTGATAACTGGTGAAAGTCGTACGATACCGACGTTGTTTTCGCTTCGTCGGTCGGTCTCCGGCATTGGATCCATGTTCATCTAGATGCTCATCATCGCCATCACTGTCAAAGTCGTCAACGTATCTCGATGATTCGTTTCTTTCTTGATCACCCATCGTCATCGTCGTCGCTGCCGTCGTCGAGTGCGCTTCTGGTTGAGGATCATTCGGTCTCCAAATTCTAGCCGCTCTTGAGACTTCCACGTCCACATCTACTTTCGATGTCTCCTTTTCAACTTCGTCAAGTGCAGGCCTCCAAATATGGATGCTTCTCTCGGTTTTGTCTTTCTTTTCAACACTGCTGTCGAGGACTTGCGTTTTAATTAAACTTGTGAAAACTTGCTCCTTGTCTTTAACTCTGGCGTCAGTTGTTCCCGAAACGGTCACCCAAGATCCCGAATTCATCATCATATCATTGCATTTTCCCACACTCCCAGGCATCCCTGCTAGACCTCTGGTAGCTGGAGCGACTGCACCGAAAACATTCGACTCACGGACCACCATCCCGTTTTCCCGATGTCTCTCCGGGGATGGGACACTAGCATTCCACCTGTTGTCTGCGACCATTGTTCGCGGCGTGCAACACACAGCGGAGTCCATTGCAATCTGTGGCGCCTCAAATTTTCTCTTCATTCCTCCCGCGCGCTTTCCCCCAAATCGACGAAGGATCGTCTGCAAAATGATTGACGTTTAAAATGGCTATAACTTCAGTGTCCGCTCCACCTCGCTTCGGTTTTTTTCTTCCTGGTATGTGTCAAATGGTTCGATTACTAACACCTCTTCGATGGCATCTCAACACGTTGAGGAGATTAACACTGTTCCAAGTCTGATTGTGAATGATGGATCTCTTTGACAATGTTTGCAGCTTGCTTTGTTTCCTTAATTTGATTTCGATTGACTGCTACAAAGCCTTTATCTCACTTGTAAAGACTGCAGATCCTACTTGAATACAATGTCGGCTTAAGTTCTTCTTTGTTTTCTTTGTTTCCCCTATTTCCGCAGACTTCCCTTAATGATTCACTGTCGATATCTTCCTAAGCGTATACCTGCGTGAGAAAGGAAATAGATTAAAGAAGATAATGGTAAAATTATTAAAACGAATGGTTCACGAAAAGCGGTTTGAACACAAGACACAAAAAAGGACAATATGAAGGCAGGCAACTATAATTTATATTAACTAAAAGTTATGGAAGTTATACAAAAGTACGATGATTTGTTTATTAGTACTGTGTCTTAGATTCACCGATATGTAAGTAGTTCATACAAAAATATATTATTATTATTGGAAAATATGATTAGTAGAATATTCCATAATTTGCGCAGTGAATACTTTCATTTTGTTCTACTGAAATTATATTATCTTCTAAATGGCTTTGACGTTTAATGGTAATATTTTAGCCAGTGACGTAAACTAGCAACGATTTTTTTTTGTGGGGGGGGGGGGTTATGTATATATATAGGCTCTATGTCTATATATTCAGTTTCAGTTTAGTTTCTTTTATTTCACATGAAAAACAATACATTTAAAACAAAAGTATATTAACAAAGTTGATGTTCATGAACAATAAAGACATTTACACAGCATAATTTTGTTTGCATTTATACTAGATAATTTCGAAATTACTTGTAAAAAAGAAAACTTATAAAAAGCATAGCTTGTAAAGTTTAAGTTCCTCAAAATCATTTTGACACAGTGTCATTCATAATCAGGTAGAAGTATGATAATTAAAAAAAAAAAAAAAAAAACAAGTATCAAGTATAGCAAAGTATGCAGACAAAAACAATGAAATAATATGGATGGTGGATGTAAGAAAAAAGAGAAATATGAAGAAAAGCTAAAGAATGGGAGTCAGAAGAAAAATGAGAAGATAGAAGACGAAGTTTTAGAATGTTCACAGTCGGGGGAAAATAGAATAGTAGTGCATTACATGTACAAATTAAATAATGACAATTTAATATGTTTTTTTAAGCTGCCACACTTTTTAAGCTGTTTGAGATTCGGATTAATGGTGCTCCAGTATATATATATATGTAAGGAAACAATCTTAAAGTAATAAGAACTTTAAATGGTTAGAATCATTTTGACCATAGACCTAGGTCTATGGTTTGACGAAATCAAGTTTACTTTACAAATAGAAAAAATGTCCTCGGAAGCGTTGCGCGAAATGTGGAAAAAAAAACACCTTAAGGCAGGGCTTAAGGTGTTGATGATCACAGGGATACTAACGTTTTTAAAAAATTAATGTTAAAATAGTTCACTTTAAATTCTTCATTTGAAATACATAAAATAAGCAGGTTATTATATTTTCCGAGCAATCTAGCATGTTTATCAGAGACTCGATCGTTTATGATGTGGACTTAGCCTATGAGAGTGTCACTGTGTACATCGAAAGAACAATTGCAATATATAAACCTTCAGTACTCTAAAGTCTGTAAATAAAATACAACTTGCAGGAGATGTTTACACTATATATATATTTGCCTATAGCATGAAGTAACCAAGCCAAAGAAACATGAATGTCATTATCTAAAAAAATATAATAAAATGAGAAACCAGAAAAATTAAGATATAAACTCAGACAAATGAAAACGAAACAAAATTACTTTGATGATAATTCTGAAAATGACATTTTACTTTTTTTTGAAAATACAATTAAAAAAAAAACGAGAACAAAACAAAAATGGAAAGTTTCATTTATACACTAAAAAATGATAATCGTTCCAAATTCAAACCTGGGAATATCAAATGATAGCTATAATATGATTATCTATTTAACTAAGTTGAAATGAAGATGAAAAGGTTAAGTTACAGTAATATTTTATATGTCATTGCAGCTAGTAGAGTTAACAATTTGATCTATTCAAATCAAGCGAACAACATAGAGCATTATTAAAATCATACATTGATAAACAATCACTAACAATTCAAAATACAACTCTAATAACAATTTTTTTCGTCTATTGGATAAAGGAAAACAATACCTTGAGGGTTCTTTTTTGACGTTCTTGAAGACGTTGATTACTGAGATGAAAGATATGTAGTGCTGATCTAGTCTCAAGTTCGATCGGCTGGTATATATTCTTCGACCTCATCCAGACATAGACCGCTTCTGCTCGATCTGGTCCAAGTTCTAACGTGTCAACTGGCCCAAGTCCTGAACCAGAATAAAGGGTGGTCCTTCCTTTCCACTCCCTTTCAAACACCTCTCGGCAAGACTCAAACGCACACCCAAACACCTTTTCTTTCACAATACCTTGCACTAAAAACTCGCCAATGGGCGTCAATCTCCGCTAATTCTTCGCACAATGTCCTCGCTACTTTGTGTAAGATACCGCCAGCATATAATTGGATATGTAAAGCCCAGCGGTGTAACATCAAAGGCCAGCGCGTTCCTTCAAACGTTTTTGTAGTCTATAATGATTACCAAAGCGGTGTCAACAGGTAAAAATATGTAGCAAACGGTAGGAGGGGAACACTGTCGTGTCAAGCCCGCATTAGGGACTTTTAGATTTGCGTGGACTGATACGTGCGACGTCCATTCAAGGCAGTGCATTAAAAGGACGTCGATCGTAGCAATCCACGTTGTTGTTCGGCAAATCTAAAAGTCCCTAATATCTCGATTAGCTCGTTTGAAGAGGGTAAATAAGTTTAGGTTTCTTTTTCACTTTCTTTTTAACGAATTTCCATTAAGATGCGACACATAGCCACTTAACACCCGTATCAGCGGGCTTCAAAACAACCGAACAATGGCGGCTATAGTGGGGACAGGGGTGGATTGTTGGGCAACAAATAGAAGCAACATTTTACAATTGTTTGTGATATGGCGTGCTTGTTTGCTCAATTAATTATTGACGTGCCCACTGGGCAGGCTTCTCGCCTCGCTCGTCGGCTGGGTCGGGCGGGGATGGGTTGACGTCGGGGTGTGAATTGGAAAAGACACACCACTCCAAAGTGTCGGGCATATTCTGTAAAGGTAAACTGGAGCTACGTGTGCAGAGGAATGTTAGTCCTGTTAGTATTTTGAATTATGACAAAACAGCTGTAGGAAGAGTTTCGGCAGTTTTTTTCTTGTTTTTTCACATGACATCGTTTGCTCTCCATAAATTGGAACTTAATTATCGGGAAGATGCGATGGCCTCAAATAGAGGAAATGGGTAGTGCGAGAGAGGGGGAGAGGGAGAGAGAGAGAGAGAGAGAGAGAGAAAAGGAGAAGGGGAGAAAGAGAGAGAGAGAGAGAGAGAGAGAGAGAGAGATACATAATATAGAAAACAAGAGAGGTGTGAATATATTAAAATAGGTAGATAAGAGAGGTGGAGAGGGAGATGGAGGGAGATACGGGGGGGGGGGGGCGAGAAACATTATAAGAATGACAACAATTTTATATCTTTGTTTTTCTTTCTGTTGGAAATGAAATAAATATGAATTTACTTAAATTAAGAAGGGAGATACAAAAATACCCAGAGAGGAGTTTGAGACATTTTGTGGTATCACTGGCAATATCACTTCGTAATTACTTTGCGATTGATTTACTTCGGTTAATTTGTGCAGTTCAATTCTCGTTAAGCATGAGCATTTAATTTCTTTAAAAAAATGTTTTTAAGATTTTAGTAAGAAAGAAAGAAATGCATGTTAACTTTGATAGTAACAATATTGTATGTAGCGCGTAATACTAATGTTTCTAAGCGCTGTACTATAATGTTACTATATAAACCATTATGTGGCAATGAACAGCAGAGCGAAATGATACATTTTTTGTTTTTACAAAGAGTTCTTTTCAAGAGCAGAGTCTTACAGGCTAAATGTCGCTAATAGAAAGCAGGGTTTGGTACTTCGGTCTCTTCCCGAGTATCAACTTTCCAGTTTCATTTTTCAAAATAATTTTTGAAATTGTATTGTCGTCGTCAAAAATAAATTAGATGATTATCTAAAAGATACACTCGGGGATATAAACATGACACATATTATGGTCATGATAATTATTAATCACATTGGAACATCTCTAAGCATCACAGGAACGCAAGTATGCCTACTCCACCCCCCCCCCCCCCTCAAAGGACGGGAGAAGAGAGTGAGAGTGATAACAAGAGAGAGAGAGAGAGAGAGAGAGAATGAGAGTGAGAGTGATAGAAAGAGAGAGAGAGAGAGAGAGAGTAAGAGAGAGTCAGAGAGAGAGAGAGAAAGAAAGAAAGAGTGACAGAGAGTGAGAGAGAGAGAAAGAAAGATTGAGAGAAAGTGACAAGAAGATAATAGGACCAAAGTGCTGGTATCTCTTTGATAGGACCACCCCACACCATAAACATATTAGTGTTAGCCTTGTAAATTCCCATTTCATCAGGAATCGAAATAGTAAGACTGCTACCTCCCCCCCCCCCCCCCACCCTCCGTTTTTTTTTAATTGTCCATCAATGGCTATGCCAATGCTACGCAACAGTCGCTGTCTTTCGACGTGTTTGATTTCGCTTATCTGTAGGACTATTTTTTATTTTATATAGACAAGTGCCCCGTCTCACAAAGAGTTGATATCAGTCGCAACTATGTATATAAGAAAGAGGAGACTGCAAACTTGCGATTGATTGAAGGACTTGCGATTGATTGGAACAGTCGCAACTCTTTGTAAGACGGGACCCAGTAGTCAGTCTTTGACGACGAGATGGCGCTATTCAAAATAAATCAGTCTGGTATGATGAAGCACCATACAGGGAGGAGTTCGAGAGTCGTATTAGTCCAGAATCTGGCCTATTTAATTTTGATCTCCACCACACCAACGCAATAAGGGAGTTTACAGATAGCACATGGTACAAATGACCCCAAATATCCACAGATCTTTTACACATGGAGAAGTTCCACTTTGAGCATCTTAGAATAATAACTGCCAAAGTCCTAGATGTGCTTCATGAATACCATTTGTTTGCCCTCTTGAAAAGAATACTTCCACCTGCGTATCTTAGAATGTACCGTTGGTGCATAAATGAATAATGTTACATAACTTTCATGAGCGAATATCCAGTATTCATCTCTGGTGGGTTTTACCTTTTTGGTACAAATGACCTTTATCTGCCCATGCGCAGATTGTATCTGTAAACTCCCTTACATGCGACCTCCCCTACTTACTTGCTGCCAGCCGAAGATGGCGTGATCAATTAAAATTTACGTCGCCCGACGAAAAAATTGGTCTGGTGAGCGTTTGAGTTTGTTGAAAACACCTTCTTCGGCGGCTTGAATCAATAATTATTGTAGGGAATATAATATGAGGAACCGGCCAGATTCATTTAAAAAAAACATACAAACGAAAAAAAAAAAACATATATTTGTAAATGTGTTACATGATACAAAAAATATGGAACGCAATACCGTACTCTCAAGTCCATTGCAAAGGAGGCGCCATTTGCCTGACGTAACAATGCGTCAGTGACTGGCGCAGTCTTGACATGGTAGTGATTATAACTTCAAAATGAAAACAAAAAGAACAATGCACAAATGTGCAGTGTTGATTTGCTGGCGCATGAGTCAATCGCCTTCACATGCTCATTAGGTAATAACGCAAACGAATTGACGCCTTGTGTGCGATGGGCACTGTGTCATTTTTTTTTAAGCACTATTTTTTTTCTGGGGGTGGGGCTCAACGGGGGGGGGGGGGGGGGGGGGGTGGGGGGGGGGGGGCGGCCCAATGGAGGGGGTGGGGGGGGGGGGGTGAACACTTTTTTAAAAACTTTTCAACACCTACCCCTCCCCCTTGAGAAAAAGGGTACCCTGGCAATTAGTACAATAATTAAATGAAGAAAAAAAAATAACTAAATGGAGCTCATTCCCCAGGCCTGCGGGCCTTTGTTTGGAACTAGCTGATATACTGCTCGGCTATGCAGGCGAGGCGTAAGCCCCAATCAGAATGTTTTTTTTTAATTTTCGTTAAAGAAGGGGGGGGGGGGGATTTCGGGTGAATTAAAAGAAATGAAACACTTTATTAGTGGCGTATGGAAAATCGAAATTCAAAGTCATCCTCTATCGCTCACCAAGCATGTTTTTATTGCACTCACGTAAAATAAATAAAAAGTTGTAAATTTTAGAACTTTGTGTAAATAGTGAAAAGCTGAGAGGATAGGGGATTCATGGAATGTTGTATTGACGATACGACTCTAGATTCATCCGAAAATTCAAATTTTAAGAATGAAATTAAGAACGAAAAGTGAAAAGTGAAAAGCCACCAGCGGTCACCTGTACATACATAATGAGGAACATGAGAAGGATTATAAGCACAGACAACCTAGCTTATATCGTGTCATGCGTGTAAAAGGATTTCAAGACAATTCAGCTAAACAATCAACGAAATCATTGAAGAGATTATATTAAAGATCGTGGGAAAGACATAAGCAACTAATAGACAGGGTGTTTATGAGGAACATTTAGACGGGAAGGCCAATCAACACAAAGGTTGAACCCGGAAAAAATATTCTAGGAATCTACTTTCCTTTCAACTCCAGGGGTGCGAAGGTTTCCATTCACGCTAAATTTAATTTAAAGCAACTATAACTCCCATAAATCCCACAAATTAAGGTGCCCTGATTTATTTCATTATTATCAAACATATTTTTTTCTCACAGTCTTCAACGTTTAATGCTTGTTCAGTTAATTATGACGGTGTTGTTTATGTTGACGGAAAGGGTCATACGAATCACATTTCTGTAACATATAACCCGGGGGGGGGGGGGGGGTACTCACATATAAGGACATACGGGGGTGTGCCGCTCTAATGGGTAAATTTTTCACGAAAAAAACCTAAACATGGGTCCCACTTTTAACAAAAATACCATTAAAAATGAGTCTGTTTTTTCAAAATGTTATGGCAAGCACCCGAAAAACACCCACAAATTGTGAAAAATTGTCAAAATCCCCCCTAATAATGGGTAGGGGTTTTCCGGGGCTTGAGCGGCACACTCCCGTCCAAACCAAATCTGAGTACCCCCCCCCCCCCCCCTAGGCTTATAACACCAAGCTCAGTGAATACGCGAACCCAGTTTGTCAGCGTCTGAGATTTCCATGCCATTTGATTGATCGTAAAGTTAATATTGAGCTTAAGTCTATGGCTCATCGTGTATTGATCAATCATGATAACTCTTTATATAATATCGAAACTCGAAAGTCAGCGCATTTGTTCCCCTTAGCAGGGTTTATACTTCTGATATGAAAGGGCCCCTAACTTGCAAAATACAAAGGGTCTTTCATATTCAATTTGAAAGCATTGCCGCCCCCCCCCCCCCCCCCGTCTTTCACCAAAATAAAAAAAACCATTCTGATTGGGGCTTACGCTTCGCCTGCATACCCGATCAGTATATCAGCTTGTTCTCAAAAATATATACCTGCAGGCTTGGGGAATGAGCTCCATTAAGTTTTTTTTGTCTTCATTTAGTTATTGTACTCAGTGCCAGGGTATCTATTAAAGGCATTGTTTAACATTGCCAAATCTGAGATGCATGGCCCTACGTGTTATCAGCGTCTGTGATATGGTGTAATATTGAAGCCGTACAAAAATTTCACATATCCGCTAAGTGACAATTCTGCATTGTGAACAATACATCATTTATAGGGAAATGTTTATTTTGGCCGCGCACAGCACGGCGATCTTTGGCTCTAGGCAGTTACAATGATAACCTTTGGTTGAAATTACATTAATTTGGTATAAAAAAAAGATAGGGCCCGGGTGAATTCGATCTGCCCCGGCCCTTTTGGGGGTTTAACAAAACAGAGCAATCCGGACTTTGTGAAGCTCTGCTCTACACGGTAGCCACGTTCACACATAACGTTTTTAACCGTTTCCAGAAACCGTCAAGACACAATGCCCACTGCACGCAATGCGTCAATTCGTTTGCGTTATTGCCTAATGAGCATGTGAAGATGACTCTGAGACATGCGCCAGCAAACCAACAATGCACATTTTTGCACTGTTCTTTTTGTTTTCATTTTGAAATTATAATCACTACCATGTCAAGACTGCGCCAGTCACGGACGCATTGTTACGTCAGGCAATCCCTGCTGGAAAGAACACACTCATTCACACTCATGCACAGTGTGAATCACACTGTGCATCACAGTGTGCTCCCCAATGTTAATTTGGGGCGTTTTCACATTGTGGTCGATTCGTTTCACACTGTGGTTCACAGTGTGGATAACCGGACAAGGAAAGAACACACTCATTCACACTCATTCACAGTGTGAATCACACTGTGAATCACAATGTGCTCCACAATGTTAAATTGGGGCGTTTTCACATTGTGGTCGATTCGTTTCACGCTGTGGTTCACAGTGTGGATAACCGGAAAAGGAAAGAACACACTCATCCACACTCATTCACAGCGTGAATCACACTGTGTTCACAGTGTTAACTGTGATTTCACACTGTGAATGAGTGTGTTCTATCCAGCAGGGATTGGCGCCTCCTTTGCAGTGGACTTGAGAGTACGGTATTGCGTTCAATATTTTTTGTATCATGTAACACATTTACAAAATACAATGAGAACCCGATACAAACATGAGTGATAACGTTAAATGGCCTTTGTTGCACGTAGCTACATCTTTTTGTTTTCCCTAATTGAGATTCTTTTTTTCACAAAATATATGGGTTTTTTCTCGTCTTTTTGTTTGTTTTTCGTTTGTATGTTTTTTTTTTTTTGTGTGTGTGCTTTTCGACTGATTTTGAGGACGTAAAGTGCGAGATTTGTGTTCACGGGGCTTTAATAATCCATGTTTAATTTCTTAACTAAAACTATATTTCTACATTTCTTGGTTTATAATGGAAATGTTTATAATTGATTTGTAATGTTTTATTGGAAACAGAAATAAATTGAAATGAATTGAATTGAATCTTTGAATCTTCTTCATGTTACCTTGGGAGTGATTGTATACGCTTCATTAGGTGGTCCTCATTAGTGGTATTAGCAGGGCTATTCTTCTATTCAAAATGGGCTAGGTCAGCTTAGGGTTATCGGGGTCAAGTAGGGAGAGGTGGGGGGGGGGGGGGGCTGACCGGGGGGTTGGCGTAATGAGCGGATTCTTATCTAATGTTGTTTTTGATTGATCTCGAAGATCACACTTCTTATTTCTTTTAAGGATTCTAAGACGACCTTACGCTGGATTGCACAACAAACAGATATGAATGTCTCCTTCATGATGCGAAAGAAAGATTTTTGCCAGTTACGTTAAATAACATCTATTTTCCCCTAACAAAATACACACAGTATACACTGATGGCAAGTGTGGAAGGTAACAACAAAATAATAATTTAAAACAAAATTTCATAGAAATAAGAAAATAAAAATTGTGTAAGTAATTTTCTTTATGTTATAGAAATCATTATACAAAAGATTTAGTGATCATAAATAGCATTCATCATCACTTTATATAAAAAATAAAGTAGACAATTTTGTCTGATTAGGAATGATTCATATCTTGTGATTTGATTTTGATCAGTTAGAGGATCAAATTGTATTTAGTTCGAAAAAGTTCGTTAACAAAAAAGAAAAAAAGAAAGACAAAAAAAAGAAGCAGCCCAAGACCTTAGGGATAACATTTTAGTCCCAGAGAAGAGCCTTCACATAACTGTCGGTGGTCTGTCTAGCAGAAAGTAGACAATTCTCATCGAAGAAGACCAGCAGGGGGTAGGTCAACAACAAAACACTTAAAATGCGTTAATAACGCTATTGAATAAGCCTAGGCATGCTTCAGCCAAAGCAAGGACGTTAATCTTTATATTGACAATTGATAGACAGACGGCCGCATGAGAACCACTGGCAATGGCAGCAATTTTGAAGAAAGTGCAATGACACAATTGACAAATCCAGGTAAGGTCTAACTGCAAATCTGAATGCTCGATCATCGGTTGAGAATGAGAAGGATCTGAGTCGCTTTGCGTAAATCCGAGATAACCGTGTTTAAGGTTTTGGAGCCATGTTAAATCCAATTTCCAATTCTTATCGAAACGGTTATGAGAATTATGCAAGACTTTGCGGAAAGAATGATTATTTATCTGCAAAGTGCTGAAGAATTTGCTAAATCAGAGATTTCGTTTTGGGAGTTTCGGCCTTTCTCATTCCCAAAGAAAACCGCGAAGGGCCGAAGCGTAACTTAATGCCCTTTTCTCCTGTGTCAGGGGTGGGGTGGGGGTGGGGGGGGGGGGTGGCCTTTTAGACGCGCAAAACACTTAAGGTCCTTTATTTTTAATCAGCATATCATTTATCCTGCACAAAAATTTATTGTAAATTATGTCATCATGAATAGGAGATTAATGGGGCGTTGCAAGAAATTTGCAATCAATTGCACATCCCAAAAATCAAGCGTAAGTCTTGCGATTAATTGCAAATTTGCAATTGATCGCAACTCAACTTTCTTGCAACGCCCCATTAGTAAGAGAGAGAGAGAGAGAGAGAGAGAGAGAGAGGGGGGGGGGGTGGGAATAAAACCTACAACTAGTTAACTTAATTTAATTTTTATATCTTTATCCTAACAAAATCCTAGGAGATTGTGGAGACTAGTGGGGCGTTGCAAAAGAGTTGAGTTGCAAATTTTGCAACTTGTAATCAATCGCAACTTTCTTGCAACGCCCCCAAAAGACCTAAACAATGGTATGCATAACTCAAATTCGCAAAAAATCGAGTTAAGGCCCTTTTCATTATCAAACGAGTGAAGGAGGGAGAGAGAGAGAGAGAGAGAGAGAGAGAGAGAGAGGAAGCCGCGCCCACATTTGATATGGTATATTATCATGCTAATGAGATAGTTCTAATATATATAACCGTCATGTTAGGGCGAGCGAGAAGACTTCAGTTTCTTTTGGGAGTACGTTACGGTGTTTTGCATTGGTGCAGATTTCTCGAGGTTCTCGACTCGAATATCCGTCTGTTGTGAGGGTGAGTTCAAGTTTGCGTGCGTGTGCGTGTGTGTGCTCGTGTGTGTAGCTGGGTTTTGACAGGCGTGTGGCAATCATAAATGATTATTTACGTCTGGGGACCCGACCTTTAAAGTCACCATCTGAAAGACGTGACTCCATTTCAAACCGGGGTCCGATCGTAGTAAGGTCGTTGTATTTTTTATTTTTTTTAAGCAGATGTTTCTGCATTTATTGATAAATCAAATATAAAACATTCAAATAACAATAATAGTATATAATATAATTGATTTACATAAAGAGTGACAACTTAATACACACAAATAAAAATGCATAATTGAAAGCTTGAAAGTATGGAGGTAAGTAAAAAAAAATAATCAGGATAAATGCAGAGGCCAACTATCAAAAGCAAGGCTGCTTGAGTCGATAGCAGCCGGGAAAGGGGGGGGGGGGGGTACATGGCGCTGTTATAGGAGTATGTAGGTGAATAGAGAGTCACGTATAAAGATTTTGTTCAGAAATCTGAATAAAAAGTGGAAAGAAATTTAAGAAAGAAAAAAAAAATAGGCGAAGAACGATGGCTAACCGTGGAAGTTACAGAAATACCAACTCTCTGACTAAAATAGTTTCCCTTTTTTCTACTATACCAAACATAGCATACAGGAATTGTACACAAAATAAATAAGATACAAAACGTTAGATTCATCGTTAGTATATACGATATATATAATTATATATCTGTAAAGAAAGTAAAGTCAGGGCTCTAATAAAAAACGAAGCTTGAATAATGTAGGTCCATTTAAAATCAAACAGTCATGTTGAGATCTGATAATATAATCATATTGGTCATGCAGTTTTGTATTTGTTTTATTTAGGTTTTATTTCCTAATTAACTGCATATGAAAAGAATTTACAAAGTAACGCATATACAAGGTAACAAAACATGTACATATATTCAATAGATAGTAGTGGTATTACAACAGTAAAAACGAATTTATGCAAGTCATTACATACAAACGATGCTAACAATAATCTACAGTAATGAGGAGGAAACCTTAGAAGCATCGAGTACCGAAGCTGTGACATCATACAAATCTATATTTTTAGAATTTCTCAATTTTTTTCTTCATTTTCCGAAAGAGCATAAAAAATAATGTCCGAATGTCGAAAACCAATTGAATATGTCAAGTATTGGCCGAAGTATGACTATCTGAATAAATATATGTCCTATGGGAACTCAGTGTTATATTGCTCTGGTTCCCAATGTTATGAACCAGAGCAATAAACCTATTAATGTGGCAGATTATTCTTATGACGCGTTTTTGAAGTATCAATAATATGTCCAACTGGTGATTAAACGAATTTCCCCATGCAAGTATGCCATAGTTAAGATAAGGCAAGATAAGCGTCGAGTACAAACTTTTCAAAATATACTTAGGAAACGACATTTTTAATTTATTGATTATTCCATTGTTCCTTGATAGTGTTTTGCTTAAATATAAGTTGTGTTCTTTCCAAGAAAGTTTATTGTCAATGATAAAACCAAGGAATTTTGACGAATCAACTAAGTTTATAACTGTTTTATTAATGTAAACACTGCCAGGCAATTTCGAAATAGAGTTGCTGAAGAGCATACATTGAGTTTTATTTAAATTCAAGGAAAGTTTGTGAGCACAAATTTACTCTTCAACAAGTTTCAGTTCAAGATTAACGGTTTCAAGTAGTGCATTTGGGGTTTTTGTGTGAGAAAAATACAGAAGAATCATCAGCAAATAATATAAACGACAAAATATTGGATGAGTTTTGAAAGTCATTCATATAAAATATAAATAAAAGATAAATAATTGTTGAAAGGCTGAGTCTACTCCATTTATGGATACGTATTGTTTGCTACCCCTGAGATAGCTTTCGAACCACTCCAAGGCCCTTCCACGTATACCATACAGTGTGAAAGTTTGTATAGTAGAATTTGATTGTCAATTGTGCCAAAGGCCTTGGAGAGGTCCAGAAACATCCCAAGGGTATGAGAGTGATCATCAATAAATTGCAGAAGCAACATGATTAATGAAATGTAAAATAGCATGAACAGTCGAATGTTATTGTCTGAAGCCAAGGTGTGAGTCGGAGAATGTATTATTACTCACTAAAAAAGCTATTGTGCGATCATAGATGAGTTTTTCTACACTTTAGAGATGGAAGACAAGAGAGATATGGGCCTGTAATTACATGAATCTAAGGGGTCACCCCTTTTAAAAATCGGATTTTGCAAGTTCATGACGTCGAGAACCGCACCCTTGGTCATGGAAAGATTAAATATGTGTTCTAGGGGAACAACGATTTCGTGTATAATATTTATTAATAAAAAGTTACTGACTTCATCATGACCCATACTTTTTTTTTTTCTTTGACATTTTTAACAAGTTTTAGAATCTCAAATGAGTTGGTTGGACTAAGAAACATAGAATTTTGATTTTTGTTCTTCCAAAAAAGAATGAAAGGGTTTTTCGACAATAGGAATTTTCTTGGCAAGATTGGGTCAAATGTTTGAGAAGTAATCATTAAAGTGATTAGCAATAGATTCTTCCTCATTGAAGGTCTTATTACCCTCTCGGATTTTTTTGGGATAATACTTACTATGAGCCAAGTGATATTCAGTACCCATTTACACCTGGGGGTAGAGTGGCAAATGTGGATTAATTTCTTGACAAAGGACGTTAGCGCCGGGCTGGGATTCGAACCCTTAACCCTTAAATTGAGTGTCAAGTGAATGAACCACTATATCATGACCATTCTGGTGATGAGCCACTGTTTTGAGTTTTTTTAAATTTCATTTCATTTAAGAAAGCCTGCGCGGACAAACCTAGCCGAGCCGTATATCGATGTTGGTGCTTGGATTTGCACGATATTTTGTTGATGTTAAAATCGAAATCAGGGGCGGCGAATCTTGGGGATGCAATAAAAAGGGCACTTTCTGGAAACAGGGGCACCTACGAAGGGTATGCCCCGAGTGAAAAGAAAACGAGGTTTAAATATTGGTATATACCCCTACATTGTATCAGGGATGATTTTCAACATTTTCTGTTTAGGTGATCCAAGATACTGCTTCTGCATCATACTTAGCAGTTGTGTGTGATCGTCCGAAGATTTGTGAGATGGCATTGCGACCAATTAGATCTTATTATTTAGATGAAATCACTAACCCCGATGGGGTTTTAAGCACAATCTTGAAATTGAAGAATGAACATGACCTTTATAAATTGTTACTAAATGAGATAGGCCTACTATAAATGCAAGCGAGCGTAGCAAGCAATTTTAGGGGAAATGCGAGAAAAAAAGTTGCTCCTGTCGATTTGATTTAATTGCGTATGTTGAGAAGGCTATGGGAAATCTATTGTTTTGGGGGAGATGAGGGGTGATAAAAACATCTTGTCATAGAACGTATGCTAACTATTTCTCTTTTTTAACATGAGTATTACATTTGGTAATGTAAATGCAGTTGCCTTGATTTTGAAAACTCCTTCATTATTTGAACCTTTATATTCTTGAACGAATGGTATTTGATTAGCTTTGTATTCAGAGTAAAAAGGGCATGGGGTTTAAAAGATAAGAGATTTAACAAATTAGGGTTATTATATCAATTGAGTAGAATTATGTCATCGTAGATTGAAGGTACTCTGTCCCATTTCCAGAACCAAAAAAAGAACCAAATACGATAAGGGTTTGCAAATGGCTTTTTATGGGAAAATAATGACCATTAGTTGTAAAATCGACTTAAGTGATTGCAATCACCTAAGTAATAGTCTGATTTCATACCCTTGTACCGAATGGTCGTACGTTTGGTGCTGCACAAACATTCAATCATTTTAATTTTAGCCATTACAAGAAGTGGGTTATTGATGTAGACAAAATGGTCATGTACTTGTTAAAGCTCTTTTTGTGTATCTTATTACCAAAAAAAAAGAAAAAAAATGTCAGTCAGTCACTCAATAGTGTCTGACAGGGAAGTCTAAAACGTAAACGGGTTTCCTTGCATAATTTGGATACTAGGGCACCGCTAACGTTTAATTTCACAGAAAGGACATATTCATAATTCTTGCAAAGTTCTACCGAATTTGATGATGGCTGCAAAAGGGACAACCTTTAAAAGGTCAAACGTTTAAATATAGAAAGGGCAGACTTCTTGTATTAAAATGACTTATATAGATAAGGAACATTAAATCATTGAAAACGAGCATGATTATATTCATCGTGGTAGAAAAGGGTATCTGTTATTACACAACGCTGCTCCAACTCTCTAAAACTAGATATGCCTCTTTCATAAGACCCCCAAATAATTTGTAGTTGTTGTATTAAAGCGACAATGGGAAATATAAATGAAAGGGGCTCACATCAAAGGGCAGTTATATGAAAGAGGACAAGGGAGACTTAATGCAACAAGGGATCTTTTCATATATGAGAGGGGCACTTATTAGAAAGGAAAAGGGCACGTGTCAAAGTAATACGAGCAGTAATTAGAGATGAAAAGGGGCACTTCTTAAACCTAAAAAGGGTCTTATTCGAGATGAAAGTGGGCACTCATTAGTAAACAGGTGGTCAACTCTGGTGAAGCTACATACCACGTCTCTTGTTAGCTCACTAATGATTGACATATGATGTCACAAAATGAATGAGAGCTGGAGCATTGTTTAGGGTGGAGATTAGCAGGTCTGAGAAAATTATTTAAAAAAATATATTTAAATGTTTGAATGACAAAATATGGGTTGTATGCGGCCCTGCACATTAATTAACAGGAATCAACTTATATTTGGATGTCACCGGACCTTTAAAAGGGTGTCATCTGCATATTTCAACAGTTGGGAAGATTCCCCATTCATTGTATTCCATCCAACTAAAGAATTTGAGTGACTCATTAGAATATCAAGTATCTTTTAGAATAGCAGGTAGTTTTAGAATAATGTGACAACTTTTATTTTATTATATTTATTCATTTATTTTTAAAATTTATTTTGTAAAATAATTTTTACAAACATTTTGTTTTATTTTGTTTGCAGACGTGACGGCACCACGTGATATATACCTCGTGACATTTATCACATGATAACCTGACAAACTCTATCCGGGGAAGTCGAGGTGATCTGCAACGAAGTCATCATGGTAACCATTTCCCCTCTTACTCCACTTACAGTGGTGTTCATTATCTTCGCGAGCGGCGTTGTCGCTTGTCCGGACAACTGCCAGTGCTACAGGGATCGTTTTACATGGACCTATAAAATGGATTGTACACAGGGCGGACTCCGAGACATCCCTTCCTCGTTGGACCCCAGTATCAGCAAGGTCATTTTGGCGGATAATTTCATCAAGGAAATACCATCGGGCAGCTTTACCGGTTATAACGATGTTCAAAGCCTCTCCCTATCGAGTAACTTAATCGAGCGTATTGATCCTGATGGCCTGTCTGGACTTACAAACCTGAGGAAGCTAACTCTTACGATTAACAAGCTCACTGACATCAGCTTTCTGTCAGGACACCAATTGCCGGCGTTAGAAATACTTTCCCTTGACAGCAATCCCATTTCCTCCATCCCTCCATCGGTTTTCGAGTCTTTCACCAACCTCCAGATACTTACTCTTACGGATGGAAACCTTCAAGATATCACCAATGCTCGCCTTAGAGGACAACATGTTACTTTGTCTAATAATCCCATATGGCGTATCGGAAGTGGTACCTTTGCGCGCCTTCATGAAGTTCTAACCTTCAGGTGTCGTAGATGTGCATTTCGTAATGTGACGCACATGGGTAATATGACAGGTTTACATTATCTCGACTTGGAGGAGAACCGTATCACTACCATTGATGAAGCAGCCTTTGACTCCTTCAACAGCATTGAGCTATTACATCTTTCTGGAAACCAAATCACAGACGTGTCTCCTTTCAGGAACATCCCCAAATTACGACATCTAATTCTTTCAGGGAATGCCATTTCCCATATTCCAAGTGACTCATTTCAGAATCTACCTGAACTTGACGTGCTCGATCTAAGATCCAACAGACTCTCCTCGTTTTCCTTACCTGTCCACGTCCATGAATCCTTACTTTTGAATTATAACGATTTAACAGAATTCAATGGTATGTTTCTGAACCTGACATCTCTAATAATCATCAATTTGGTAGGTAATCAAAATCTCCAGAAGGTTACAATATCAGGAGCGGCTTCTCTACAATCCCTTTATTTGGACAACTGCTCCATTCAAACCCTCGAGCTGATTGAAACTCCCAACCTTAGATATGCATTTGCACGCTTAAATGACCTTCGAACTTTGTCATCATTTCATGATCTGCCGGAATTGACTCTCTTAAAACTGGGACAAAATTCCATTCATTACATTGGTGAGAACGGTTTAGTCGGTCTACCCAACTTAAATAACCTAGATTTATCCCACAACCGACTCTCTTCCATGCCCACATTCCCAAATTTGCCATCGTTGGAAACTCTCGATCTGTCTTATAATCGAATAGAAAGCTTGTCATTTGAATACTTTGTCAATCTGCCAAACCTTGAACAATTGATTCTGACTGGTAACAGATTGAATACCATTCCGGTTTTTCCAAACATCGAATTTCTCGTAAGTCTTATTCTCAGCGAAAACTTCATCACCTACTTTGAAGATAATCCGTTTGAGCAACTGTCTTCATTAACGAAACTTGAAATGGTCGACTGCAATTTGACGTCAATCTCTCCATTGGGCCCTATGGCATCTTTGCAACAGTTAATTTTGGAGCAAAACAAGATCAGCGAATTTAACGTGGGCTTTTTTTACGGTCTTCCAAATCTGCAGCTGCTGAATTTGGCTGACAATGAAATTACATCTCTCCCAGTTGCATTGCCTATCCCGCTCGTTTCCCATCTCGATGTCTCTCACAATGCTATTTCCGTTATTGATAATTTCGCATTCGTTCAGAGTGAACGCCTGGCCAATTTAGATATTTCCCACAACATGGTGGAGTCCCTGGACTTCTTGATTTATGCACAATCACAATCGCTATGGGTTAAGGCTGATTCAAATCGAATCCGGGAGTTTCCAATCACAGGCATTTCAGAAAACGTACGTTATCTATCACTTGCAGAGAACGAAATAAGTTTTATATCCCCGCTTACCTTTGCCTTTGCAACGAGCTTATATAGGCTCTCCTTGAGCAAAAACCAAATAAGGCACATATCTGGTAGTTCCTTTTCAGCGTGCTCATCTCTAAGCAGCCTTGAGTTGAATGGCAATCCCCTGGAGTCGATCGATGCAGAAGCATTCAGTGGTCTATCATCTTTGCAATTTCTTCGAATGGAAAACCTTCCTCTTCAAAGTTTTCCCGAAAACCTTTTTGACGCCGTTGAATTACCCAACCTTGGTTATGTATACATGATGAACACGTCAGCGCTCATCACAGCGTCGCTTGACTTTCAATATGCGCGCCTGGTGAACCTGGGCCATCAGCAAATCATTGCAATGCCCAACATATCAGCTCCACGACTTCAATCCATCAGCGCCACTTATTGTCTCTTCACGAACATCCCAACTGAACTTTTTACCCGCCATCCATATCTGGAGAACCTACGTCTTTCCTACAACCGTATCGCAACAATCAATGAGGGAGATTTCGTAAACGCCAACAAGCTCCTCAATATTCATCTCGACAATAACCGCATCAACTTAGTGGCACCAGGTTCGTTCCAACCATTTGTATCTGTCCTTTTCATTGGCTTACAGGGGAATGAACTTACTCATTTCGATCTCGGAAGGTCTTACCTAAACGCCATTCAACGAATAGACCTGTCCGATAATCCATGGCGCTGTGATTGTCGTCTTGAGTCTTTGAAATGGGTCTTGATGAAATACGATGACGTCAGCAACCCAATACACTGCGTTTCGCCTCCAGAGCTATCATCCAGGGCGATCACTTCCCTTCAAATGTCTGATCTTGGTTGCGTCAATGGAAATCAAACCGACGCGGTTGACGTCGATCTCGTGACAGAAACGGTTTACGATCTCGTGACTGAAACGGTTTACGATTTCGTGACTGAAACGGTTGAGGATGTCGTGACTGAGACGGTAGATGAACTCATGACCGAAGTCACTGATGTGTTGGTGACTGAGGAGGTTGTTGAGTTTTTCACCTTCTTCTTTGAGGAAAGCTCAGGTATGGACCTTGGTCGTGCAGGCGATGGGGATGAGATAGGACCTCCCTACGAACACGACGATGATGATGGTGATGAGGATAACGACAACGGTGATGGTCAAGGTGGTGAAGACTTGACCGTTCAGCCTATTGTTGATTTTACCAACGGAGATTCAGATGAAACAATGGACTGGTACCCGCCTTGTCATCTCGGTCTAGCTACGTGCTCTTGTCATATCTGTAAAGCGCCCTCTATTTTAATCTTACTTGCATTGCTAACGGCAGTACATGTATTCGCGTGAGAGCTGTAGACATATCGGAATCTACATGTTTATGTTTAGTGCAAAGGTTATCTAAAGTGGCTGTTTAAGTAGGAGTCAGACATCTGAATTCCTTAACTCTTTTAATTTTGAAAACACCTATGATCATGGTCGAACACATCCACGGACGACTTTCTGAAAGTTGTACTTTGTAAAGGTGAATAACAAATTCAAAGAAATTTGACTTTACTTATTAATGCTCGCTCTGCAACGCTTACAAATCCCATTTGTTTGTATTGATCAAAATAAACTTATTATGTATAACCAGAAACGAGGATGTAACGAGGCGTCTTTTTGCAAGACACTGATCCATATGATGCATATTTCACGCATGAGTGATTAAAAACAATTTGAAGAAAGGGTACCAAAAAGTCATTTGGCGACCGGTATCTGAATTTCAAGGAGGAAATCACATTTCCAGAAAGTTCATTTTCTGCCCTTTCAAATGACACCTCAATCAAGAAAAATGAGCCAGGAATAACAAAGTTCTGTTTATTTAAATTAATGCTTGCATTTCCATAATTGTATACTTATTCGTTTTCACTGGCTGCCTGCCGTAGCAACAAATAGAAACTCCATTTCGTTGACGATCAGCCATGCATGAAGGCTTTCGTCTTCTTTGTTGTTGGAGCAGACAACCAGTGGAACGGATTCGTTTAAATAAAATTATGGAAATGCAAGCGTTACTTTAAACAAACATAACTTTGTTATTCCTGACTCATTTTTCTGATTGAGGTGTCATAATTATGAAAGGGCACAAGAAGAACTTTCTAGAAATGTGATTTTCTCCTTGAAATTCATATACCGTTCGCCAAATCACTTTTTGGTACCCTTTCTTCAAATTGTTTTTAAGCACTCATCCGTGAAATGTGTATCACATGAGTTGCATCAAATGAAGGAGGAGAATCTAAGCTTTACAAAATTATGTGTCATTTATTAATTATGATTCTGATTAAGTTATGATAAAACATCGACAATTCTCGGTTTCGTTTTTTCGTTATTTATATACAATGTATATATTGGCAAATCTATTGTTTGGATTGTTGCATTGTATTGTAAATAAATAGTCAAGACCCTTTTGAAATCAGCAATTAGTTGAGACGGGCAATCCAACCCATGAGTAGTGAAACAAATTATTCAAAAAAAATAATCAAGACTTATGTATGTATTATTAAAGCTGACGGTCGCGACTAGCTTAAAATTGTTCAAGATCTCACCTCCTCCCCCCCCCCCCCCCCAACAAAGAAATTCGAAAGATTTGTCAAATTATCGGTCAATAAATTAAATCTGGTCTTGTAAAAACTTCTGGGCCATATCCGTGGTCTAGTTATTATGGCATAATCTTAGAGTTTTGTTTGACGCTGGAATGACCATGAAGTCTCAGATTTCAAATGTTGTTAGTTCAGCATCATTCCGTATTCACAATAGTTGGAGGATCAGAAAATATCTGAATCAGAAAGCCACTGAGCAGATTGTTCATTCTTTTATTACATGTCGTTTGGAAATGTGTAATTCGTTGTATATTGGCCTTCCTCAAAATTGAATAGCCCGTCTGCAACGAGTCCAGAACATGGCAGCTCGGCTCGTCACTCTCCGCAGTAGATCAGACAGTATTTCAGATATATTTAAATCTCTTCATTGGTTATCAGTCCCAAAAAGAATCATGTATAAGCTGTTACTCATTACTTACAAAACACTTCTTTATTCTTCACCCCATTACTTAAATGTATCAGATTTTGAAACTGTAAACCCCACAACGGAATTTACTCAGGTTCACAGCTCCAGTTATGTACACCCTAAACCAATAAACAAATGGGGGGACAGGGCTTTTGCTAACATTGCACCCAAATTATGGAATACTTTACAATTACAAATAAGACAATCATCATCAAATGAAATATTCAAGAAGAAACTTAAGCACCGTTTGTTTATGTTGTAGTTTTAATATTATATAGTTATGTCGTAGTTTTATTATTGTATAGTTATGTCGTAGTTTTAATATCGTATAATTATGTCGTAGTTTTAATATTGTATAATTATGTCGTAGTTTTAAAATTGTATTATTATTTTGATATTGTACATAGCGCCTTGAGCAGTCAAATTTTTCACATTTATATGCATCTTGTACATGGTATAGTCATTTTTCACCTTCGTAGGTTAAGTAATACATTATTATCACGTTAAAGGGAGTGTGTCATGACGATACTATGTGTCTTTCCCGTGGCCCTACCCGGCGCTAATCTACGGACGACGCGACCGCAGCATTCAAGTGCGTGCAACATATGCGAAACCGAAGCGTGAGGAGAACTTCGGTCTGTTTCGCGAACGCTAGCGCGCGCTGACCCAGTTAATCAAGTCCATTCGTTTACGTGCAGTTGTCCAAAAGAAGACGTAGATGGCGTTAACCAGTATTTGCCATGATACACTCCCTTTAATGTATTAAAGTAATAGTTTCTTATATACATATATATAAGGAGAGATTCATTCGTAATCACAAACTTATAATCGTCAGGAAAAAACATATTCTCTTATTTCTTTTACAATATAATATACACGTGTATATACTACATATGTTATATATAATTCCCATCATAACAATGCATTATGCAAGATACGGGGAAAAACACTTTTTTGAATGAATATCATTGAAAAGAATATGATAGCGTCCGACACATACGAATGCACTTCAAACACAATGGCCCGAATTCACAAAGGAGGTTTGTAGACAAACCTAGGTTTATGTGCGTGATATGACGCGTTTTGACGCGTTTCAGACCAAGGTTTGTCTGAACTTTGGTCTGAAACACATCGAACACGTCATATGACCCACATAAACATAGGTTTGTGGACAAACCTCCTTCGTGAATCCGGGCCCATACCTGTATCCATGTGATTCCGTAATATAGATGATGGTAACAGTGTCAACCTGTTCATCGTGCCTGCATGCTGAACACGGGGACTCATTTAATTGACGTTAGACTGCGTCAGGGATTGATGCGGTCTTTGACGCACCATGTGAAGGCGACATCAAAAAGAAACAAGCGTAGGAGGAAAAAATAAAAAAATATTGCGTCAAATAAGTTTGCGCATGCGCAGATTGCCTTCACAGTCATGCTCGAGTGGCGCAGGGAACAGCGGGATTTTAACGATGCCTTGTAATGTGTGCAACCGGCATTAAAGCAGGAAGATACTAATATACGAAATGTACATTATTATTATTTAATCCACAAAAAAACATCATTATCAGTTGACCTAAGACCAGCTCATTGCGAAAGGCATTCGCTTGGCAATGAATTGAATTCAATTTTGAGAAGACAAAACTACTAATCATATTATGTATGTGTATGTATTTCTTTAAATACGATTTGTGTAAATGAGTTTTTGATGATTAGAATTAAAATAATTTACAAAAGTCAATTCATCTGTCGCATCTTGTTTTGAGTAACATATTTAAATGCAGATAGCTCGCAGACTGAAGCAGTGCATCTCATCGGCCAGGAAATGGGGCGAGAAAGAGCGACAGCGTCGTACTACCATCGTATCGCCACCGCCTTCATCGCAGGTAGATCGCAGTAAAGCCGTCGTGTAATAGCCTCACAGGCCCATAATCCCGGTCCCCCACTCCGGGAACGGAAGGACCGCATTCATGTTTCCAAAATATCCGGTAAAGGGGTACTCTTCACGCAACTTTACACACCGGACTTAGGGGTGCTTTCAAAGGGAGGGAACGATCATACGCGTACCCTAAATAACACTGAGTGGGGGAGGGGGACCGGGCCCCCAAATTGCCTGTTTTCTTTCAATGCTGCTCTATATTCTTCGGAATGTATCATCATGATCCAATTTCAAGCTCATTAAATTAGGCACAATTTTGAAAACAAATGTTCATGATTAAGTGTTAATTGTGTTATAAATAATTGCTTTAATTTAGGAACGTAGACCCACGTCAGAATGCAGCAATTTCATGAAGATTTTGAAGGGGGAGTAATTGCAGACTTATTACGCCCTCTGCGTCATTAAGGGTTTCGTAATTACATGAGCCAATGAGCCTGCCCTCATAGCGAGTGCGATGAACTTACGCTCTAAATGCCCTTGAAGGGTAGAAGATAACAGGTTTACGTTTTAACAAAAGTGAGGGCACTTTTTTCATACAAGCATTGAATAATGATTTATATTGTTTTGTACTGATAAATCAAGATATTTATGCAAAAAATGATAGTTATTATTATAATTCTTATACTGTCGATTATTTAGGGGCGCTAAAAACACACACTCAAAACATCTTTACAAAATATGACAGAATTTGAAGAGATTCATATAATCCAGAGACTCGTAAAATACGTAAAAGTAGAAACGAATTGTTAGTTTTAAGTGGTATATACTCCCGGACAAAGCACATGAATTGCATTCGAATGCAACCTGTGAACAAGAGGCAACCATTTTGTCAAAGAAAGAACGATTTACAAGTAAACTGTATAGACCTATATATAGGAAATGAGAAAGAAAGCCCATCGCAACTATACAATCTGACTACAACGAACGCATTTTGGAAGAATTTGAAATGGCATTAGACATGAATATTCAAACATGTAAAATCTCAATGATCGAGGATCCGAATAGTATGTAGAGGTGTCGTAGCCGAATGGTTTAAGCACTGTACTGGAAAAAAGAGGGACACGGGTTCGATCCCCGACGTAGTACTAATGTCCTTTGGCAATACATAATCTAAACTTGCCATTCTATACCCAGGAGAATAATGGGGACCTGGTATGATGACGAAAGCTTGTGTTATATATAGAAATTGACATATGCCCTCACTCTGACCATAATAGTAGGAATACTCCCCGGGGAGTGGAAATGGTGCACACTGTGTGCGTGAATAAATCCGATGACTGGGTTAATAATAATATCTGTAATATCTGTTTAAGCGTTTAGGTGCTGTATTCCGTAATAAGCGATAAATAAATACAGATTTATTACTATTATCATTATATGATTAATGAAATCTAAATTTCAAGGGAGTTCATGTCTCCTTGGAGCAAGAAAAGTTAAACTGTCATTGCAACGATTTGTCTTTTATATTGACTGGAAGAGTTAAATCCCCAAAATTTCCGGTTGTTAGTAGTCGTATCATTATTTAAAACCGAAGCCAGGAAGATGATGCTTATACAGATTTCTATATAATTTTAATGTAATTGCATTTTTTTTCTTCTCGAAAAAAGGATCGCAGGAGGATCGCCCAGTGTGAAGTGGGTTTTTATAGTATTCAAGCTTTAAATGCATAACCATAAGAGTATTCTGAAGTTTGAAATAGCTATTAGCAAAGGAAATACAAAGATGAAAGTCCATACAACAATTACAAAATGGAGAAGAAGGAGTACCGGAAGAAAGATAAAAGTCTCGACACTCAGCCTCAGGAATATCAAAAAGGCCGATAATTGTAAAAGTTATAGGAATTTCAGATCAAATATGGCGGTTTATGAATGTGATATTGGCTTGGGGTCACAAACTGAATGGCGTAAATATCAAAGAACTTTCATCTGTTAATATCGTAATTATCGATTAATTTTATGACTTTTGTCGTGATCTAGATGCTAAAAATGGGTTCCTTGGAAAGGGGGGAAATGGAAGATACGCATGAAAAAAAGCATTTTGATATTTCTCAACAGCCATGCTTTCATACATTCTAATGAAAGCCTACTTGCCTATTTCAAACCGATTTTATATAATTCCAAAGAGTAAATGGCTGTTCGAAGAGTAGTAAAAGATATTTCACATAAAATTGAGTTCAAAGGAAGAGTGAACCCTTTTAATGTTTGATAATGCTCCTTCACATCGACTTTCAGTGAGCCAAGAAAAAAAATAGAGAGAGAGAGAGAGAGAGAGAGAGAGGGGGGGGGGGACAGGGCCGGGAGAGAAAAAAAAAGACGCAGGGATAGATAGAGAGATATAGAAGGAGAAAGAAAGAGAGATGGAGAGGGAGCAAGAGAGAAAGAGAAATAGGAAGCAAAAAGAGAGGGGGAGTTATAGAAGGGAGAATAAAAGAGAGATAGAGAGATTCTGAGATAGAGAGCGAGAAAGGTAGAAGTGGAGAGAGAGAAAGGTAGAAGGGAGAAAGACAAAGAGAGAGAGAGAGAGAGAGAGGTAGAAGTGTAGAGACAGAGTGAGAGAGAGAGAGAGAAAATAAAAAGAATAGAAAAGGGCAATTATTCTACAACACATGGCTAAGCAGGAAATAAATTAATGAATATCAATGATTTCATCACCTTCGATACAGCTTGTCATGCAACCCTGTTTATTTTTATAGCGCTATTGTTCACACAAAGGTGGCGTGTGCCTCCATTCTACACTCCCTTGAATTCTCGAAGAGACAGGACGTTTCCGCCTGACTATAGCAGTTTGTCAGTTCCATCACACCAGTGTTTCTTTTAAAATCAACTGCACGCTTTTTAAACAAGTTTCTAAGGTCCTTTTGTTCAAGCACGATACGGAGAAGGACAAAAATGGACCTGCACTGCATTGGAACGCGTGTGGTTCGTGTTGGGAGCCAGGTTTCCATTGATTAGTACGGATTAGAATGAAATGAAATTGACATAATCGTGATTTCCCTCGAAAGGCAAATGGTTTTGCTGTTCAGTTGATTTTATTGTGAACAAACACAAACAATACACGTCAAAGGTTGAAGGCCTTGTCATGATCAGGAAATCAATTAAAGAATTACACTGTTGCCCAGTAATATTCTTGAGTCAAGGTTATATTTTCTCAGAGATTACGACTGCTTAGCTTAATCAATAACGTTTTGAGAAGTTTTGTCAAAAATAAGAACCATAGCACAATCATATAAAATAAGGAAGCACAAGAAACAAATATATTCCGTCTTTATGGGCAAGATTGTACTATCGTTGAAATTCTATTGATGTAAATGAATTTCATATTTTACTAGAAATTCGACTAGGGTAGGTGTAGGGAATTGGAGACCACCAAGCTTGAACCCATCATTGTATGTCCGTGTTGGCTCCAATATTGCTATAGCGCTATATGTGGCCTTTAAAGGTAAAGACCAGTATTGGAAACGCCCCAATTTCAAAAAATGAAATGGAAGCTCTCATTACCAATCATGTGAAAGAATATGTTTTGACTAATACATGATGATACAAAATTTGCCGGGAAACCGCCTACTAATTCATATATTTGGTAAATTTGTTTCTCTCATGGTCTGGTGAGAGATATAGGGTAGTCCCATATACATCTTTCTGTGTATAGTGCTTGTAACTTTACGAAGAATGGGCCAAATTTCTTATCATTTTGATGATTCCAGAACCTTGCAGATGCTAGATGCTAGATGATCAACCTTTTCTGATCGATTCCACAACGTTTCTTTCACAATGCAATCGCATGACCATTACTGGTCTTTACCTTTAACAACACTACTGCATATATATAAAATTCATTTCCAAGACTACAATGCGTTCTTTCTCCGAGAAAAGTGGCAAAATTGATCAAGATAAGCAATTTTGATCTTAAAATTTTGCTCTGATATAAAAACACAATTTTCACTGAATGTTGTGGTGTATGCATGTATTTAGGGGTGGCTCTTAAAAAAGTAGTTTTAAAAGGAAGTTTATGAAGTGTGCCAACCATCACAGAATACTGATGTCCATTGTGTGTTGTCCTTTTTACATTTTTACATTGTGTGTTGCCCTTTTTACAATTTTTACCTTCAATTTGATATTCTATTAGTTATGTTACATATATATATATATTTTTTTTTTAATAACTTTTTTTTTTTTTTTTTTTTTTTAATACTTTTAAACGTGATAAATATTATACCCATCCTCTTATTCGTGTCCTGTTTTTTTTCTTTTTTCTTCTTGTTTTTCTCTTATGTTTACCTTGATGTTTTTTGGTGTTATGTTATCGGTTTTACTTGTATGCTTGTTGTCGTTCTAGTTGAATATCTGCAATTAACTGTCTTATTGCTTGTTTGTTTTGTACATTAATTTGTCAGATATTTATTTGTTGTAACTATACATGTACATATTCATTGCCTTACTTCTTGCATTTGCAAGTTTTACATATTATTGTATAATTCACTGTATATTTATTGTTATTTTTTATGTATGTGGACCCCTTTGAAAATCAGCTGTGCTGAAAGGGCCATCCACCCTATGAGAGGAAATGAATAAATAAATGGGTGTTGCAATGCACATTATGAATGGTGTCTGATCACAAATGTGTGTAGGCCATGGGCGTAAATCCTTACGTAATACCTATTGTTTAGGGGGGATGAATGAATAGATCACCCCCCCTGAACAATAGGTATTACGTAAGGATTTACGCCCATGGTGTAGGCTATGGGGGACACCAGGTCCAAGATGGGGGCCTACTTTCCCCCAGTTGTTCATTTCATGTTGTAAGGCACTATCATGAAACTATTTGGTTGTTCGTGTCACCATTCTAATTTGAATGCATTTTATTTTAACGACAAATTTTAAGGTGAATTCTGGTTTTAAAAAAGAAAATGAATTCTCACAGAATCAAACGAAACTTACACTGAATGTTCAAGATTACAAATAAATGTCATTTGCCAAACAATTTTGGTAGAAAATGTATACTGGCTGAGTAATGAGTATAGAAAGATTAGGAAATCAAGGTTAGTAGCCCCGATACCATTTGTGTAGTCCCATATACATCTTTCTGTGTACAGTGCTTGTTACTTTACCAAGACTGGGCCAAATTTATTATGATTTTGATGACTCCAGAACTTTGCGGTACACACCAATACTTACATGCTACATGATCAACTTTTCCTGATCCATTCCACACCTTTTCTTTCACAAAGCAATCAGATGACAAGAACTCACCTTCATATTTAAGAAGTTGTTTCTAGGCTGTGAGTTTGATCAATGTAAAAGTCACATTGCCAGAACATTATTCTGAAAGTATTTAAACATAATTTAAAGCACCTTTATTACTCTAAACAAAAAACTACAGAAATATTTTGTGCCATATTGTTTTAAAATCGTTTCAAAATTAAAATAAGTTCATTGGCTGCATATGTATCTCTTTCAAAAAGTGTTTGAACTAATTATAACAATCCCATTTTCATTCAAATTGTATTTAAAATGTCTTGATTTGTAACTGTCCCTCATTACCTACACATGTAGGTAATGAGAGACCTTTTGGTGATGACGTCATTAATTACTGTTATCTCATTAATCAGTTACATCATGACCACCATTTTGTTACCAAATAAAGAGAACAAGTTACCGAAGAGAATACAAAACTTTCTGTATGTGTAACATTTTTCATGTTTATGTAAATTATGCAAATGTGCTTAAGGGTCTCAAATTCCCTACACCTACCCTAGTACGTGCATGCAAGCGGGTGTATAGAAATATATTTAAACATCTTTTTAATAGGACCTTGACCTACTTAAATCTTAAGGAAATCAATGAAATTTCAATTATTATCTTTTTTCGAATCCATATTTCGCAAATTATTAAGAACATATTTCGGAGAAACTTACACAACAAGAATGTGCCAAATTAGCTCTTAATTTTCTTATGAATGCACGTTGGAATTAATTTCATAACGTAGCAATTTAACATGCTTAATGAGAACTTTGAGGGGAAATAATTATTGCTAATTACAGGGTTGCTGATGCAAACCCATCGCTTGGCCTAAATCACTATGGTTTTCGTGATAACGAGCTCGCTAATTAAAATAATGACCCCGCTCTGGAATCGAGAGCGGTGATTACGTGGGTGGTTATGATATTCTCCGCCACTCCTAAAAACTACTAAACAGGGGGGCAGAAAGTCTTTCAGAGTGAGGGGGGGGGGGCACCCACGAAAAGGGCTCTTTCTGGAATAAAGGGGCACCTACTAAGGGAAACCTCAAAGTGAAATATACTTTTTTTAGACGTTGGTATATACCCCTACATTTTAATGTTTGTGATTAAATTATAAGGGACGGTGTAAACGTTTGTTTCTCTCTTTACATGGTCCAATATCCTGCTTAAGCATCATACTTTGCAGTTTAGTGGGATATTCTGAATATCACAAAAATTGTGAGGTCGCAGTGCGAAAAATTACATCTTATAAAGAGGAACTAATCGAATCCTAGTGGGTTTTAATGACAATCTAATCATGAAAGACTGAAAAAGACCTTTAAAAAGTAACACATCTATATTAACTATAAATGGGAGCGAGCGTAGCAAGCGAGCTTTGGGGAAATTAAAGAAATATTTGCCCTAAGTCACCTTGAATCAGGGGTGCATGTCATGGAGAAAGGAATAGGGTGAACTTATCCATGAATCATAAAAGAAAATGACACTGTCTTATTAGAAAATAGAAGAAACCAGTGTCAGATTAAAAAAGTGCAATTAACAGAAATGAAAAAAGGTGCATTTCTCGCAGATGAAAAGCCTAGGCACTCACTAGAGATGAAAAGGGTACTTATGAGCATAAAAAAGGGACATTATCAAACGCAAAAGGACACCTATCATATTTTAATAGGGCTTTTATCTGAGGTGAAAAGGAGCATTTATGAGAGGGGAAAGAGGATCTTCATAAAAAGGAAAAGAGGCACTTAATAAAAAAGGGCGTTTATTAGAAAGAAAAAGGTGCATGTGTCAAAATATAAGGGGCATTCATCAGAGTTGAATAGTAGCACGTATCAGAAGGGGAAGGGCAATTATCACAGAGGAAAAGGAGCAACTGTCAAATAAAACGGGCACCTCTCGGATTTGAAAGGGGGACTTATTAGAAGTAAAAAGGAGTACGTTAATAACAAAAAATAAGAAAGAGTGGAAAATGAGCACTTAAACTACTCGTACCTGAAACCATTTACTAGAGATGTAAAGGGCATTTATGAGAATGGAAAAGGGACACTTTTTCCAAGAAAAAAGGGGCACCTATAATTTTTGATAGGGGCATTTATCAGAGGTAACATTTTATTAAAACATTGAGGGCACTAATCACAAGGAACGGGGGGGGGGGCACTTATTAAAAAGGAAAAGGAGCATTTGTCAAAATAAAAGGGGCATTTATCAGAGGTGAACAGGGCCACTTGTTAGGAAGGGAAGGGGCACTTCTTACAAAGGAAAAGGGCCACGTTTCCTACGTAATAAGGGGCAATTGTTTATGATCTCGAAAAAGTATCATCCCGTGCCCCCCCCCCCCTCCCCCCCCCCCCCCCGGAGCGCCGCCTCTCCTGCTAAATGCAGTTGTCCCGGTAGACCAGATCTTGGTCTTTTGAAATATTTTACTTTTCAGTGCGTGAGCCAAAGGCTGAGCGCGCTAACCCCATGTTTTTTAAACAAAAATAAATTATGAGAATGAAAATTCTTGTTTTTAAATATTCATGTCACACTAAGAATGGTTATATTATCATATCAACACTATTTCCCTACAACGATTTTGCTTCTACTGTATTTTCAGTTGCCACTGCATTAATTTAATTGTTCCAAAGCATCCTGCTAATTAATTTTGTTTAACCTTAGCAATAAACGAGTTCGTAATTAGGATTTGCGCATGTGCAGATAAAGGTCATTCGTTCTCAAATTGTAAAACCATTGAGACGAATACTCGTATCGTGCTCATGAAAGTTATGTAATTAGTATTCATTTATGTAGCGACAGTACATTTTATCTGATACACAGGTGGAAGTATTCTTCTCAAGAGGGCAAACAAAAGGTATTCATGAAGCATGTCCATCCCTTCGACAGTGATAATCTAAAATGCACAAGTGGGACGTATCCATAGTGTAAAAGATCTGTGGATATTTGGGGGTCATGCGTTACGAAGCTATTTACGAACTGGCTTATAGAACCTTCACGAGTCGTCGAGTCACCATTAATCTGTATGCAAATTGGCAACACACTATTAATTTCCTTTAACCTTAGCAATAGAACCTTCACGAGTCGTCGAGTCACCATTAATCTGTATGTAAATTGGCAACACACTATTAATTTCCTTTAACCTTAGCAATAGAACCTTCACGAGCCGTCGAGTCACCATTAATCTGTATGCAAATTGGCAACACACTATTAATTTCCTTTAACCTTAGCAATAGAACCTTCACGAGCCGTCGAGTCACCATTAATCTGTATGCAAATTGGCAACACACTATTTGAATACTTTGAATACTTTGAATACAAAGAGATTTACCATTATGATATTAAATTAACACAGTGCTCAATTTTAAGGAAAAAACATCATATTTCCAACAATATGCTAGGTCTTTCTTCATAATATACCAGTAAATGAACTACGTGAAATTTGGATAGCAAAAACAAGGTAAGGTTTAATATTGGTAAGGGCCGGTAACAATATATTTGCAGGCTATTGCTTATCTTTTATCCACATGTGGAAGGAAATCAAACATGTCGCCATGGGGATGAAAAGTGAGGAAAACGGTCTTTTGTGGACCTTAAAAAAAGAGAGGATAGATTTAACCCGAAACAAATAACGAGTATGTACACATGTACAGCTCTAGCAATCCAACAAAACTGCGAAGGGTAATGCTAGACTCTGTCTCTAGTCGTTTGCACAGTATATTTGACTGAAGTGGCTAAACAGTTGTGTAAAAAAAAATATGCGCCTCCCGTAGACCAGATAGATCTTGGTCGTTTGAAATATTTTACCTCTGAGTGCGTGCGCGCGCGTGCTCTCCCGCGAATCTACCATTCCACAAGTCCGTATCGTGCGTAATTTGCTGAGCGGATAATTATTTTATTTTTTTTTGTAGATTTTTTGTTATAGTTAATTCATTCATCATCAGCTATAATATCGACACATGGGAATAGCTTAACAAGCTTAACACTTTGATAATCACAATATTAAGATGATAAATGGAGCCATACAAAAAAAACGAATTGTTTCGTCGAGAGCACACCGAAATACGCTCGGCCGATACAATAAAACAGTATAAAAAGAAATCTAGTCAGGCTCTGCTTTAAGTCATTGTGACGATTCATTTCGTCAAGGGCTCATCTAATATTCCGGACGAGTTTATTGACTGCATCTACCGAATCCGTCAAGCGGACCATATCCAAAGTGACTTCGCCTCTGATCAACCCATGCATTCATAATTACGGTGATGCACCCGCGAGCGAGCGCCAAATTGCTCCTGACACCAGTAAACCTGCTTCACCTTTGTTAATTGCTGTCTGATTGTCGGCAAAGCCTGTTCCACCCCTTTCGAACAGACTCAAGAGCTTTGTAAAATCCAAACTTCTTTTAAAATTCATCTTCTTTTCTGATTCGAACTTCTTTACAAGTTAATCAGCAGTTCACGCCGATTCTTTGTGTACGACCGCTTTCAATTAAATCAGGCGATGTACTTGTTTTGACGTTCTGACCGGTTCTTTGTTTGAACTTCAGAAGAGGCCATTCGCTTGTAAGGATTGACGATGATTGTGTCTTGAATTTTTTTAAATTTAGTTACATCCAGAAGAAGGTACACATTTTTTGATCAAAGCAAATTTGTTTTCATTTCATGCGTATAAAGTCATTATTGATTCGTTTTGGTATAATAGTCACAAGAAATAAAAACGGTTTCATATGTGCTGATTCGAAAAAGTTGGAAAATATATTTCAAGAAAGTTGAGAATAGGCTTCTCAGTAAGAATATTTAGTTTCCTGGATAGAAAAAAAGATGGTTGAAACAACAGCGACATCGTTGATCACAGATACAAGTCTGATGGATGCGAACTTTACAATATACGCCATCGAGACGACATCGATTGTCGATGTATCACCAGTAAGTACGGACGTGGGCAACGAAACCGGAAGACACCCGTACGCCGATGAGCACGTGTTTAACACGATCCTGCTAGCGGTGACCGTGACGATGACGGCTTTCGGGTGTGTGGGAAATGCACTGGTGATCGGAGCCGTTCTCACGCATCGCAAACTAAGAAACCTCGGTAACGCGTTCGTGGTCAACCTGGCGGTCGCTGATCTCGCCGTCTCGGCGTTCATCAATGCCTTTGGCATAGCCGGCGTTGTCACGACCGGAGCTTTCTTTGACAACAGACATGTCTTGTGTCAAGTAATCGGCGTTATCTGTATCATGAGGTAAGAAAAGTTTGCAATCACAAAAACAAATCTAAAATAATTATGTAAAACTGCTTGATGCTACAAGCGATATATGTTTATTGAGAAACATTTTCGTTCATAATAGAAATTCATTAATGATTTCATATAATTTCTTCATTTTTAGCTGCCTTTTTCCTCCACAGTTTGATTCTTACTAATATTAGAACGATTTACTAGCATTGTCAATTTTATATCTTTCTTGACTGTTTCAAAGCTTTTACAATTTTATAGTACGGTTTTTTTCCATTAGTATTTCTTTCCTAAGCTTTGATCATGCCGATTTTCTTTTCTGCCAATCGATTTGAATGTTCCTTAAATGCATTCGAGAATTAAGGACATTGCATATTTCAATGACAACAATTATCACACCTTCTGTTTTCCCCATGATGGCTGAATTAAAGTTTTGGTAAATTATTTCCGAGTAAAATTTGAAATGTGGATAATTTTGGCCCAACATATTGGAAAATCATTGAAAGTTATATTCTGCGAAACTTAGCTCTTTTGGACATAATAGTTAATTCAGTTCACATGTATTTGTTTTTGTTTGGTTCAAATCCCGCTGGTTCCAAGATTTTTTCTGACTTGTTTTTCAATTACAGATCGATCAATCGATCTTATTTACTGGGTGTAAGCCACAAATATGTTTAAACTAATGTATTTGTTTGTTTGTTTGTTTGTTCCACATTCCACATAACAAGATTGTATTATTAACAAGATAATACACAATAAAACAATGATAGACATGTAATATAGAAAAATAATAACGTGAAAAATGGGGAACCTATTAAGAAAGAATAAAGAAAGACGTAAAAAAGGTCGAGTCACTGACACATTAGCATCATGAATAACATTCAAACATAGAAGTAGTACGTACAAAATACGTGCATGCTGCCATGGTTACCCGACGACAACAATACAATTTTGAAAACCTAATTTCAGACAGAGTGAGAGGAAATCTAAAATTTATTACAAATTTCAATTTAATAAGGAATATTTGAGCTGACGCTTTGTCGTTGTATTTCCGTATCAGATGAATACATACAAAGTAATCATACAGAGAAAAAGGACAAAATACGGCTGGTAGCCCATTTTTAGCTGCAACTATATTACTGCTGCTGGTCTGCCATGGGGCCAGTTTATACAATGTACAACATATTATATTAGAAATGAACAGAATAAATAATTACAAAGTATCAGTCGAAATCATGATATATAAACAATTTATTTGAAATATTTAAAAAATAAAAATATACATAGTTACTTAAAGAGGTACAAAAATAGGGTGATTATAGTCTGTTTAAGTTAGTCTTAAAGGTGGCAAAAGTGGGTAGTTGACGCAACTCAGGGATAATTTATGATATTTGAAACAATTTTGTTCTTGGCTTAGGTAAAGAGAGGTTATGTTCATTACGGAGGGAGTATGGAGAGGGTTTAAACTCAAACATGTCTTTCAAACATTCGAGGGTCATGTTATTTAATGTTTTGTAAGTTAAGATAAATAAATGGATTTTTTGCTTTTCACGTTTCTCATGCAAGCCAAGACAGCTATTAATTTTTCTGGTAGAAGTATGCAAATAATCTTTTGGAGTTGTATTAAACAGTTGCTGCTGGCAGATTGCCATACTACATCCCGTAATCAAAGTGGGGGTAATATGATGGAATTAGAGATTATTTTCAATTCAGACATATTCACAAATTGTCTTAGTCAACACAAATAACTAACCATTCTACTTAGCTTGTTACAAGTTGTTTAATATGAACATCCCATTTTAATTTCTCATCCACATGTACACCGAGATACTTGAAGCATTTTATTGGGACAACCGTTGTTCTTTGATTTTTATATTCAAAAGTGCTTGTTTTTTAAGCAAGTTATGTGTTCCTCAATAACATGCATACAGTTTTGTCGTAGTTGATCTTTAAGTTGTTGTTATTCATCCACGCAACAAGGCTATTAATTTCTTTATTTAAAACATTTTCGACCACTTTAGGATTTTTATGTGAATAACATATGACCATGATATCTGCATAAAGATGGACCTTGCAGGTGTTGGAAGCAGAATTGTTGTCATTTAAAAAAAAATGAACAACAGTGGCCCCAGTAAAGAACCTTGCGGCACACCTTTCGTAGTTAATCTTTCATCAGAAAGTACATTACTGACCGAAGCTCTTATCCTTCTGTTTGATTAACAAAATAGTGTTTGAACCCCTGTAATTCTACACCAGTTACACCCATAGGTTCAAGGTTTAGATAGAAGGATTAGGTGATCAACCATATCGAGGGATTTTTGCAAATCTACAAAAATTGTTCCAATGTAATTACCTTTATCGATTGAATAAAACCAGTCATCTGTGACTGTGGTTAGTGCTGTAACGGTGGGGTTTTTTGGACGAAAACCTGTCTGATTTGGGGTAAGCAAGGAATGAGACTATAAATAATCAAGCTATTGTCGTTGAATGACTCTTTCCATAACTTTAGAGGCGCAACGCAACAGCGAGATCGGCCTGTAATTATTGAAATAATTTTTTTTTTTTTTTGTGTATCGGCATTACTTTTGCGATTTTCCATTTGTCAGGCACAATACCCCTTCCGATAAGGATTTGTTGATTAAAAATGTAAAAGACTCGTTTCAAAACATAAGATTGAGATACCTTAAACAAAAATTAAAATCTGTCAGAAACCTTTACACCATGAGAATTAAGACGATTATTAGCCCTTTTGTTATTTGTGCATACCTGTTTCGCTATATTGGCAAAGTGGTTATTAAACTTATTCGCTATTACTGTATTCGCCTGTATTCACCTGTCTTTTCGGGCTCCTTAGTAAGACAATGTCTTGTAATGCCCTCCCATAGTTCATCAGTACACCACTGCAAAGAGTTCGTTCCTTAATACAATAGGTCCATCGCTGGATCTGTGGGAAGACTCAACAGGATTATCACCTGCTGGGCCATTACACTTGAATTTTTTTGGGGGAAAGTGCTGTTAGAAGAATTACAATTATTACCCATTAAACTTTTGAGTGTTGTCAAAAATTCATTTATATTGGTAACTTCAGATACTTTATCACCGTTGTATTTACGTTTTGATGTTCTTATCTCTGTGGTAACTTTATCTTTCCTGCGTTTATAGAGTTTCCATAAGTCATCACTGTTTCTCTTTTGGCTTTCAGTCTTGCTTTCTGCCTCTATCAAATCAGACCTGAAAGCTTCTAAATCTATATTTCTCGACTTTCTGAACGAGACAAATGTTTCACTTGGGGAAGTATGTGAAGTATAGAGTTGTTAAGAAGATATCGTCCTCATGGCCCCCTTTTTTTATCTTCAAAATAGATTTTATATTCGTTTTAGAACAATTTCCCCTTACGCTTACATTCTATAAGTTAAGTATGGTAACAATAACGTAGAATATAAGGCTTGTAAAATACTAGGGGAAATAAAGTATAACTATAAGTCTATTGATAACACTTACATTTCTTGAAAGTAAGCTACATGAGAAATCGGTGTGGACTTTCCAAGATAATTCACAACCAAAATGAAGACCAAGAAATTTTGCAGAATCTATCTGTTCCTCTGTTCACAATCATTCATTAAAAGCTGACAAGGTAAAGTGTTTAACGTATTACTAAAATCATATAGGCCTAGGTAGTTTTCCTAAAATTAAGGGACAATTGATTTGCCTGTTTCCAATCACATACATCTGGTAATTCATTAAAAGTACGAAGAGTTTGCATGGGATTATCGTGGGTGTATAATACAACTTATATCATCTGGAAAGAGAGCATAGATGACGAATTTGGAAAATCATTGATATAGAGGGTGATAGAAGAGGACCCCAAAAGGAAACCTTGGGGTACAACGCAAGTAAATAGATTGTAAGTTTGATATAATAATCATTTACTGTAATATATTGATTCCTGCCAGACAGATAACTTCTGAACCACTCGAAGGCCTCCCCAAGAATTACATAATAAAATAAAATTTCATGGTTAATCGTGTCAAAGACCTGGGCGATAAATGCCTACTTTCAATGCTTTCAACCTCTGTGGAATAGCAGAAACGACTGAGCGCCAATCTGTTACCACTTGGCAAAAAACAATTAATTTTCCATTTTCATCAAACAAATCTTCTATATAAAATTTCATAGTTAATTGCGTGAAAGACCTTGGCGACGTTACAAATTAATTAAAGAATCGAATGACCGCTGAGTCGTTTTGTAGCCGACCTATGACATTACATGCACATGCGTCGCAAATAAAGTGAGATAGTCAACGAATAATAATGGCTGATAATAATATAATATATGTAATAATAACGTTTCATTTACCCAGGGTAGCCGGTTATGAAATTGCTCTTCCAGCGGGCCCTGCATAACATAATATTAATACCGTTCTCCGATCTAATATGCTGAGCGCCTAGCCAGAAGGCAGAAGGTCATTTGTTATAAGTCTTTGGTATGACTCGGCCGGGGTTTGAACCCACGACCTCCCGTTCATGAGGCGGGCGCTCTAACCATTGAGCCACCGGTACCCGTAAGTGTGTGAAAGAGAAATATGAAGAAAGAGAAGTATATGGGCTAATGGCCTCTTGCTCCAAATAGAGGCGGTTCGACACAGGTTTTAAATTAACGTTCCTTTGAAAAGTACATGTACCCTAACTCCGATGCTTGTATTTATAGTCGGAACACTTTTCATTACTTAAGAGTCATAGCCAAAAACAAACAAACGAACAAAAGTTGAAATGATTTCTTTAAGAAAAGAATGGGAAAGGCCATGATACCTATTCTAAAAAAAAACTATTGAACGAAGGCACATTTTTTTGATTCATTCATTTTCGCGAAAATCTCCAAAAATAGGTGTTTGCACTATTCGTACTGCTGACTGCTTCTACATCAGTTCGTGTAAAAGTAACAGTTT
Organism: Strongylocentrotus droebachiensis; assembly: GCA_035222895.1. Lineage (NCBI taxonomy): Eukaryota > Metazoa > Echinodermata > Echinoidea > Camarodonta > Strongylocentrotidae > Strongylocentrotus > Strongylocentrotus droebachiensis. The sequence goes on from JAVYIG010001640.1 coordinate 77,798, forward strand.
GTAGAACGAAAGAAATGCACAGTGAAAGGGGCTTTTGATCAGAGAAACCATTGAAAAGGAGAGAAACGGGTCAGTGAAAATTTGAGCAAAAACTGAAGAAAAAATATGATAGTTATGAATATTTGAAGGTGAGATCAATCAAGCATGTATTGACAACTTAGTCTATGACGCATTTTGCGAGATTCACTCCAAATTACCCTGTACTAAAAACTTCAAAAAAATATATTTAAGAACATTTTCATTCAAACATTCACCGTATATATAATTATTGCATACATGTTTTCATACAACCCCTGTTTTTGAGCGTCATGTAACGCCTGGCTGGATTGTGCACACGCTGTGTGCGGGCAAGCACTGAATTCAATGACCGGGGTAATAGTATATTTGTAAAGCGCTTAGAGACATTTGTATTAAGCGCTATATAAAAATTAAATATTATTATTATTATGAAACAAGACTATTCCATCGTCAATAACTAAGAAAATGAAAGCTAACGAAATTGTCTGTACAGAGCAAATTGGAGAGGAGCTCGCAAGATACGTCACAGTGTTACCAATTTGTGTTTCACTGATGACAACTTCAAAAATGCACAAAATGTTCTATCTTAATCGGATGTTGTTCAAAAATTTCATTCATTTGGGTCTCTCATTTTCCTGCTTTTATCAAAGATAATATCAAGTAAAAGTTAAAATACACGACCGTCCTATAGTGAATTAGTATTTACATAGATGATGTCGATTCTTCTTGCATGTATACCATAGGTCTGTTATTGTGCTAATTCAACTCGATCTCTGATCATAAATCGCGTTTAACAAAAAAATAACCGAAAAGTTGAATTAAAGTAATTAATTCAAGATAACCAATACAGTATTGAAAGGGAAGAAAAACACGGTTCAATCCACTCAGAATTGATGAATTCGAATTTCTAAATGTCAATGATCACAAGCCCCCATGCATTTTAATATCCTTCGGGATTAATTTCAATTTGAATGCGAAGGTGCACTCGGTTTCATAATTATTTTGGATTGATGGGAGATTTGGTTGTATTGTATACATTTTAAGGTAACAAAAGGTTGTAATTTTTATATTGAATATTTATGAAACTGGAACAGAAGGCTTAACCTTTACTGTCCCTGGTTTTTCCAGTGATGGTCTAATCTTTGATCTATACCTCCTAAAACGTCTGTACTCTACTTTCCTATGTATTTACTTTATTGTTAAACAGAATAATTATAATAATGATACTAATAATGCGTTTAAAAGACCACGTATCAAATAGAAAAATATACCCCGTTACTGGAACTTCAATAGACCTAAGTGGTGACAACCGTTGGTCAAAGTCGAAGAGACAATTTTTATTTTTTATTTTTTAGATTTTTTAGATACACCTAATATTTGATAGATCATGAACATAAACCTCGTTTTTTATTGCCCATCAATTTTAATTCATTGAATAATTGATTGATTTATCTATACATTTATTTGTCTTTTGGTTTTTATTAAATCATGGTAGTTATAAAACGGTTTTTCTTAGCGGCCCTGTTCAAATGAATGTTTTAAAAAAGCAAAAAGAGTTGAACGAAGGTTATATAAAAGCGTAAAAATGCAAATATTTTTAACGACATGAATTCGATATAAAATAAGTATCTAACCAGCATAAATTTGACGTGACAAAATGCCGGCATCTTCTCGAAATTACTCTTTTTAATGATGATTATGCAAGATTATCTATCATCGTTAAACTTATGACAAGGTGCCAGCAGTATGAACGGTATACATGACATGATTCGCGTAACGTCTGTTTACACATCAGTCAAAGACAACACTCCCGTTTGTCGTGTACACAAATATCATGTATTTCTGTTCTTCTCCAAAAGTGCCTTATCACTTGGGCCAGGTACAGCAATTAGATTCATTATCTTTGGAAAATACGTCGGCAAAAACGCGACAGTATTTTGGATTATATATTCCGTACCTCCCCCCCCCCCCAACACAAAAGCTGCCTTAATCAAAGTACACCAGAATATTAGTTAAACACATTCACTTAGCAAACTTGCTGATTAAAAAAGGGATGATGACTGAGTACACATCCCATTCAAAACGTGTAGCTTCGTTAAATGATCAAACTGCAATTTAAAAAAAAATCATTGTCTCCGCTTTGCTGGAAAAATATTTTAATCAAGATACAATGGAAAATTGATTGCATGGCTCATGCTCTTATCAGTGCGATCAGTGGACGAAGGTTGGAAGTAGGGATTATTATTCTTTTTAGTTGAAGAGTCAGAGCTGATGAGAAAGGCCATTCTGTTGAAAAGAAATTGGAAATGTAGTCAAGGATACACCCTTAGAAAGGGCTTCATGAATTGATGCGAGACGATGTCACGAATTATCACTCGATCACGTTTTTACAAAGTTGCCATTATAATAACCTAATCTACTTGATATAGAACGCGAGTAACGAAATACTCTCTTTCAATGATGAAAATAATAATGATCATAATAATAACAATAACAACAATAACAATATGACAATTATGATAATACAAATATTCATCATTATAATAATAATAATATTCCGTTTTTATATAGCGCTCAATACATCAATCCAGCGATGTGCCCAAGCGCTTTACAGATTATTACCCCGGTCATCGGATTCAGGCTTACCCGCACACAATGTGTGCACATTTTCCACTCCCTGGGGAGCATTCCAGCCTGTCGCCATTTTACAAACGCACATTTGCTCGTCCAACCACATGAACTTTCGCATCCTATCGGATCCTACATTATGCCTAATAATAATAATGTTAATAAAACTTATACTAATATATAATAGGCATAATCGTAATACCTATCATAATTGTATGGTTTATCATAATAATTACATCGCAGTCCTAAGGTGTAATTGTTCAGCAATCATGGCTTCTGGAAAAATAAAGCTCATGCTATCACTGCTTATTATGACGTCATTCCCACAATGAGCTTCTAAGACCATCCCGGTCGTTGACGCAGTCCTGTGTCAGCGAAATGACGCATCATGTGCAACGGGCTGTGTACCCAAGTTAATACACTTTTTCATGGTTACGAGAGTGCGCATGCGCCGACATGCGCGCTATTTTAAATTGCGAGTCACGCCATTTTAAATTGCGAGTAAACATTGCTGGTAAATTTTTATTTGATGCAGCATGTATGGGCGCGCAGCGCAGTCAGTGACAGAAGCCACACACCAATACATGTGCGTCAGAAAAAAAATGATGACGCAATGTTTATTCGCAAGTTAAAATGGCGGCCTTAATCGTGAAGGGGTTTATGACACTTGAGGGGCGTTGCAAGAAAGTTGTGATCAATTGCAACTCCCCCAAATCAAGCGTTAGTCTTGCGATTAATTGCAAATTTGCAATCGAGCGGAACTCAACATTCTTGCAACGCAAAAAAAGAAAATTTCTTGCAACGCCCCATTAGTAAGAGAGAGTGAGAGAGAGAGAGAGAGAGAGGGGGGGGGGAATAAAAGCTAGAGCTAGTTAACTTCAATTAATTCTTAACACTTTAATCCTAACAAAATCCTAGGAAATTTAGGAGACTAGTGGGGCGTTGCAAGAAAGTTGATTTGCAATTGATTGCAAATATCAGTTGCACATTTTGCAACTTGCAATCAATCGCAACTTTCTTGCAACGCCCCATAAGATTGACATCAGACCGAACTGAAGATTTTTTTTTTAATACAAGCCCTACTACCCCCACATCCTATAAAACATTTTCTGAATTCAAACATATCAGAGTAAATCGCAAGAATGACTAGAAAGCCGAAATCGGACAAAGCGAATAGAAGTTAAAGGAATAAAGCGCGCGAAATGATACTGAGTCTGTACTTCTTTCATTTTCCCCATCCATTGCTATTTGATATTCACCACTCATTCATTGTTTCCTTGATGGCCACTTCAAACATAAAGCAATAAAACACAACGCTACCAAATTATACCAGCGCTCTATAAAAGAAAGTCATTGTTTTATGTATAATTCTAACAAAAAGTGTCTAGGACACTGCTCCATTGTCAATATTCTACCCTGTACCAAAGAGCTAACCTTAACCTCAAGAACACTATCATTAACCCAATAATTAACGAAAGATAGCCCGGAGCATGTCGGCTCATCATAAATAAGGAATACAATGTTTTTTTCATCGAGGCAACGACTTTGAATTATCGACATATTAATTAGAGTGCATATATTAATAGCGACCCATGGTTGATGTCTTTTGTTACACCTGTCATGATTTTAGGGCATTATGAGATACGAAGAATACGTTCTAAATTATGAGTTAATTACTCATCAATCTATCAGGAGTGTTTGGATAATTTAGGATGTGCCATAGAACTGTTTTCTTAAAAGAGGTTATTTACGTTATTTTTTAATTCATATCCAATCATGTCAGGTAGTGGGTGTCCTTGCCTCAGATTCTATACCAAATCCTGCATTTAGCTCATGTTGAAATGATAATTATAAACCTTTAGGTCAGTCAGGAATCCCATGACTTTAGACCCGTCTTATGGGGCGTTGCAAGAAAGTTTCGATGAATTGCAAATCCCCCAAATCAAGTGTTAGTCTTGCGATTAATTGCAAATTTGCAACTGAACGCAACTATCATCATTATCATTATAACTCAACTTTGTTGCAACGCCCCATTATAGAGAGGGGAGAATAAAAGCTAGATCTAGCTAACTCAATTAAATTTTAAAACTTGAATCCTAACAAAATCCTAGGAAATTGAGGAGACTGATGGGGCGTTGCAAGAAAGTTGAGTTGCAATAATGATTGCAAATATCAGTTGCAAATTTTGCAACTTGCAATCAATCGCAACTTTCTTGCAACGCCCCATAAGATTATCAGACCGAACTGAAGAATTATTTATTTCTTGAATACAAGCCCCACGACCCCACTTCCTATAAACTATTCTCTGAATACAAACATACTAAAGCATTTCGTCTTGCACTCATCAGAGTAAGTTGCAAGAATGAACAGAAAGCCGAAATCAGACAAAGCGAATGGAAATTAAAGGAACAAAGCGCGCGAAATGACACTCTGTACTTCTTTTTCTCCTTCCATTGTTATTTGATATTGACATCCATTTATAGTTTCCTTGTTGGCCACCTCTTCATCTCATCTTCGTTCTCACTTCAAACATAAAGCCATAAAACACAACGCTACCAAATTATACCAGCCCTATAGGAAATAAAAGAAAGTCATTGCTTTATGTATAAATCTATATAAAAAAAGTGTCTAGGACACTGCTCCATTGTCAATATCCTACACTGTACCAAAGAGCTAGCCTTAACCTTAAAGACACTATTAAAATTGTTTTCATCGAGGCAACGACTTTGAATTATCGACATATTAATTAGAGTACATGTATTAATATCGATCCATGGCTGATGGCTTTTGTTACACCTGTCATTATTTTTAGGGCATTATGAGATACGAAGAATACGTTCTAAATTATGAGTTAATTACCCAACAATATATCAGGAGTGTTTGGATAATTTAGGATGTGCCATAGAACTGTTTTCTTTAAAAAAAAGGTTATTTACGTTTTAATTCATATCCAATCATGTCATCTACAGGGATTGGGTATCTTTGTCTCAGATTCTTAACCAAATCCTGCTTTTAGCTCATGTTGGAATCATAATTATAAACCTTTAGGTCAGTCAGACTTTTTGACTTTTTCAAGCCGATTGCCTGTCTGATTATCAAGATATTTATGATTGTAAATCATTTGATAACACTACAGTCTACTGGGGAAAATGAGTATGGTAAAACCGGTCACTCAAAGATTTTTACTTTTTTGACGCACTTCATGATCATTTTGAAGCGCAACATTGAGCCATGCATCTCAGATTTAACAATTGTTAAACAATGCCTTTAAACATAACTAATGCTCTTGAAGCATTTTACTTAATGAATCTACTGTCTCTAATAGAGAAAAGGTTATAGAAGCAAATATCGTTTGATTGTAGAGTGGTCTCTAAAAGGAAAGATTTAAGTTTTCATCCATATTTTCACTCCAGGGGAGTCGTATCGGTGATCTCTTGATTACTTTTCTTCTAGAGAGTAGCACTTTATAAATGATCCATGATGCTAGGGACTTTTAGATTTGCACGTCGACATAGTGGACTGCTACGTGTGACGTCTTTTTAAGGCATTGTGACTTCCTTTTAAGGCACTACCAGTGCCTTAAAAGGACGTCACTCGTAGCAGTCCACTATGTCGACGTGCAAAACTAAAAGTCTAATATTATATTCCCTTTAAAACAAATTATTTTTCTCGCAAGACAGACGGTCTTTTTTCAGTTTATTATAAATGACGATGGTTGATTATTTCCCTGGTTGAGATACAGAGCCTTTTAACTTCCGAAGGTTTTTTTCTTCAAACTTCACCAAAAAAAAATCGTGTTACATCGCATTTAGCTTTCGAGATAGAAATTTCTGTAGTATTTCAAGTGGACTTGTAAGTTGTTACCCTGTAAGTTTTATTTCTTTTCCAATTTAATCTAATATTGTGTTGACCTTGATAGGGGCATCATTTTAAAGGCACAAGTTGCTTCTTAAAGGTCCTGGCCTATTATGTATTTTGAATTTATGATTTGTAATTTATTTATGATGCCAAATAAATTGAAGTGAATTGGACTGTTTGATTCTATTAAAAGTCAGAGAAATTCATGGAGCTTGTGTCATTAAAGAGGCATACAAATATTGAGAAAAGAGAGAGAGAGAAGGACGAAATAACAAAAGAAAAAACAGAGACATAGAGGTTACCTTGATTTTTTTTTAATTGTAAACACAAAACCTGGAGGTCAGTCTAATCAAATCTCTTTCTCCTTCGTTTCCGCATCTCTTATTACAGCACGTAACGGGGAAATAATTCATTTCAAGACAAATGAGCACAAAGCATGCTAAAGAATTCTCTTTCCTCATCAAAGTTTTTTTGTTCATGCCTCATCAAGAAATTATTTATCTTCACAGTAAGGTCAGCGAGGGCGCGATGGCCTTTAAGTTGATTAAAATCCAAAGCGATAAACAGCAATACGACTACAAACAAAGAAAGGCGTTGTGCATTTTGTTTAGATATTATAAGGACGCACGTTTGATTCTTTCAATTAAAGTTTGTCTGTTATTGTTAAGCCCACCGCACGATTATAATTATACGACACTCTTGCGATCCGATTTTCGAAGAAATGGCAATTGTTTTACATAGGTAAATCTAAACAAGCATCATCTTCACGTTCTAGGTTATAACTAATGATGAGGATACTCACAATCGGACTTTAGGAGCATTTGATTATTCTAGTAAGAGTAAAAACCTAATCGGCTTCAAGTCGTAGACAATCGCACTAATGGTGTGACGTCACTACGATTCTGAGCCGATTTAACTTTTCCTCGTCTAAGGAAGCATAAACGTCCTTGAAATTTAGATTTTATCAATCATATGACTATTTAGATCCTCGATCATTACGATTTTATAAGTTTGAGTGTCAAATGCTATTGCAAATTCTTTTAAAATCGGATCGTAGTATAGTCGCGTAGTGTAATACTCGGGCCTTAGCAGAATTGATAAAGCTACGTTTAACTGGAGGATTTTTTTTTTTTTTTTGGGGGGGGGGGGGGGGGTTCTGATATTGATTGAATCAAAATTTCATAATTCGATTTGATTTAATTCATTGATTTTTAAATCATTTTTTCATTTTTTTTCTCGAAAATACATATTCATAAGCATCAATGGGACATTTACATTTTGATATATTTGATACGCTTTTCTAATACAGTACATGACATTATTTAGAAAATCTATTTTTGTTTAAAAGAAGAAAATTACAAAAATTAAAAGAGTTACACGCTTAATGCATAATCAATATGAACTAAATAAACATGATATAACAGAGCTACAACGTAAGCATAAAGCTTGATGAAGAGTCTTGCATTTTGGCAATTTTTCAAAACAAATGTTATATCTAACAATCGCTAGTAGGTGTCGTAGTCGAGTGGTTCAAACACTTGAGTGGAGAATCGAAGGTCGTGGGTTCGATCCTCGCTACGGCATTCTTAAGGAATGTTATCTATATTACTTCACTTGGAGTCGTGCTAACACGAACCAAAGACAACTCGACCCAGCTGCAAAAACAGTCAGTTTTTGCAGGTTTAGGGTTAGGGTTAGGTTTAGGGTAAGGTTTAGGTTTAGGGTTAGGTTTAGGGTTAGGGTTAGAGTTAGGGTTAGGGTTAGAGTTAGGGTTAGGGTAAAATGACAAAAACTGACCGTTTTTGCAGCTGGGCCGAGTACTGTTGTCTTTTGTCCGAGTTAGCCCGGATTCCTTCTCTCCACCCAGGGGTACCAACATAAATGATGCGAAAGTTATTGTAGATTGTGAGCGTCTGTAAACTGGCACCTGACTGTAAAGCTCCCCAGGGAGTAGAGAATGTACATACGTTGTGTGCGTGCAAGCTTTAATCCGGTGACAGGGGTGAAAGCATTTCTGTACAGCGCACAGAGGCACCGTAAATGTATTAACACCGAATATTGATATTATTCTATAGGATTTTCCGGCCAAATTCGCGACTTTGACATTTAAATGAATTTGTCTTGCGTTCAAATTCATCGGTTTTAGTGCTGTCAGATATATCTTGGGTTTATATTCCTTTTTCTAGTTTTCAAATCTATGAATTTTTCGTTAGGATCTATGTAGGTTTCATTCAAATTAATGAATAATGTGCTTCTTTCGCTATTTGGTCATTCGATTTGGCGCAACACGATTTCTGACATCGCGAAGGTGTACTTTTAGCATTCGAATTCATTTTTAGCATTCAAATTAGCACTTTGTGCACTTAAATTAATGGTCAATATACACTTCTCGTTTAATACACACTTTTTATAGTTCATTCTTTTTCTTTCAAGATTGTTTTTTCCGTGTGTATTTCACCATATTTTTACCTTGCATTTATACACTTTATATACTTTTAGATTTATCTGATATTCATCATCCTTTAAGGTTGATTGTTAAGAAGAAAAAAAAACGACTTACATCTCAGACTTGATGGTCTCAATATGTTTGTAAATTTTCATGTATGGAAGTTGTTTGTCTTGTGTTTCATCATAAATTTTTCAGGATTTCATTATGGAGGAATGGTACAATATTGTGACTGGGGTAGGTATTTTTGTGTCCCAACTTTTCCGGGGTATATGAACATGTCCGTGCAGAAATGCCATATCCCTAGATTTCGCCCCTTCTTTACCTAATGTCTGACTACACCCATATACATTGTCCTCAAAATTAATGAATGGAATAACAGAAAAGACCCTAATGGCAAATCATGCATTTAATTGCATTTTTTTAAAACTGTAAACGTGGGTTGTATTTCTTCCCCTTAACATTCCTAACTTGAATAAAGATAATTCGAATACGAATGACAGATGTTAATTTGAATGATAAAAATGACGCCTCGACAAGTGACGATTGATTTGATTGCTAGTTGAGCAGTTTCTAAATTAAATGACAGATCAATGAAACCCTTCGACCAAAATTCTAAATTGAATACCAAAACGGGAAAATTGAATGATAATTGGCATGGCAAAGCCGATCTGCGCTAACTTAAATGCAAAGTAAATGAATTCGAATGACAAACTCGCGAATTTCGCCGGGAAATCCTATAATAATACTAATAATTATTATTAGTATTATCATCATCATCATCATCATCACCACCATCACCATCATCATTGTCATCATTTTCGCTCCACTACCATCAGTGAAACACATATTCCTTTGTATGAAGATAAATAATTGTACTCCTACACCTAACTGAATATTTTATATTGATGTGATATCTACAACACTGGTTTTCAGAATGAGATATAATACATATTCGTGTTTATTTGATAAGACTAGTCCTTTTGTTATAATATTTTGCAGTCGGGATTCGTATACTGTCTAGTAATATTATTTATCCGTTATCTAATTTGCAAAGTGTAAACAAATCTTTATTTACGAAGAAAAGATCAAATAAAACGAGATAATTTCGAATAAGTCAAGGGAGAAAATTGGGTATAGAATGAACTGTGGAATGAAATCAATACAAATAACCAGGATAAAGGACAGCTTCATTTAATTTCGAAATCCAGATCTGGCATTTACCTTTCTTATATCACTATAATTATAGGTAAACAATGCCATGGCAGCCGAAATTGCCACATCACAGGGGCGGGCAAAACTCCGAAATTTTTTCTGACAAGCAACGATGATTATTTCTGACATTAAACAAAGATTAAATTGTGCCGCGATGACATAACCGCTTTTCCATTTTGAAGCTCAGATTTCATGATTTTTCATCAATTTGAAAGATATTGAAAAATTCTTAATTTTTTTTAACATCTCGAACCTTCTCTGATCTGTTCCTCTTTTACCCTTTAAAAAAAAATTGTTTATAGAAAACAACTTATTTTTTAATGAAAATCATATATGTCATTAGCAAGTATTCTTTCTTGCTGGAAATATATCTTAAGTTAAAGCTACAAAACGTTTGCTATATAACCCTAAAGTGGCTAATTCTCCTTGGCGCTAGAATAAATAATGCCAATAATCATTTTAGAAAGGTTAATGAACCAAGTCCTGCAAGGTTGATCTCTGACTCCATGAGAGAAAGAAGCCTTTAACGACCCATTTTCCATTATTTATGCATCATGTTTACGCGTTTCGTAAAAGCAGAAACGTAATTAATAGCCAATTTACGTGATCGTAAGCCGTCCTTGTAATCCTCTTGACCGTATTATACTTTTTTACCTATTCAACTATTTACCTATTTACCAATTGCGTCCGACTATTGACCAATTGCGTCAGACGATACACCACATCTTGCAGTGCGGCGGAACGGGTTGCACAGATGAAGAACTGGACATGTGAATGAGGCGGCTATCGCAGCCATTGGGCGATGGAAGAACTTGATTTTATCTAATTTAATTGAGGAACTTTACATTAACCTTGATCTGAGGAGACACAAACAACATTTCAGAAGAAATATATTAAAATATGAAGAAAAAAAAATGTATATCGAGAAGATTCAAGCAAAAGTTCGTAAGAAATGTTCGTGTGTAGGAAGAGAAATTTACTCCTCGGTGTTTCTTTATGTTGTAATTGCTTGTATTCAACCTGTCTTCATTCCAGAAGAAATATATTAAAATATGAAGAAAAAATATGTATAGGCCTATATCGAGAAGATTCAAGGAAAAGTTCGTAAGAAATGTTCATATATGTAGGAAGAGAAATTTACTCCTCGGTGTTTCTTTATGTTGTAATTGCTTGTATTCAACCTGTCTTCATTCCAGAAGAAATATATTAAAATATGAAGAAAAAATATGTATAGGCCTATATCGAGAAGATTCAAGGAAAAGTTCGTAAGAAATGTTCATATGTAGGAAGAGAAATTTACTCCTCGGTGTTTCTTTATGTTGTAATTGCTTGTATTCAACCTGTCTTCATTCCAGAAGAAATATATTAAAATATGAAGAAAAAATATGTATAGGCCTATATCGAGAAGATTCAAGGAAAAGTTCGTAAGAAATGTTCGTATGTAGGAAGAGAAATTTACTCCTCGGTGTTTCTTTATGTTGTAATTGCTTGTATTCAACCTGTCTTCATTTCAGAAGAAATGTATTAAAATATGAAGAAAAAATAATTATAACGAGAAGATTCAATCAAAACTTCGTAAGAAATGTTCGTGTGTAGGAAGAGAAATTTGCTCCTATGTGTTTCTTTATTTTCTAATTGCTTGTCATGAAAAGCGGATCAGTTTTATTTGCCAAAAATACCACTGCCCTTGTCATTATTAGATAATTTGGGAACTATTCATTCACTTACTTTTTGGGGGTATATCCTTGACATGCGTCAGATATCAGTTTCATTATTCAAGAACAAGTATCTCCAGGGCAATCACCCGGACAACTACATCCCAGATAACTGCCCTCCCGATAACTACACTATATATAGGAAAACTACAAATCATCCGGATTACTGAACTGTTCCCTGACACGATTAACACTGGACAATCACTCCTTAGAAATTACCCTTATCTCTCGGAAAAAAACTACCTAAATGTCTTTGATTTAGGGGGTAGTTGTCCGGAATTATTGTCCTGGGAGAAATATCATCAATAGTGGAGAATACAGTTGCAACTTCTCTTCCACGCTAACTTTCGTCAAATTCCGATGAAGTCCTTTGGGTAGTCATTACTCTACATTTACCTCCCCTACCCAGGTGTAGACATTTGCTTCTCTTTACCAGGTGAACATGAGTATACACAGTAGGAAGACATCGTCGATTTATTATAAGCACTATATAAACCAAGAATAATTACTAACAATATGTCTTGTATAGTGCTCATGTCTCTCAGACTTGAAAATCCAGGGGGGGGGGGGGGGCGTTTCACAAAACTTGTCATCAGTGACAATTCATGACAGTTTTTGTTATAAGCTACTGAAATCCATTGGTTATCCGCAGATTTGTCAGATTTTAGTCATTTGTCATGGAAAAAAAGGCTTTGAAAAACGGGTCCCAGCTGGCGTCCATAATCGTTATTCCGGCTTTAGCGTGGGTGCCAAGAAAGTGCTTTAGCATTTTAAGGAATTCATACCTGCCAGGTACCCATTTGCCACAACTTGGTCGAGTGCTGCAAACGTAGACAACTGCCTTGCCAAAGATCATTAGTGAGTCGGTTAGACTCGAACCGCGAACCATGTGATCCACAGTCCGGTGACGTATCCACTAGACCACGACGCCTCTACATTATTATTAATCATTTTGTAAAATATTGCACTGGGCGCTTTACTTTTTCCTGTTTTTATTAATATATATAATGATTTATTTATTCAAAAAATCACATTGCAGCCCAAAGGCTGAATTGCTCGATTTTTTTACAAATCTTTGATATAAAAACAGATTATTAATTATATAGTGAATGTTTAAGATCATGTTCATGCAATATATATGGGGCCTGTCCCCACGAAATGAGTCCAGTTGGTCAAAATTTTTATTCCTGTTTTTAAGTATTATATGAATCTACATTAAGTAAGCTTTAAATTAAGGGGTCACACATTAAAATTGATCAATTATATCCAGAAATATGAACAAAAACCTAATTGGACTTTATAAACAATGGGATTACCCAGTTTTTAGATAATTAGGTGTAAAGTTAATGATGCGTAACATAGCCTATATTATTTGCCAAAACATGTTAGAAGGAGATATTTTCGTGACCTAAGCTCTGGGGACATAAACTACAAGACATTAATAAGTCGATTTTTGGAAAAATCTTAAATGTGGTAGGTGGGTCAATTTTCAGTACATACACACTATACATCGCTATTACTACGATTGAGCCTAATGCGACACTGGACTGGCCCCATATACTGATGACGCTGGTTTGTGGGTGATGTATTGCTATATTGTCCATCCTTTGGCTACTAGTATTGTTAAAAATTTGACTTCTATTTGAAATATTGTTGAGATTTTGACTGATGTTCAACAACAAAGAGAAGTGTGTTCAGTTGAATTTTTGTTAGCGTTTCTTTTATTTCTTTTGACTTGTCTTGGAGAGAACGCTTGTGTGTCCGAGAAGTTTTTATTCTGAAATGCGTATTCTGAGGTGTGGTGATATGGACATGACTTGTGTTAGAAGAAAATAGCTTGAAATAATTCTGCATCCTTTATCATTTAGTAGGTGCGATATCTGGATACGCTCATGTAAATAAGATAACAGAAACTTGCTGGAAGTGTGAAAAATACATTGGGCAACATGTTCTATGCCTGCACACATATTGGGGACGGCTCTTTCTTTCTTACCTCAGCACCCAGTTATTAATACATACTTTTTATGTGCATATGCCAAATTTTTATTTTAATATTCTGTGTAAGCTTGGTTTGATTTTGTGCAATTTTCTTTCTTTCTTATCTCAGCACCCAGTTATTAATACATACTTTTTATGTGCATATGCCAAATTTTAATTTTAATATTGTGTGTAAGTTTGGTTTGATTTTGTGCAATTATGTTTTCATCATCAAGGGAACTCAAGAGAACTGTTTTCATCTTTCTTTTGTGGCCTCAGGCAATTAGTGTCGTATTCACAGGCTGGACTTGTTTTGAAAGTGATGAAGAAACAGATAATTGTATAGAATATTGGATGGCTTCCCGGAGGACAGAGCAGTACGAAAACAACAGATCTGTCATTCGGGTGCGCTAAAGATTTTAAATACATTGATATATTGTACCCACTTGGAAGCCTTATATAGACACAAATCATCTATCTTTCCCGTTTATGTTAGGAATTAAAAGTAATCACATTGCAATTAAATATTTCTGAAGTGAATTTGAAATACATGTATAAGCACTGAAAGATGACTTCATATGGAGATGAAAATGGAATTGGATGATAAAGACAAATTGTTACTTAAAAAGGCAAAGTTTTGTGGAAAATTGTTACTTGTAATTTAAACCTTTAATACTAGTATTTTCCTGGGGCAAGAGCAATTGATGAAACCAAGCAGTCGCTCTTGTTCTTGCTTGACATCTTGACATTTTATTTGAATTTCTTTTTCATTGTCTTTATTTTACCCATACACACTAAATTGCTATTTCTAGCTGTACTCTGCTTGTTTTAAGGGAAATCAAACCTTTATAGCAAACTACTCTAGAAGATATATAGGAGAAAAGTCAGAGAAGCATACTGGTGGAAAGTTTGAATGAAATCGGACAAAAGTGAGAAAGTTATGAATTTTTGAAATTTGCAATCACTATGGGGATTGGCTCGATACCATTCCAGACATTTAAGTTGACAGATTTATAAAAGCCTGTCTGATGTCTTATTTTCATGGAAAAACAGTGGGAAATTCAAAAGTGGTTGGGAGAATTTTCTGCTAGAGTGTGTCGCACAGTGGCACCTTCAAAGAAACCCATAAATATCTTTGTGGTTTGAGAATTTTTTCAGGTTTTTTTGCATGTCAGAGGGTTAGTGCAGTAAAAGGAATATAACAAGTAACATTTCATACAAAAATTAAGCAAATTTTTCATCAACCTTCAACAATGTTACCGAGTCAATTTAAAAAGGTCAGTAATTTCACCGATACGAACGTGTTGAATAAAATGTATAAATGTATAATCCTATAATCCAACCTATATTAGATTACGTGCGTTCGATATGAGGAGTTGTTCTCTACATAACAAGAATATTATCCTTAGATTTAAAAAAAAAAGAGCAGCAAGAATAGTTGAAAGGAACTTCGATTTTATTGAAAGTGGTCTTGATATTATTAAATGATTGAAATGGTAGGTTTGAGAAGAAAGACGTAACTATTTTCTTGCTTGTATGCTGTTTACCTGTATCCATGGCTATGTTTCATCACGTTTGTGCAATTTTATTGACATGGTATTTGATCGGCATCCGATGAATACGAGATAGGCTAACTCAATGAGTGTTGCCATTCCTAAACCTAATTTCCAAGAATAGTCTACTTTATGCAGAGAGTATGGAATAACTTAGGCTACCCTCTCATCTACAAAATGCACTTAAAAACATGTATAAGACAACCTAGTTTGATTTGATTTGATTTGATTTATTTTCCACTCAAATATTCACAAATTCAATGACATATATAAACCATACAATAATACAATATATAATAGAACAAATGAATTATACAAGTAACGAAATACTGACAAGTATGTTCGTAATCAAATAAGTTTACAGAGTACATTTAAGTTTGAGACTAAGACAAATATTTTATATTGCTTGATTTAATTGTGAGGGGAAATATGAATATTATTATCGTTGTTTCTGCTCTTTCTGCTTCAAGTTTAGTTTGGTACTTAATGATATACGTTTTTTTTTGTAGTGTGAGAGAATTTGATTTTAAATAGATTAGTTGATTCCATTATTGTGTTTTTATATATTTAAGTAAATATCATATAACTTCTAATTGGTTTCTACTCAAGATTGTGGTCGCTAAATATTGTTATCATGACTTCATGAGTATTTAAACAATTCTGAAAATATATATAATCATGTATGATTAAATTATTTTGATGTTTTAGTGTAAGCCCTTAATATTCAGGACCAGGGGGTAAAACAGTCCTCTCTGATCTCGTTATCCTGATGAAATATGTTGAAATAATAACTAAATAAAATAATCCTTTTTTCCCTTTCTTTTTGTCATTACCTTCTCAGTTGTTCTTGCTCCCTTTGGAGTATCGCTTGCATCGGTGTCAACCGCTACATTGCCATTGTCCACGGGAGCATCTACCGGGACATCTTCAACAAACGTACCCTACCTTTTCTTTTGATCACACTCTGGAGCATATGTTTCTTCATCGATCTACCGAACCTGACAGGCTGGGGTGCCCATACCTTCGACCCCAAGCTCATGCTGTGTACCTACAACTACGCGGAAGCGTACAGCTATACGTTCTTCTTCATAATAGTGGGATTCGGGATACCCTTGACAGCCTTGATCTATAGTTACGCCAGGATCGTCATCTATGCTAGAGCAACCAAGGCACAGGTTGCCGCCATCAGCAAAGCAGACAAGGTCTGTAACTTCTTGATGCAGTATCACTCAATGATGATTTTCTATACCTTGTCTTTAAGTTCGACTTAAGCCTCGGTCACAAATGCCATTACGAACTGCTACGAACGCCGTACGAACGATTTTCAGAAATGGAAATTCGGGAAGACAATGGAAAAACAGGGAGATTCGTACGAAATTATCGTTCGTACGAACCTTTGTGACCGTAGCATTAACTATGGCAGGCAATTCATGCTACTGGTTGCTCTCACCTTTGGTCTCTCAATTATGATCTTTAGATAATGTAATGTGACCATGATTTGTACGTCCCTTGAGAGACCAATGCCAGTAAATGGTGAGAGAAAACAGTGGCATGAACGGCCTGCCATAGTTAAGTCCAAACTTAAAGTCGATCTTAGTCTTTGTGAAACAACCCCTGCTCTGGTAATTACTCCTCTCTTAATTCTGTTTGCCTGTTCCCTTAAACTACAGGTCAATATAAGGAGCATAGCGCGCCGGCCCAGGTATTAAGGAGGAGGAGAGGGGATCGAGTAACCCGTTACAAGATGATGAAATGGGAATTTAAAAAGCCATCAATTAGGAGGAGGTAGATAGAAATGTTCTTACATATAGCATATCGAATGGGGAAAAACACGGGAAAAAAAAACGAGAGGAAAGGAAAGACTGAATGAGAGAAAAGTAAAAGAAAACGCCAACCTGTGACCTTGTAATAGGGACTTTTAGATTTGCGCGTTGACATAGTGGACTGCTATGTGTGACGTCCTATTAAGGTCCTTTTAAGGCACTGTGACGTCCTTTCAAGGCACTACCTTTTTAAGGCACTGGCAGAGCCTTACAAATTACTTCACGTAGCAGTCCACTATGTCGACGTGCAAATCTAAGAGTCCTATTGTCGCATCCTATTCAGTAATCCGGGTGAACCCCAACACGCTTTGCAATGGCGGCAGTGTCCCTCCAATGCTCAAGCCATGCTACGCCACTGTTTTAGATTCAATTAGGGACTTTTAGATTTGCGTGGACTGCTACATGTGACGTCCTTATAAGGCAAAGGACGTCACATGTAGCAGTCCACGTTGTCGTCGTGCAAATCTAAAAGTCCCTATAATGTCATTCTATTGAGACGAAACTTTTGTTCTGTCATCATCTACAGACAAAGTCATCGACTACGAACCAGGCAATCCGTAACAACGACCTCCGGCTCCTACGCAGTGTCCTGACCATCGTCGTCGTCTTCTTCATCATGTGGACACCGTACGCCACCATCGTCGTCTTTGATCGCTACGCCACGTGGTCGAGGACACCGCACGTCGTCGCCGTGATCATGGCTCACATGAACAGCTGCATCAACAGCATCATCTACGGAGCGACCAATAAGAACTTTCGCCAGGCCTACGCCAGACTCCTGATCACTCTTTTCACATGCGGTACGCGACGGGAGATGCAGATGAAGGATCAGCAGCAGAGAAAAATCATGGCGGCCTCAAACACGAGCACGGCATCGAATATCTAACACGAACTGGAGCGTGTTTCACAAAACTTGTCATCAGTGACAATGACAGTTTTTGTTATAAGCTACTGATATCCTTGCTTCTGATTGGTTATCAGCAGACTTGTCACTGATTTTTGCCATTTGTCATTGAAGAAAAAAAAGCTTTGTGAAACAGATCCCTGGTGTCGCTTGTATATACTCTCGTAATGTTAGCCTGCGGTGTGGGACCAGCCGTTGAAGAGGCAATGGCGTCATGGGGGCGGAGGCTCTGAAAATTGTATTGGATTCAAATCAATGCCCGAGAACAAAATAATAGAGTGAGGGGAGTTTGCGCGAGTCATAATTATCACGTTGCCTTTCTCCCTCTCCATTTCTTTATCTCTCTTTTCCTCCCCCTTATTTCCTTTAGTTTCTCTCTTCCTTTCATCCACCTTTGATTCCCGTTTCTGCGCCTCTATTGGCTTGATGTATGAGGACGAAGCTCTGAGTCTGTTAAGGCCCTTTTACACTTTCACGGATCGCATCACGGATCATCCCGGATCTTAATCCGGGGTGTTCCGGCGTGCGACACCACGATTTCTTCTCGATGCCGGTGTGGATACGTTCCGAACTGGGTGTATACACGGGCATGTATCCACGGACAGACAAGGTAGCAACGCGGACCACGCCGGAAACGCATACGGAGCTAACACGGATTTCAAGGATATACATCGGGAAAATTGAGTGAGCAGCTTAAAGCTTTAATTTATAAGTTGATTATTATTGTTAGTAAGCTTTGTTCTGATTATGCATAAAAGAAATGTTATAGTGGAGGTTTCATGGTATAGGGGTTTTTCACCTGACTCTCAATCCAAGGGTTGAGGGTTCGAATCTCGGTCCGGCACTACCATCTTTTGGCTAGACATTAATCCACATTTGCCATTCTTTACCATGGTGTGAATGGGTACCTGACAATCGCTGGGGTAATGCTAATTACATGCCCTCGGGAGGCTTCCCTGGGTAAACAAAATTATTATTATCATTACTATTATTATCATTAGTATTATAGAAGTGAGTGATATTCACTATTCAAATCAAAATGCATTCGCCCGTTTTACCTAACCAATTGAAACCAATAAATTGCCTTGATTTATGAAAGTGTCATTTAATTAGTGTAATTTACAATTTTAGTAGACAATCCTTATAAGTTAGAGCATTAATTCAGAATTCAGAAAAGACTTAGATAAAAGAACAATCAAATAAGCAGTTTTTGGTTTTTTTTTTTTTTACAATTTACTGAACACAGATGTATATTTATCAGATAATGAAAGCATTAATATAAGTCGATGATTAATGTACATAACTAGATTTAATCTATATATATTACAACAACAAAAGAACGACCAGTGTAATATTACAGTTTAAGATGTATAGACCCGATCAGTGTAATATAACAGTGAACAATGTATAAATGCAATTGTATTTTTATGCACTAGATATCTCAGAGATTTTGCATTGTTTTGTTATATGTATATGAATAGATATTTTTCATCAAAGCAAGAATTTCGGCATACTCGTATAATTATCATGTTCCTTAATCTTAATCCTTCTACCTCTCTGAAAACGTTTGCTTATTATGCTACAAAGTAAGAACCAGCTATAACCATCCTGAGTCAGATTCTGTGGTCCAGTTCAAGAAACCTCCTGTACTATAGCTAAGCTATCTTTTGTCAGCTGTTGTGATTTAATTAAATCGATCGTAATAATCTCAGCTGTGTATTATACTGAAGAGATATGGGTTTTTAATTTGCGATTGATTGGTATGGAGGACTTGCGACCAACCTGGATTAATCGCAACTCTCTCCAAAACAGGGCCCGGAGGTTATTATTAAAAAATAATGATTTTAGATTTGAAAAGCGCACGTACCTTACCTGTGCGTACAAGTCATTCATATTGCTTTAGAATATAGATTGAAAGGACAAAAGGTGTATACCTGTAGACTATAACTGTGTACCTATCATTATTTTGTTGCCCATAGTCTTGAGGGGCAAACTGTGAAACGCGTAATAACTGCACTTCATTGTGATTAATCATGATAATATGGCGCAATGTTTCTATTCATTAAAAAAATGTATGAACACTTTACCGACTGGATTGGCATGAAATGTTTAGTTCTGTGTTGTCAAAGTAATGACACGTTTCGTTGACTCTCAAATTAGATTTTACTTTAATAATCAGATCATTGTAGGCGGTTGTTTATTACAATGCAAAGTTTAAGGTGCAAACCTGAACTCCAATTAGAGTATCATCCAGTGCTATTTGTAATAATCGACACGCTTCAGTATTTTATTTTCATACAATACAGCCTGCTTGAGTAACCATCTGATTTACCGTCTATGATAGCGTGTCCTTGGGGAGGGGCCTTTGGGGGTAAGTCCACCTCACGCTCGGACCCCCCCCCCTCCCCCTAAAGAAAAGGAAGAAATAAAGAAAGAAATAGAAAGATGAATGCTCCTTTTATAATAGAGTCCGACTACTTTGGGGAAAGAAGCAGTAGATAATAATTTGTGGCTCGACAGTCTTGATTGTAAAGTGCTTAGAGACATTTGTATTAAGCGCTATATAAAAATTAAATATTATTATTTATTATTATTGTACTTGAAACAGAGCATCCGATACACCTAAGATGAAATAATAAGCACCAGATAAGACTAAATATATACATGAAGAAATAAAAAACTGAATGAAGCTATATACCCAAGATCGTTTGTATTTGTTGATAACTAGGTGACGACGGTTGACGACTGATGTCAGCTACATCATTCATTGTTTTAACGCCTCACCCTCACTGCCTCCCGAAGCTGTCCTTGATAGGCGCCAGCTAGGAGCCACCTAAAACATTGCATTCCTATGACCCAATTTTCACTGTTTTCAAAATTTCCCGCTATCTTGAGATGGCACCTTCCCATAAATTCCCGATAGGTAGCAATATAATGTAACACCCAAACCCCGTTCCAACCTACCTACCCCCACCCACTCAACATCATATAATGCTTCCCAGATAGACATCAACTATAGGACCCCCCCCCCCCCAAAAAAAAAAAAAAAAAAAAAAAAAAAAAAGTTCTCATCAATTTTTTCGCCTGATTTGAGATGGCCCCTTCCCACGCACTCACCGGTAGATCTAGTAGCAATGAAAAGCCCACACCACGCCCCATCCCTCCCTGCTCACACCCCCTCACTTTCATATTTTCATTGCGCAGCTTGTTACTTTATACAGATAGAGAGAGAGAGAGAGAGAGAGAGAGAGAGAGAGAGAGAGAGAGAATGAGTGATGAGAGAGAGAGAGAGAGAGAGAGAGAGAGATGAGAAGGGGGAGGGTGGGTGAGATAAATAGATGAGAGAGAAAGAGAGATAAGAGAGAGAGAGAATGAGAGAGGGTGTAATAGATTGAGGGAAAAAAGAGGGGGGGGGGGTGGTATGATGGATATACGTTTATGTTTTATAGGACGAACGGCACTGATAAGATATGCCAGAAGGGGCTCTTTAATTATGTAGTTCTTCTTTTTTGTAATCATAGACTGGAAATTATCGGTTTTATAATCCATAAAAATGTATAATTTATTTATTTCCAATGGGTGGTATGATGAAAAATTCATCCACAGGGCTATGTCAAATATTTAAAGGGGAGTTTGAACATGTTTCTAAAAAATCCCATCATCGTTAATTGCTTTGTCAAAAAGGTCTTCTTTTCAATCGATTATTAATCTGACACACACACAAACAAAAACATCTTACTAATTACAAAGAAAACACTTTATCTACATTTTTGATACTTAATAGACCGGTGTACTAACATTTTCAAATTGTATGCAAATGTTTTAAACAAAGCTTATTCTTGACAACCCAAAAACTTGCCCGAGGCTTGCCCGATAAAGCAACAAGTAATGTGTGCAGACTGGATTCAAAGTATTGAAATTCATTCAACAATAACAGATTAAGGGATTGACAAGTCACTATAGGTCCCAAAGAAAGAAACATCCATGAATTTTAATAATTAATAATATTGTGTTAGTACACTGGTCTATTTAGCTTGGAAAAGCTGCTTAAACGATTACTTCGTCATTGTTCCAAACACTATAATGCTTCAAATGACCCCAAATACCCTCAATATCTTTTAAAAATCTAGGTTCCATTTTGTTTGTTTTCATTGTAGAATAACCACCGACAAGGTAATGAAAATGCCCACACTAAAGAGCTTTTAGTACCCCCTTTCTCCCACTTGTGTATCATGCATGGATTGCACTATTGGTGCATGAATAAATAATGATCGGGGAGGAATCCCGGTTTTCCGAATCGGTGGCCGCCTTGTAAGTACACTTTATTCTCGTCGCCTTCAAAGCAGCAAAAATGGGCCGCTTAGTTTCCCCATCCATGGTTACCCTAGAGAGCCGGCCCGCAGTCGAAGAAGAAAAATTGTATGATTTTGTTATGCTTTTGAATAAAACAACAGGCTGCAGGGCACATCTTTATTTAGTAGTATAGGCTGAAGTCGCTCGGGATGGGGAGGAAAAGATGAAAAATTCGAACAAACAATCAATCAAACAAACAAACAAACAAATAGCGAGTGAAGGATGTGGCAAATAATTTGCCTATAAAGGGACCTAGGGCACTGATGACCTAACATAATTATTAACGACAACATTAGAAGATTTTCGAAGAACCGATATGGCCGCCCCACCTTTAATGAAACATCGAATTGTAGTTATACTTTAGACATAAAATTATACAAAAATAATTTCTCTCTTTCTCTTTCTTTCTCTCTCTCTCTCTCTCTCTCTTACTTACTCACTCTCTCTGTGTCTCCACTCCCCTTCCTCTCACTGACTCCTATTTTCTCTCTGCCTTTATCCATTCGTCACTTTCTCTCCTTTCTTCTCTTCTTTTAATTTCTTTTTTCCCCTTCTACTTCCTCCCTCTTCACCATTTTTCTTGGATGCCAATTGCAAACTTAGTTTTTTAATTGTAAATATATATTATCTGCTAAAGTCAGGGTAATGGTAATGGATAGCTAGGAGTGGCAATGTTCCAGAAACTAGACTCATGAACGTTTATTATTATTATTATCAACGAAACTTAATAACCAAGAAAAAAAAGGTGCATTATCACAATTACGAAATCTCGCAGATCATATTTCAGTCATGAGACAGTTCAACATAGCTTACGGAGTCAGTTTCATCCCATAAAACCATCAATAATTGTCTACAGCAGTGACATAGCGTTGCTCCAGACATCGAGGGTGGGGGGGGGGGGGGGCGCACCGTTCTCACTCGGCAAATGAAATGCAAAATAATGTAAAGGTCTTTAATTGGGAGAGCAAAGGGATATTTACGTCTTCTTGTCAATGTTCACCCTTTTTCTTTCTTTTCCATTGTCGTTAAGGTTCGCCATAATGATTATGACATGGGCACGTCCTCATGTGCCCCGGCCCTGTCTGTACCTATACGCCACGGGATGACTGATATATCAATAAATCAATAAGAATATCATTATTGGGCCCATTAACGAACGGCAAATAAAGAGTTGATTACTTTCTGGCATCACTGCATCATGCAAAACGAGGGATGTTTAAACAAGACTATTATATGTCATCATGTCAGCTCCATGCACATTAATTTTTTCCAAGTTATTGTCCCCCGCATTTCCTCGCCGTCTATCATAGGGAACTGCTTTGCCAGAGTGCAAAACTAATTGGTGTAGGAAATTAATGAATAGCACACTCATGTCTCGGTTTACCGAGTACAAAATTAACATGGGGGTTTTAGAAAACGTAATTTGGAAATGTAATACAAAGTACATTAAAGGAAACATTATCCCAAATAATAATTGTGTATGGGTATGCTGAAAATGAGATGTATACCTTTCCTTTGATGTATATACAATATTCCTTACGAAAGTGTACAAGAGATATATTTTGATGATATTCTTGGCATGATTTAATGCCTTTTACCATATGGGCGCAGTCATTTTCTTGATAATATAGGGACTTTTAGATTACACGACGAGAACGTGGACCTCTACGCGTGACATCCTTTTAAGGCAATGTGACGTCTTTTTAATGCACTTACGAAAGTGTACAAGAGATATATTTTGATGATATTCTTGGCTTGATGTAATGCCTTTTATCATGACATAATTATGGGCGCAGTCATTTTCATTTAATGCACTGCCGGGCACTGCCAGTGCCTTAAAAAGGACGCCACATTGCCTTAAAAGGATGTCACACGTAGAGGTCCACGTTCTCGTCGCGTAATCTAAAAGTCCCTAATGTGGCGTTCCAGGCGAACGTGTACATATCCTGCACCGAGGTCTAGTTGGAAAGACTTCTTTAATTCAATAACAATCTTTAGTTTTCAATGAGGGAAACTCATACCTGAAATGGTAAAAATCATATTAGGTGAAAAATATATTACAGGGGAAAATTTTAACTCGTTTATTCAAAAATATTATATAGCAGTTGATAAATATATTTCATTTTATGCGAATTCTAATTGACCTCAGGACTGAGAGCAACAACTTATTAATGCAATTTGCGTTCTGATATTTTAGGACAAAGAATAATAGCAGGTAAATAAATTTCATTATCACACACACCTGGGAAGGAAGCTTCATAAATTTGAATTCATTTACTTGATAAATGACTTCGCATAATTATAAGCACGTTATTAAGAAAATGGCGATGCCCATGTCATATACTGTCGGAAACTATACACTATTCTTGCTTTATGTATAGGCCTGGGCCTACCTCTCTTATACACTTCAGTTGGAAATCTTGTAGGTTAATGAGCAGGAATACAATAGATCTCTCAGAATAAATAGAGTTGTTTCTTGGGGTGAGGCAGGCGCGGATCCAGGATTTCTTAGGGGGGGGGGGGGCCCAAATTTGAAAATTATGCGGGCCAAATATTGGTACGTAATGGTGACCAGCAGTGACGGGGGGGGGGGGGGGGGGTGCGGGAAGGGCCAAGTTCCCCACCCTCCTCCGCGAAACGCGGAAGCTTTGACTTTTCATTAAATTATTAGAGAAAGAAGACGATTCGTTGTACCGTTCACGAAAATAATCCTCGTCTGAATTTAGTTCCCCCCCCCCCACACGCGCGAAGCGCGGAAGCTTTTACGTTTCATTAAACCATTAGAGAAACAACACGATTCGTTGTACAGTTCTCGACTCTTAATCCTCGTCTGAATTGAGGTTTCCCCCTCCCGCGCAAAGCCCTGAAGCTTTTAAGTTTCATTAAATCATTAGAGAAAGAAGACGATTCGTTGTACCGTTTTCGAAAATAATCCTCGTCTGAATTTAGTTACCCCCCCCCCCCCTCCCGCACGAAGCGCGGAAGCTTTTACGTTTCATTAAATTATTAGAGAAACAAGTCGATTCGTTGTACAGTGTTCGACTCTTAATCCTTGTCTGAATTCAGTTTTCCCCCGGGGTTTTCCCCCTCCCGCGCGAAGCGCGGAAGCTTTTACGATTCATAAGTACACTCTCCAGTGGGCTAGGACAAGGGAATTAGTGATAGGAGGCATGTTTGCTTAAGAGCTCAGATTAGAAGTTGGAAACACTGAAGAGTTTGCATTTGCCTGGCATAAGGGATTGTCTTAACATAGTTAATTGGTAGTTTTCAATAGAATAAACCTGTTCATAAATATCCCATAATTGTATTTTTATTTAAAGATTGATGTTCGGGATATTGATTGGCTTAATACAACATGTATCGCTGTAGGCCTATATTGCATAAGTGGAAGTTATCAAATTTCTTAGAGACAATCAATATTCGTTGTCTATATTTCTTGTCTTGTATATTATAGTTCATGATTATTCTTCTCTGTTCTATGTAATATCATGGGTATGTCTAAGCATAATAATCATGCAGATAGCAGTATGAACTAATGATTGATAAGCTCGTTTTCCTATAAAACGATAGTTACACCTGAGAATATGTATGTGCTGTGTGCTTGAAGGATATAACATAGGTCTATGCAGGGAGGTGTTTTAAATTATATTTCTATAAATCTGAGAGGATAATAGTTAAGCATTTTAATGATATTGTCTAGGTATACAATGAAGTTCATAATACCTTTAGAGTTAGAGGGTATTACGAATCACCATATTAGTTAGGAATATATAACATTATCTATGTTACGAGGTTAGTGTTTATTTGATTCGATAATGAAACTGTATGTATTAATAGTTTAAGTTGTAGGTCTAGATAATTAGTTAAATAGGAACTCGACATTGTGTATCAATGTTAAGTTTATATACTGAATAACCTCGGGGTTACAGTATCTTGATATATATGTTTAAACTCAACATATTTATATTATTATTTTGTATACACTCATGTGTTTGATTATTTGTCTAAATAAAAGGATTATACTGTTACTTTTACCAAGAAATAACACGTGTCTGTCTTTTCTCTTCATTTAAAGGGTCGAGGCGGGCTACATTATGATTATATCATGGATATAGTCTAGCATAAGTCCTCTGATAAAAAAGGCCCTCCCGAATCACAACTTTATGAAAAATTGAAGTTTTAGTCATTTAAAGGTGAATTCCATTCATATTGAATTAGGTATCGTTAGAAAGGTTATTTTCAGTTCTTCATTTTTGTTTGTAGGTTCATTGTCAATAAACATAAGGGGAAGGAGATATAATGGAATGAAGTTACGAGAATCAAGTTTTTCTGAGAGAATTTCGTCTACGATACCATAAGGAGGTTTGGGCGTGTGACGTCATTCCGTGGACTATTCACAACACGGTCACCGCGCGCATTCTATTCGCAATCAGATAGCACTGCAGGGTACATAATCAGAGTGAAAGTATAGATGTTATATCGGGATGATAATCATCAGTAAAAATGACAGAAGACAGCTCAAATGAACTAGAAATGAATAGAGTATGATAAAGAAGAAGTTAGTAGCAGTGATGATGGTAAAGAAAGTGAAGATGATGGTGAATTGGGCGAATGTAAAGACGACAAGAATGTAAACGCTGATCGAATCGTGATGCGGGAGTTGCAGCTGCAGCTACCCTAGGAAGCTCCGAGACGACGCCTACGCCAAAGGCGTCGGAGCTTCAGCGGGTGCATAGGGAAACATTCAAACAGCGGGTTGGGCGACATTATCTCAAAATATGCAAAGGGAGTAATTACAATTTTGGCTTACTAGGTTGCTCGACTTCTCTGAGCATCTATGGCCACTTGAAATTATAATTTGAAGAAGTCTTCGATGGGGAAAATGGGGTGATTCTTCGTCCTACCCCAACGATTCGTCCCTGTTGTATCGTCGATTCAACATGCATGGCGAAGAGAAAGTACCGCACTACCGCGCCGTCTCTTAGCTGAGTTTTTTTCTCGATCAGCAGACATTTCAACTAGACACGAAGTAATTACAATTAAGCCGAGGAATACAACTGTTTTAGCTCACCTGCATTCTGATCGCGGTCTCCTTGCTTAATTTGTTTAAATTGCTTAAATTGACAGACGTTTCAGCTAATTATAACCCGAGAAAAACAACTATTATCTCCCAAAAATGTCACGCTGCAATACACCGAAACACAGTGAACACTGCACTACGAATGGCTGAGCTGAGCTATCGCGAGTTTTCCCCGTGCCACGAGATTCAAGTTACGCTAATTATCAAAACAAAACATAGGCGAAGCCGGTGTGTCAGGATGTGCAAGACGATCAATTTTACAGTACCAAACATCAATATTTCAAGGAAACCAAACATCGGGAAGTAACCAATGCTTATATAATTGAAAGAATGTTTATTACTTTATTGTATATTCGATAAAACACTTCATTAAATATCACAAAAATTGCAAAATCTACTAAACAAATGACCCATGTTTGTGTACGTATTTACATTGAAATAATACGTTGTACTTCCGGGTTTAGGAACAGTCCACGGAGATACGTCACATACACTACGTCACGAACGAGAATATCACCGCTTCCTGGTTCCTCTGCTTACACTATTGATCTTTCTAAGTCTAATAATAATTTAACAACACATGCAAATTTCTGTCAATCAATATATTGTATTCCTTATGTCAACAGCATTCCAACAATAGCAAACATGCATATTTTCATCACGTTCTTCCCAATTCACCTTTAATGATGTCCGCCCCCACATCACAGAGACATTACCGATTCAACCAATTTGAAGAGCCCATCCATAGTGACTATACAACTTTCAAAAATTCAAAATATTCTCATTTTTTGTCCGATTTGGCTTGCCATAAAAGGTGCACGTAGCGCAGACGTCGTACACAACATTATTTACACCACTCAGCAGCAATCCATGGTGACAGTAGTATAAATGGGTTCTTCTCTGCCTAGATCATTAGGCCTACCAGGATAACTCTAGATCTAAACTAGTCTGTAGCTAGCTAGCTCAGCTCAGTGCAGTAATAACTCGAGTCAAAGGGCTCTCCAATATAAGGTACGTACATAAGTCTACTATTCAGTATTTTTAAACATTTTATTTTAGCCAATTTAAATAAATCAATGGAGCAACACAAAAATTGACCAGGCGCAGGCGTTCGTAGGGACAGGGTGTCAAACGCTTCACCAATCTGCAATGAATCATTGGCAATGAATCGTAAGACTGAAGGAGTGGAGACTAAAGAGTAAGACTAAGCAAGTGTAGTCTTTGTGTTGAACTTTGAAGACATTGATGATTGAACGATTAATCTACTTAGTCTAGACCCTAATCAAAATATAAGTTTTTACAGGATACAGGCGCAGGCCTGGGGGGTGTTTCACAAAGATCCTAAGTCAAAGTCTAAGTTGGACTTAAAAATTATGGAGAGCCACTTGTAGCCTTAAAATAAAATATTCAAAAGTGAAAATTCAAGTATTTTAGACTTTATATAATTCCACATCAAGAACATGAAATCTCCTTGATAATAGAAAATATGAATGATTTGAATCAACATTTTAAGCCATTTAAAATAACTTTTACAAAATATTTCATAGATGCTAACGGCTTTCTATAATTTTTAAGTTCAACTTAGGATCTTTGTAAAACACCTCCCCCCCCCCCCCCCCCCAGAGACGCCAAGTTCTAAGATCAGCTATGCGTGACATTTTCATGACTCTGCGCTCGAGCGTGCGGGCGAGGGTATAGCATTTTTTCAAAATCGCGCGCGAGAGCGTTTTCAGATCGACCCTCGAAATGTGTGACGTCACGCTTAATGCGTGACACTTAATTGGTAGCTTTGCCCCCCTACTCCCTAGTCCTGATTTTTACAAAATCCTACTTGACATGTGCAAGCTCCATGTGCATTTGCGGGAACCCCTGAAATGTAAACGTACAACAGTAATGTAAACTGAACTTAAGTCCACCCTACCCTGAGATATTGCTTTAAAAAAAGGAGAAAAAAGGAGGTAAACATTTTAGAAAGTTTGACCGATATCCGATTAAAAATAGAGTTGTGACTATTTGAACATGCTGAAGTCGTCATCAGTGAAACACAAATTGGCAACACTGAGCTCCTGTAGCTCCAATTTGCTCTATACAGAAAATTTCATAAACTTCCATTTTCTTAGTTGATGATGGAATAGATTTGTTTGATATAATAAGGGGTTACCGGTATTGCATTATTTTTAGGCTTTAGGATTACGGTAGGGTTATTTGCAATAATTATATTTATGGTGAATGTTTTTTAATTGACTTTAGAATTTATTCATTTTGTTACCGGTATTCATTTTATAATTTCTATGCAGTATAAACATGATGCTGCAAAGAATGCCCAGTAGCTGCCTTAATCTTTTGCGTCATGGGAACAACCTCGTCACCAGGTGTGAGATGTATGCAGCAAGGAGGACTATGTTAAGTCTTGCCAGGAGATCCATCGCCTCAAATACAAGTAAATGAGCTTGTATAAATATGAAGAGTTTTATTCCAAACTGAGCTAAATCTAATTGTTTACCAGATTTTGTACAGTGCGTCTATGGAAAAGTGATATTTGAAGGTGCAGTTTTTAATAATTGCTCCTAAAATTTAGGTAAATAATTTTGTTGAAAGATGGGTACCTAAGTGAACAATGTTTTGATATCAATAACTCAATTTTCATCAAAAGTGGATTTAGCTCCTTTTGGAATTAAGCTCTTCATATATTTGTTTGTTTTTAATTTAACCCAATCTACGTGGGCCTCAAGTCATGAATTTCTTATCAATCAATAATTACAATAATTGATATTTAATAAACTATGGATTTTATTGAATTTTATTGATTGGTAAAAGCAGGGTATTTTACTGACATTGCTAGTCGCTACCGCTGCTGTATGCTGTATACAAGTAACCGTTTTTTAATTGGATTAAATTGTAATGCATTTTCAGCTTGTGCCATCTTTCGGTAAAGGCATCCAAAGAACAATATCTGGCATGGTTCCTGCACCCAAGCATCATTGGTTGGTGATGCAGTGTGTGACATGGCTGTTGACACATTGGCACATGGTAAGCAGCAGATGGCAGCTAGGATACGTAAATCTGAAATAGTCGGTAGAATACCCTGCCTTTAAAAGTATGAGGATACTATTTATCAAGTTCAATTGATTTCAATCGTATGTTAATTACTCTCTGACATGTATTGATTAGAAATTCTTTCCCATCTAGCTTCTCAGACAAGATGGCTCTGCTCAGGCCCTTTACCACTGAATCAGTCCTTCAGAGCAACTCTTCAAAGCAGACCGGTGAGAGTCACATCTCTCCGCCAGCAGTCTACATCCTCCAGTGCTGTGGAGAGCACCATAGCAGCAGACATACAGCAGGACAGTGATCACCTGTCTGTCACCGTGGGCAATCAGACCTTCAAAGCAAGCTACCTATGGCTCAGAGATCACTGCAGGTATCTAGATGGGATATTATATTTCAAACTCTGCTTATAATGATAATGATAATAATAATAATATTAGGCTATTATAAAGCGCTTAATACATCAACGATGTGTCTAAGCGCTTTACAGATATATTATTACCCCGGTCATCGGATTCAGGCTTACCCGCACACAATGTATGCACATTCTCCACTCTCTAGGGAGCATTCCAGCCAGGCATTATTTTTACAAGCGCACACTTGCTCATCTAACCACATTAATTTTCGCATCCTACCAGGTACCCATTTAACACCTGGGTGGAGAGTGGCAAATGTGGATTAACGTCTTGCCAAAGGACATTATTGTGTCAATATGTGTAGTATTTATGTACAACCTTTGCTGATCGATTCCACAACGTTTCTTTCACTATGCAATCGCATGACCAGAACTGGTCTATACCTTTAAGCTGTGTATTAAAACTGACATGATGGGGATTTAACACCACCATATGCATCATGTAACTCTTGTCTTTCTCTCTCTACCTATCTTTTATTTTCTTCTCTGCTCTACCCACCTCCTCTGCCTACCTTTGTTGCTCTTCTACTCTCTCGCTCTGCCTGCATCCTTGTCGTATAAAATTGGTTATCTTGTGCATTACCCACTTCAAAGATAATATGATTCTATTTTGCATTATAAATGTACCGGTAAGCCATTACTGCACTTTTCTATGATAATGAATATTTCTCTTCGTAAATTCATTTCTGAATTTAAACCATTGAAATAAGAGTTCCAATGGACAATAAATACTTCTCTTCAATTTTAATTTCACATATTTAGTGTTGCTTCATTTGGAGGTAAATGATTATCTGAGAAAACCTTGTACTACCATATACCTGTGAAATTTCTACATTGGTTTCCTTCTTCCTTTTTGAGTACAGACCTCTTTACAGAGTATTATCGTACTATACTGGGGTGTGTGCAGGTGGACCACTACACCGGGGTTTCCCCCTTCTCTTATACGAATAGTGCAGTGGGTTCTTAACGTGCAAAGGTAGTGACTCTTCTCTACACGGGGCCTCCATTTAACGTCCTATCCGAGGGATTGTGTGGATTAGCAG
This sequence comes from Strongylocentrotus droebachiensis, assembly GCA_035222895.1. Taxonomy (NCBI): domain Eukaryota; kingdom Metazoa; phylum Echinodermata; class Echinoidea; order Camarodonta; family Strongylocentrotidae; genus Strongylocentrotus; species Strongylocentrotus droebachiensis. The sequence goes on from JAVYIG010001640.1 coordinate 109,874, forward strand.
GATTGGTCCAGGGTATGAGGGGAAAATGACTATTTAAATATTTAATATCCATGAGTATGAGGTTTTACTATAATGTTGTACTTTGGATGAGTAGTCCCTCGTAGGTTTGGGCCTGTGGGTGTTTATCATGGTACTTGGGTGTACTTTGTACCCTGTATTGATCACATCACACGGTCAACTCGTTAATGTACCTGTCATGAGTCGCTGATTATATGATTCAAGTACCTATTTATATTTCCAAAAGAAAAACTATTAAAGCAAATAGTCCAAGTCCATGGCATGACGCATTTGCTTTTATTGCTATAGCTTTTATTGCTATAGCTTTAACAGTTATATAGGGGGGAAGGTTTATTGTGCAAATAATGCAATACTTTGGTATGTGGAAGATAGCTAAATCCATAACCACCTTTTCTGACCCGGTTCTAGCCCAGGGCATGAATTGTTTGCTTTTATTGATAGGCAAAGGGTTAATTAAGGGTTAATTGTGCAAAACTGCTAACGCTACAGTTCTTTGGTTTTGTGGAATCTAATAAATCCATAACCTTGCTTTTCTGAAGCTGTCTTTGAATGTTTGAATAGTAGGTTTTATTTTATCTAATGCTAAGATGTATAGTACTCTTGCTATCTGAGGTCTGCATGTCCCATGGTTAAAGGGGGAAGTCCACCCTGATATTAAATTGGTTTTAATAGAAGCTGAAAATGAGAGAAACAGGTCAATGAAAGTTTGAGCAAGAAATGATAGAAAAATTAGAAAGTTATGAATTTTTGAAGGTGCGATCAATCAAACACAAATTGGCAACTCTTTGACGTATCTTGCGAGGTCCCCTCCTATCTGCCCCGTACCTAAAACCTTTAAAAAAAAAAAAAATCATATTTTACCTTTAAATTTGTTTTCAATCATCCATTCACCCTAAATATAATTATTGGAAATATGTTTTTTGATAAACCGTCTATGAAACAAACGTATTCTGTCATCAATAACTAAGAAAATGAAAGTTAATGAAATTTTTGATACAGAGCAAATTGGAGAGGAGCTCACAAGATACGTCACAATGTTGCTAATTTGTGTTTCACTGATGAAAACTTTAAAAATTCATGACTGTGCTATTTCTAATCGGATACTGCTCAAACCTTCACTAATTTTTTTATCTCATATTTCTACTATCATTAACTATTTAACTATTATTCTACCAACTTAATGTCAGGATGGACTTCCCCTTTAATAACAAACTGCTTTAGGGATTGCCAGAGCCCTAAAGTTCTTTGGGCAGTCTTTTACAATCTGAGCAATATTTTGTAGTATTATCAAACAAATTTCATAACTAATATTTTCGTAAAATAATTTTGGTTGAAAAGAATTTTAACCTGTAGCTGATTTATTACTGTTCGATCAAATTTGAAACCTGTAGCTTTTACATGTTAAAGCCTGTCCGCACTAGTTTGGCCAGGAGGGATTAGACCTCACTGTCTGGTCACTGGCAGGTGGTTATCTCATCAAATCAGCTCTCAATTAACATTAGAAAAAGGGGACCATGGGGGACCAACGGGTACCGCTAAGACATTGTTGGCTATATAGAGGGCGCAAGTAGATACAAGTAGTGCAGTCCCGCTTTAAAACCTTTTATGGACCATGCTTTTTACCCTCTCAACCTTAAACCGTTTTCTTTCAGTTGTAGCAGCTGCTATGAGGAGACGTGTCATGAAAACTTTGTGGACATCGTGGCATTGCCCGACGATATCAGACCAAAGGAATGCCATCACAAGAATGGAAATCTCAACCTGATATGTAAGATTTTATAGATTCTTAAACAGGACCGAGCATAGAAATATAGTTTGCTAGTATGTTAAGCATTCCTCATGTGTATACAGTCGAACCTAAATATCAACCACCTGTATAGAAAGATCACCTGTATAGAAAGACCACCTGTCTACAAAGATCACATTTTTTTGTTTCCCTTGAAAATGGTTTCTCATTAAAAACAATATGTACTAAAGGAAGCTGTAGATAAAGACCACCTGCCTATGAAGACCACTTTTCTTGTCTTCTTTGAGTGGTTTTTATAGAGAGGTTTCACTATCTCCTTATTGTCTTTTAAGTCATTGTGTAACTTTGTATAAGATTACATGTGTATGATATGAGTAGATTAACACCCTTCTGGCATCAAACACACGATACATTACATCTGTCATGAAATATTGCAAATTCTAATACTGAAACTTGTAACGTTGAAATGTCATGATTACTGTTGATAGTAAATGCAATGATGATAGTAAAGCAGGGATATGGGTGACCGCAGAGAATGTCTGTGCCTCAAATTTGCAAAGAAGCTGCTCGAGCCTGGGTCAAAGTTTAGTCATTGGCTGCCCCAAACACGTGGGGACTCCCATTCTCGAAATCTGAGAAATAAAAGCAAGCTCACTGAAATGTCATGCAAAACGACACGGTATAGAAACAGTCCGTTGCCATATCTAGTCAGATTGTTAAACGCTCATAGTACTGAATAATTACCAATTTCACCTTCGACGAACACATTCATTGTTCTCTACTACTTTCACTCTCTCAATACCCCTTTTTTCTCCTCTATGTCAGTGCTGTGCTGCGGAGCGGGGAGACCCTCTTCATGGCTTTCTTGTTCTCACTCTTTGTCTCCCCTCCCTCTCTCTCTCTCTCTCTCTCTCTCTCTCTCTCTTTCTCTCTCTCTCCTCTCTCTCTCTCTCTATCTCTCTTTCTCTCCCTATCTCTCTCCCACCCTCCCCCTCTCTCTCTCCCTTTTCTCACTCTCCTTCTTTCTCTCTTTCTCTATCTCTCTCTCTATTTCTCTGATATAACTTCCTAAATAAAAGGGTGACATGTGAATGCATTTTTGAATAATGTTACTATAGAATTTTACTTTTTTTAAACTAAATCAGATTTAACTGTACAAAATTCTGTTTGACTTTTTAACAATACCCAAGATGATGCACATTATATCAAATATTACAATGCCAACCTTTTATCCATGTTTTTTATGCGAAACTCTTTATGCAATATTCTACATGTATCTTTTACTAAATTGGCCCAAACACAAAATGTTCTGCATTTTACCTACAATGGATAATTTGTTTAAATCATTTTAGCATTTATTTGATTTTATAATTCCTGGATTTGGTTTCTGTTGTTGTCTCTGTTTCTGTTATTGAAGAAAACACCATAACCATACCTTACCCATCTGGCTATGCATTTTCCAACCAAAACATTTAATTCTTTTGAATATAAAAAATGTATTACTATTCATATATTGTATAAGTTCAATATATAATTTTATTGCAAATATGGTAATACAATTCGAATTTCTGTACATGTACCAAGCAATTTGCCAAGGTCGTTGAAGCACAATTATATATCATATGTACAAAAGAATTCCAATTTTACTACCATAATGCTACCATGCATAATGTTTTACGTGTAATTTTACTTTGTCACTGATGTATACTTTGTAAAAGAAACTGCAATTCGGCTCTCGGGCCGCGAATGTTTTTTAATGAAATAAACCATTTTAAATAAATAAATAAATGGCACTCACACAGCAACCACCCCCTTCTTCCCTCCCCCCATTGGACATCCCCATTGGGTCCAAAATTGTGTAAATGTAAGTGAGGGCCAGAGGAATGCGGACTCTGAATATTTTGCTCTGGCCCCACAAACGTTCTTTTGGAGCTAGGATGAAGTAAGAAGAGAGATATAGATTCAAAGTCTGTCTGCCCTAGTTTGGACAGGAGGGATTAGACCTCCCTGCATGGTCACTGACAGGTGGTAATCTCATCAAATCAGCTCTCAATTAACATTAGAAAAAGGGGATTATGGGGGACCATGGGGTACCGCTCAGGCATTGTTTGCTATATAGAGGGCGCAAGTAGCTACGAGGATTGCAGTCCCGCTTTAAACCAAATTTACTTTCACTTTTTTGATGACTGAACATTCTCGTCCGCAGGGCCTGATGATCATGTGACCAGCTATTCCATCCAATGGCTCCAGGACAACACACCAGGTCAGAGGTCAATGGCTGCGTCGAGCCAGCAGCTGCAGCCTTTCTACTGGGACAAGGCAAGCCTGGCCGGCAACCTTCCCGAAGATGTCCATATCGATGAGGTCCGGGAGGGCGACGGACTGAAGAGGGTCATGGAGAACCTTCATGTGTACGGATTGACGTTCATCTCTGGGGTAGAGGCTACACAGGAGAGTACTGAGGTGATTATAAAACCAAGGGTAGATCCAGGATTTTGTGAAGAAGGAGGGGGGGGGGGGGAGGGGGCAATTTTCAGAAAATTTTCTTACAAAAAATGGTAAATTATCACATTTTCAGGGGCCATTTTTTTCTTCAAAGTACTGAGGTACTGAGGTGATTATAAAAATCAGGGTGGGTCCAGGATCCATTTTGTGAATAAGGACGGGGGGGGGGGGGGGGGCAAATTTCAGAAAGCCTTCTTACAATTACAAACAATAGTAGATTATCACATTTTCAGGGGCCATTTTTTTTCCAAAGAATTGAGGTACTGAGGTGATTATAAAAACCAGGGTTGATCCAGGATTTTGTGAAGAAGGAGGGGGGAGGGGGGCTAATTTCAGAAAACTTTATTACAAACAATAATAGTTTATCACATTTAGGGGCCATTTTTGTCAAAGTACTGAGGTACTAAAGAAATCAGGGGTGGATCCAGGATTTTGTGAAGAAGGAGGGGGGGGGCAGGGAAAAAATACACAGTGGCTCGGGGCGAATTAGCCCCTGAAATGCCCCAAAGAGCCCCCGAAAGTCATAAAAGAGCCCAATTTTTTTTTGCATAGAGTTTAATGCAAAACAAATTATAGTGTGTTATTTTCTTGCAAGCAAGTTTGAAAATTAGCACCCACATTTGTTTTCAAATATGTTTTCCCTGGGGGAGGGGGGGGGGGGGGGGGGGAGGGAGGGATGGGCAAATTTCAAAAAACTTTCTTATAAACAATAGTAGATTATCACATTTCAGGGGCCATCTGGGTAGATATTGTAAAGAAGGGATTGGCACAAATTGGGGGGTGTGTACTAGGGATGCTACGTTGGTTAAAAAAGAGGGGAGTGGGACAGGTCTTACTTCTTCCCCCTTGGGCCAGCATTGTTATTAACTGCTGTTTAAAGGGAATCCAGCCCCCAAATCGAGTCTGTGCGAATGACAAAAATGAGAGAAAATGAGGTGGATAACGTTAGCATTCTGCTTCCTTGGCTGTAGTCTTTTTCTTCTGCAAAGCAAGTCGTTGTGTGGGCTTGACTTTGAGACACCAGTCATCAGAAGTAATGATGTAGTGTAGGATTATTTTCACTATGTTCCCCACTTGCTTGCTTAGACCTTCTTTCTGCTATCAACCAAGTAACTGGTTTTCAGATATCAGGGGACAGGGGGTGTTTCACAAAGACTAAGAGCGACTTTAAGTCGGACTTAACTCACACTATTTACTGGTAATAGTCTCTCAAGGGACGTATAAATCGTGGTCACAAATCTACACGATTTACATTTTTCTAGAGTTCATTATTGAAGGATAAATTATTATCTAAAGATCATAATTGAAAGTCCAATAGTGAGAGCAACTAGTGGCATGAATGGCTTGTCATAGTTAAGTCCAACTTAAAGTCAATCTTAGTCTTTGTGAAACACCCCCCTGATGCTTTTGCAGACTGCCAGTGAATGCCACTCGGGCTATCCACAGGAGAGGCATGCTTTAGTAACATGCATATACCTAACTTTATAACAAAATTTCACTAACTGGTAGTTAAAGGTGAGGGGATACAAAACAAATAAACGCTATTAAACTGTATCTGAGAAACCAGCTAAATCTTGGAGGTTTCGGCCTCAGTCATAGAACCAATTCTTTTGGACTGCGTTTCTCCTTATGAATGATGTACTCCTTCGGAAAAAAAAATTCGCCAAAATCCTTTTATTCTTATTATAATTCCACAGAGGAATCAATTATAGGGTTATCAGTCCATGTAGGGATCTATACATTTTCAGAGCTGTAATAACTTTTCTGTTCTTCTGCAGATTTTATAAAAATTTGACCAAGATTATATGTGAGATGAAAATAATATATAGAAATTTTGGCAAAAAGTTAGTGTCTCCTGAAAAAATCTCCACTGCACAAAAGAATCTAAATCTTAATTCAGTCTTCAAATCTTGCCATCATGCTACCATTATTTTAACAGTGATTCCGTCTTTACATGTTTATACCCATTCCCAAATTCCTCTCTGCCCCCTTCTTTTGGCATTACCTACCCCTCTTGGCGCCTCTCCCTTTGCACCCATTTCTACCTCTCTATATACCCCTCTTTCTACATCTTTCTACCCCTCTCCATTTGCACCCCTTTCTCCCTCTCTCTACCCCTCCCCCCCCCCCTCTACCCCTCCCCCCCCCCTCTACCCCTCCCCCCCTCTTTCTGCCCTTCTTCCATTTGCACCCATTTGACCCCTCTCTGCCCCTTTCCCCTTTGCACCCTTTTTTTACTCCTCACCCTCTTTCCTTCGCTGCTTATCTCCCTGTTACACCTCTTCCTATCAATTATTGCCCCCTTCTTTGTGCACTCTTCTATACCCCTTTGCCATCTTCCCTTTCCACCCCTGTTCACCTCTCTCTCTCTCTCTCTCTCTCTCTCTCTCTCCCTCTCTCTCTCTCTCTCTCTCTCTCTGCCTCTCTCTATGTCTCTCTCTCTCTCTCTCCCTCTCTCTATGCCCATTACCCTTATGCACCTGTTTCTACCCCTCTCTAACCTCTCTCTGTGTGCCCATTACCCTTATGCACCTGTTTCTACCCCTCTCTGGCCTCTCTCTCTCTCTGTGCCCATTACCCTTATGCACCTGTTTCTACCCCTCTCTAACCTCTCTCTCTCTCTCTGTGCCCATTACCCTTATGCACCTGTTTCTACCCCTCTCTAACCTCTCTCTGTGCGCCCATTACCCTTATGCACCTGTTTCTACTCCTCCCTCTCTCTCTCTCTCTCTCTCCCCCTCTCTATGCCCATTACCCTTATGCACCTGTTTCTACCCCCTCTCTAACCTCTCTCTGTGTGCCCATTACCCTTATGCACCTGTTTCTACCCCTCTCTGACCTCTCTCTCTGTGCCCATGACCCTTATGCACCTGTTTCTACCCCTCTCTAACCTCTCTCTGTGCGCCCATTACCCTTATGCACCTGTTTCTACTCCTCCCTCTCTCTCTCTCTCTCTCTCCCCCTCTCTATGCCCATTACCCTTATGCACCTGTTTCTACCCCTCTCTGACCTCTCTCTCTGTGCCCATGACCCTTATGCACCTGTTTCTACCCCTCTCTAACCTCTCTCTGTGCGCCCATTACCCTTATGCACCTGTTTCTACTCCTCCCTCTCTCTCTCTCTCTCTCTCCCCCTCTCTATGCCCATTACCCTTATGCACCTGTTTCTACCCCTCTCTAACCTCTCTCTGTGTGCCCATTACCCTTATGCACCTGTTTCTACTCCTCCCTCTCTCTCTCTCTCTCTCTCCCCCTCTCTATGCCCATTACCCTTATGCACCTGTTTCTACCCCTCTCTGACCTCTCTCCCTGTACCCATTACCCTTATGCACCTGTTTCTACCCCTCTCTAACCTCTCTCTCTGTGCCCATTACCCTTATGCACCTGTTTCTACCCCCCCCCCCTCTCTCTCTCTCTCTCTCTCTGTGCCCATTACCCTTATGCAACTGTTTCTACCCCTCTCTAACCTCTCTCTGTGTGCCCATTACCCTTATGCACCTGTTTCTACCCCTCTCTCTCTCTCTCTCTCTCTGTGCCCATTACCCTTATGCACACGTTTCTACCCCTCTCTAACCTCTCTCTCTGTGCCCATTACCCTTATGCACCTGTTTCTACCCCTCTCTCTCTCTCTGCCTATTACCCTTATGCACCTGTTTCTACCCCTCTCTAACCTGCCACGCCTTCTTCTGCACCTCTCGATACCCCCAGTAGGAAGCCCTACTCCTAGTTGCTCCTCCCATGTATACACACTACGGTAGAGTTTGGCAGTACCAGAATGACGGCGAGATAGCGGATGCGGGCTACACATCCGTGTCTCTCAAGGGCCATACAGATCATACATACTTTGAACATGGTGCAGGGTAAGAGCAAGCCTTAGATACCCTGTCTGTCTCTCAGTCACCCCTTTATCCCCCCCCCCCCCCCCACTCAGTGTTATTTAGGGTACGCATATGCGTGTTCCCTCCTTTTGAAAACGCCCCCTAAGTCCGGTGTGTAAAGTCAATTTTGTGTATGTACGAGCCGGACTTTGATGCGTGAAAAGTACCCCTTTACCGGACATTTTGGTTACACGCATGCGGTCATTCCGACCCCGGAGTGGGGGGGGGGGGGGGGGGGGGGGGCCGGGCTCTTTATCTAGTGATGCAAGGTGTTATTCCTGCAAGGATTCATTTTTTTACCCCCCAAACTCTTTCTAACCCTCTTTTTAGCCCTCTTTCCAGCTTTTTTTAATGATACAGTATAGTCTTTGAACTTTATCTTGTAGTGCAAAGTGTGTGTGTGTTTTTTCAGTACACCACTGTCTTCCTGTTTCTTTATGATGCCGTATAATATTTGTCTTTATTCTCGTGGTGCAAAGTGTGTGTGTGTTTTTCAGTATACCACTCTCTTCCCGTTTCTTTTTGATGCCATATAATGTCTACCGGTATAATAAACCTCATGGTGCAAGGTTTATTCCTATTTAAGTGCAACCAAGGCTCAAAATACCCGGGGGCGGTGAGCGATTCGCCTCCGTCAGATTGCTCAAGGGGGCGATTTGCAAATTAAAAATCGCCCCCGTGGAACTATAAAATAAAGATAATCTTTTCTGTTATAACTTTAACACAATATTGAGTTTCAACTTTCAAACCTTGTAATGGAACTATGGAAATTAGGTTAGCGTGCAGGATTTCTCGCTCAAATTTTCGGTGTCTAGAGGCTGCCATATTGTAAACAAATGAACGCTTTTTCGCCACAAGATTGCGCTATATCTCCCATCTCCACATACCGGTATCTATGAGTATTACAGATACAAACAACGGAAGCTGGCAGTGCACTGCGGCCGTCAGCAGTGGCTATACTAGCTGCGCCGGTAGTATATACTGGTGTGCACGCTGCCGCCCCATATCTGCTGGAGCTAGATAGAGACGATCGCGCAAGGACCGAAACGTGAAGAGGTCTTTCGTTGTAAAAATCGTGATTCCTCTGAAATCTGGTGATTCCAAAAGACCAGCAAACAATGAACCTCGACCAGTAAATCAACCGAAAACTAAATTTAGTAAAAGGAAACCAGTTGGTGAGGAGGCGACAGTTCGGGCTTGGACCAAAAATTTCGTATAGAGGGAGCAGATCTGACCATTAGCTGCATGTTATAATTACTTGTAAAGTTGTAAGAGGGAAATAATGCTGATAATAATGAAATAGCGAAGAATTTAGGAGTATCATGGGTACCACTAATTCAATGAAAATTTGTATTAAAAAAAGAGCCCTGTCAATACTAAAAGAGCCCCCGTGGACAAAAAATTAATTTGAGCCCTGAGTGCAACCCTGTCTGTCTGTTGCTTGTGATCCTGTTTAATGTCTGTACTTAATCTCGTCGTTCAAGGTGTGTTTTGATTTTCAGATCAATCTTGTCTGTCTGTTTGTTTCTTGTGATACCGTATGATATTTGTACTTAGTGTTTTGATTTTCAGATCAATCTTGTCTGTCTGTTTGTTTCTTGTGATACCGTATGATATTTGTACTTAGTGTTTTGATTTTCAGATCAATCTTGTCTGTCTGTTTGTTTCTTGTGATACCGTATGATATTTGTACTTAGTGTTTTGATTTTCAGATCAATCTTGTCTGTCTGTTTGTTTCTTGTGATACCGTATGATATTTGTACTTAGTGTTTTGATTTTCAGATCAATCTTGTCTGTCTGTTTATTTCTTGTGATACCGTATGATATTTGTACTTTAGTGTTTTGATTTTCAGTGCTATGCTGTCTACCTCTTTCTTAGAAAAGCCATGTAATTTTTGAACCAGTACATTAGAAGCCTACCTGCATGGGACGCTTTTCTCAAAGCCTTTTTTCAATGACAGATGACAAGAATCAGTGACAAATCTGCTGATAACCAATCAGAACCAAGGATTTCAGTAGCTTATAACAAAAACTGTCATTTGTCACTGATGACAAGTTTTGTGAAACGCTCCCCTGTCTACAAATGTGTATCCCTCACCCAGGGTCATCCACAAGGAGTTCAATATGTAACGCCGATAGCTTTGAATTTTGAAATTTACGTGTGTGAAAATCAGCCGCTGGTTCGAAATTTTGAAATTGTAGGTTAAAAATCAGTGACCGGTTAAAAGTCATTCTCAACCAAAATATTTCTGATATAATATTCATGAACGGTTTTTGAAAATATGGCCCAGATTGCTCTTGAGGGCACACAAGAACCCTATAGAGCCCTTAAAGATACTATGTCCCTTTTGCAGCCAACATCAAATTCTGTAGAACTTTGCAGGAATTATGAATATGTCATTTATGTCCTATCTGTGAAATTTAAACATTAGCAGTGTCCTAGCTAGTATTCAAATTTTGCAAGAAAACCTGTTTGCTTGCTAGACTTCACTGTCAGACACTATTGAGTGACTGACTGGTTTTTTTCCTTCTTTTGTAATAACATACATAAAATGAGCTATAAAGGGTACATGCGCATTTGTCTACATCAATAACCCACTTCTTGTAATGGCCAAAATTAAACTGATTGAATCTTTGTGCAGCATAAAGCGTACGACCATTCAGTACAATGGTCTGAAAATCAGACTATTACTTACTGGCTCTATAGCTCTTAAGTCGATTCGACAAATAATAGTCATTATTTTCCCACTTAAAGACATTTTCAAGCCCCCCTTTTTTTTAGGGAAGTTCTAAATTAGTATTATCTTTCAAATGCCGTTGGAATTTAACCTTTCATTTTTTGGGCCTGCAAATGGGACATAGTACCTTTAAAGGAAACCTCACCCCAAGAAATATCTTGACTTATTCTGAGAGACTTATTGTATATTCTTGCCCATTACGGTAACTACAAGATTTCCCACCAAAATGTATGAGAGAGGTATAAAGCTAGAATAATGTACAGTTTCTCAATACTAAATGGGCATCGCCATTTTCTTGATAACATGACATACTATGCAAAGTCATTTATCAAGTAAATGTATTCAAATTTATAGACGCTTCCTTCCCACAGATTTTGGTTTTTATCTAATGATTTGACCTTCTCGAAGCGCAAAAGAATGGGGCTCTTTTTAAACTATTAAAAGAGCTTGAAATAATAGAGTTAGGGGTGTTTTTACTTCTGCTGCATAAACATGACAACTGAAATAAACAAACTTAATATCCTAACCCCTACCCTGGGTACACATGTAAGAATCAAAATATAGAAGGTAAAGGACCTGAGGTCATTCTTAGCCACTCAATTCATCATGTCAAATCAAAAGGAGTTAAAGGCATGGGATTGTAAATACCCTGAAATTTTTATAACAAATATTCCATGCATTACGTTCTTCGATATAACATATATTAACCTCCAAATTAATTTCCACTGGCTGCCTGACATAGCAACAAAAAATTTGACAAAAGACTTTACTCCGTTTCGTTGACGAACAGCCATAGACAAAAGACTTCATGCATGGCTGAGTTAAGTCTTTTGTCAATTCTGTTTGTTGCTACGGCAGGCAGCCAGTGAAAATAAATACGTTTAATAAAATTATGAAAATGCAAGCATTACTTTAAACAAACGGAACTTCGTTATTCCTACCTCATTTTTCCTGATTGAGGTGTCATATGAAAGGGCAGAAAATATATGTGATTTTTTTTTCTTTGAAATTCAGATACCGTCCGCCAAATGACTTTTTGGTACCCTTTCTTCAAATTGATTTTAATCATTCATGCGTGAAATATGCATCAAGTGAAAGAGGAGGATCTAAGCTTTACAAATATTTGTCATTTATTAATTATCAGTGGAGTGACGTACGTATTATACGGAGAAAAAAGCAATATGCTAATTAAACTCGATCAAAGAAAGGAAATCAAATACATGATTTTATTCTCTGGGAAAAGAGGCTTGTAAACAAATATACCATGCACTGAGAGGCTCTAGTTGAAATTATGGATTGAAGTGGCAGGAATAACACTATTTTCTGTCGCAGAGGAATCCATAATTTCACTAGTGGATTAAAATAATGCATGATATATTTTTATATTTTTCAAACCGACCTTCATAAAAAATAGTAAGAATAATAATAATAATAATTTCTGTCACCGAGGAATCTGATACCGATAGCACATTTGATCTTGATCAATCGCATATCTATGACGTCATCCATGGTATAGTGCACTATACCATGGATGAGGTCACGGTATAGCACATTTTTCTTATCCGTAACATCATAGCACTGTTATGTTTGGTCACATGATTATGTTGACCAATCACTGAACAGGATTTCATTACTGGTAATCAAAAATATAATATATTGAATGCTGGAGCAGGAAGTTTTGTATACTATTCAGTGGTGACCCTTCATCTACCTATGTTAGGCCGCTCTGAACCTAATCTATAAGCCAATGCCGACCTTGTTTGGAGATACTTTTTGCTATCAGAACGACGGGGCACTCAATGACGCTGCTTCTCTGAATGTAGCCCTTCAGAACCACACCGATACTATCTACTACGAAGCCAGTGTGGGGTAAGCCAACAAAACGGTGTCGGTACGCTTTGAAAGCTATAGCCATCACATGCTTGCTGCGGTTATTTGCATATTGAATTTAAATGATATTAAGAAGATTATAGCATTTTTATGTATCATATAAAGTGTTCAAAGCAAAGCCAAAAGGTGGTTGCTGCCTTTCCATAATAAATGAGGGAAAAAAAATATAGTACAGTCAAACCTGCTTAAGTGAACACCTGTCTACAAAGACCACCTGTCTACAAGGACCTCATTTTTGTTTCCCTTGAAAATGGTTTCTCTTTGAAACATGTACTAAAGGAACCAGTCTACAAAGACCATGCACCTGTCTACAAAGACCACTCTTTGTGTTTCCCTTGGGCGGTCGCTATAGACAGGTTTGACTGTAGCTCTCATATGCATCATATAAGGTGCTTTAGGTGCTGCAATGTTAAATTTGCTTTAGCTTAGCTCCATACTATGTAGTATACTATGAAGGCAGTGCTAGAGGAGAACTCAATATGGCATTTTAATGCTTTTAAAGCCAAACACTGCTTGCTGTTTTTAATGAAGAAGAAGAATAAGACGAAGGAGAAGGAGGAGTCATTTCTTGTTTAGCGCTCAAAGCATCATGCAAAGTATTCAAGACCTTACTCCACTATTACCCCTGCTTCAGCTAAGCTTTCATTGTCTGTTTTCCCAGCATTCAAGAATTCCCTTCCTACCAGGTTCCCATTTACTACCCCCGAGTGGAGAGGGGCAGATGTAGATGGATGCCTTGCCACGGAGGGACTTTAAAACCATGCCGGGGCTTGAACCTATGATCTGTGCATCTCCAGTCAAGCATTTATGCTACCAAGTTGCCTTCATGGTTTTCAAAGCCTTAAAGCCTGTCTGCAATAGTTTGGCCAGGAGGGATTAGACCTCCCTGTATGGTCACTGACAGGTGGTTATCTCTGCAAATCAGCTCTCACTTAACATGAGAAAAGGGGGTACTGCTTAGACATTTTTTGCTATATAGAGGGCTTTTGCTTTTGCCCACACCAATTCTACTTTCTTTTGCAAGCTGAAGAGAGAGAGAGAGAGAAGTTCAATCTATCGTTGGTGAAACGGGGAGAAATCTGGAAACAAGACTCAAGGAGCACAGAACCAGCTTCAGACTCAGCGATTGGAATAACTCCGCCATCGTCAAACACGCCCAACAACACAAACACACCATCGAATGGGATAACTAACAGTCATCTCATCTCCATAATGAAGCACTGACATACACGCCGAATCCGAGAAGCCATCGAAATTCACCGCCACAACACCGTGCCCCAAGACTCAGGATTATACATCAACGACATCTGAAACCCCTCATCAACAAGTACCCGGTCACTCCTCCTCCACCGCCGACTTCACCTCCCCCGCAGACACGCGTACATCAACCACCACCCCGCCGAACCCTCAAAGCAGCCGCTAGCCTCACAGCTACAATGCACACCAGACGACAGCAGACTACAACGCCGCCTACGTCGGGGACACACACAGCGTCTTGCCAACAGAACACCCCACTCATGGATTTGAAGCTCCCCCAAGTCCGCAACCCGGATCTCCAGCCCAGACGGACAAGCAGACCACCCAAGGCCACACCCCGGCGACTCAAGCCCACACAGTCATGTATAGTACCCCCACGTCCGCACCCCGGTGACTTAAGCTCACTCACGCCAGCTATTCTCCACTCCTGACGACGGATAGTCAACCTGTTTGAAGCGTCAAGCCACTAGCGCCACCCATCCTCTCCAATCGGCGCTATAGTTCTCCTTAGAACTATAAGCTAAGAAAGATAACCAACAGTCTTTTTCAAGACTACACCAACAGTCCTTTTCAGGACTACACACCCTCAAGAAAGATTACAGAGAGTCCTTTTCAGGACTCCTCAATCCTCCCTCTCTCTCTCACATGGTGCATCCGCCAGCCTACTGTATAATCTTATATTGACCTTAAGCCCCTTTAAAGTGTTGGGGATGGCAGCAAATTTCACTTAAATTGTGTAATTATGTGAAAGAGGATGACATTTACCGGTAATACTCAATTCTGCAAGAATTTCTTTTTTTTAAATGTGTTTAAAGACGAATATTAATGAATACAAAACCCAATGACGTATACGTAGAAAACCTGAATTTTGTATTCTTTCATCAGTATTCGTCTTCAAACACATTTATTCTGAAACTTCTTGCAGAAGTCAGTGTTAAATGAATTCCTCTTTCACTTCATTATACAATTATTGAAGTATATCTTTGCCATCAAAGTTTTGGGGCTCCCAACACTTTAGACAGGCTTTAAATCTTTTATCACATGCTTCTTTCGTGTAATCCTTGTTCCAATTCATGTGCTGTGTGCTTATCCATTGTGATATTAATATTTGTCTTCTATATTATGCATTAATTGAATACTTCAATGTGCTTTTCAATGCTATTATTACCCCTGGGCCTGTATCATGAAAATCATCTTACAATCAGACGTAAAATATATTGTATCACCAATCTTGCCGCAATCTATTATATTTTACAATGCTGGACCCCTTTGAAAAACAGCTTATAGCTGACAAGGGCAATCCATCCCATGAGTGGAGAATATACCTCCCTCCAAGGTCACTGACAGGTTGTTCTCATCAAATCAGCTCTCAATTAACATAAGAAAAAGGGGATCATGGGGGACCAATGGTCACCGATTAGGCATTGTTTGATATATAGAGGGCGCAAGTAGCTATACGTAGTGTAGTGGGGCTTTAACATAAAAGCAAACCTAAGTTACCATTTATTGTAAAGTTATGATTGTTTGAAGGAGGTATAATGAATTTTTGGGAGATATATTTAATCATAAATTTTTATGTTATACCATTTGGAATGCCCATGTCCCTTCGGCAGACACACAATTTTGTGCCCGTACAGTGTAACATGCATTTGAAACTGCCTAGTACATATATGGGAAGTATATTTCTCTTATATCATGATGCCTAAGATTTGTCTAATTCCTTCCCTCTCACCGAAGACACAACTATGATTGGATCTTGGGATAAATCAAAACAGAATTAGCAACAGAATTTTAAAAAATTGCAATTTTCTGTCTTATTGAGGTCCAGATTTTTCACAAGGATGGTTGAAATCGAGGTAACAGGGTGTTTCCTGTCGGGGATAGGGCCCAATCGCATGCAAATCGTAAGGAATATTGTTCCAAAATGAATTTTGAGATTTTTGTCGTACTTTTCTTTTCAGAGGTCTCGCTCTTCATTGTCTCTACCATGATGGCACAGGGGGTGAGAACACGCTCATCGATGGGTTCCATGCTGCAAAACTTCTTAAGGTAATACTTCAGTTCCGAGCTGGAAAGGTCACACAGAGATGCCAACCAGTACGGATTTCCCGTAATTGGTACGGAAATTAACGACCATTACGGCAGTACGGAATGTTGTCTAAAAATTACGGATTACAAAAAAAAAAATATGATTTTTTTTTTTTTTTTTTTTTTTTTTTTTTTTTTTTTTTTTTTTTTTTTTTGCGCATAGGGATCTATCGTAGCAAGTGCTGTGCATTATGGTGGCCATCCATGAGAAAGATGGAAAAGTATCAAGTATTCTCTTAATAGAAGCCAATTTTTCATTGAAAACTTATGTGTTGTGATGAACTGAAAGTCAATATTTAGCAACTTTGTGGGAGTAAAATCACAAAAAATGTCAGATAATCATGCGCGCATGCGTCCGCCTGCCATTCTTTTTAGATTCATGACGCCGCATAGGAAATTACTGATTTATTCCCCAAATTACTGATTTTGAGCCTTATGATTACTGATTTTCTGTTCTGGAGGTTGGCATCTCTGGTCACAATGTAGGCTGATCATGCAAAATATAATCCGTAAGATTAAGTCTTTTATCAATGTATTTCATCCAGAAATTATAAAGACGTTCATAATTGACCACTGACTTTTTAGAAATAATAATAATACAATAATCTGGATTTATATAGCGCTTAGTACGGAATACCATCTCTAAGCGCTTTACAGATATTATTATCCCAGTCATCGGAATCATTCACGCTCAATGTGCACCATCTCCACTCCCTGGGGAGTATCCCTACCATATGGTCACTGTAAAGGCATAGGCAATTACTAAAACAAATGCTTTAGGGGTAAAAAGAGAAATTAATGGGATTAAAATACCGGTATATAAAGCAATTGGTAAATAGTGAGGACATGACGTCACAAACTGATAACCAAATTGGCAATTATAGTGATTTCCATTGTTACAACTTTCTTATTAGTTATCTGATTTTGCTCAAACTTTTTTTGATTGGTTTGTCTGATTTTTATGCTTCTATTGAAAGTAAGTTATTTTTGGAGTGGACTTGTACTTTAATGGATGTACAAGTCTCGCACACAGCAAACCCATAGTCTCATCAGGAAATAACCCTCTAGTCTCTCGGAGAGTGTTTCGGGTGAGGGAAATGTAAGGTAACTGTTGAAAAATGCAGAGCATATAACATAAGACATGTTGGTCTTAAAACTGAAGGCTAGTCCTGGCGATTGACAACGTCTGTTATTGACTAAAAACCAAACTGGTGTCGAATCGCCCATGAGAGCCCCTAACATGTACTATGTGTCTTAAAAGTATAATTTTTTTGGATTTTCTTGACACCTTTGCAGGAGACCCATCCGGATCATTACGACACTTTACTGCATGCACCTGTGGTAGGTCACTATCTGGATCCAACAAAAGACTTTCGTTGCTACCACAACGTGCTGCGCCACAACGTGTTGACGGGTCAATTACAACAAATCAGGTATGATGATGCTCGTCTTCAGGATAAAAATTGAGCTCTGGGGAGTGTTTCACTAAGAGGGACTTTAAGATGGACTTAACTATGGCAGACCATTAATGCCACTGGTTGTTCTCGCCATTATGATCTTCACCGTAAATCTTGGTGAATACGACGCACCTGTGTATAGGCGCATCCCTATTTGGGGGAGGAAAACCCACGCGGGGAAGGACTTTCATTTAACATCGAGGTGCAGGTGAAGGCGCCGATTTGTGCTTGTGAACTTGTCACAAATAATAGTAACAATGTCGTTTTTAGAAGAATGTGTAAGATCATTAATGTAAATTAAAAACGGTAGAGTACCTAGGATAGAACCTTGTGGTAGGCTGTGTGTAAGAGAAGACAAATTTGAGGAATTATTATTATAAACTACATATTGAGATCTATTAGAAAGATTACTTTCAAACCAAGATGACAGACAAATTTGAGTGTTGTTCTAGTTTCCGAGTGGTGAGTCAACACATCGATTACTGAGCTGGGAGACATTGCCAGGCATAGCGCCAGGTGGAGGGGCATAAATTGAAACTTAAAAAAAAAAAACACAGAGATTTAAGGTATATAAGGTATCCAAAAATCATAAATTCTGTAGATTTGTGACCAGGATTTGTACGTCCCTCGAGAGACCAGTGTCAGTAAATTGTGAGAGAAAACAGTGGCATGAACGGCCTGCCATATTTACATTAAAGTCCAACTTAAAGTTGATCTTGGTCTTTGTGAAACACTCCCCATGTCATACAATTACGTTGTGACAGGAACTGTCTGAAAGTAATGGACTGGTTTACTAACATGCTCAAACTTTTATGCATACCGTAATTAACGGTGTATTAACCGCACCTTTTTGCCGCCGAAAAAAATTCAAAGTCGGGGGTGCGGTTTATACACGGTACACCAAATTTTTTTTTTTTTTTTTTTTTTTTTTAAAGTTTCGATTTATGCCCCTCCACCTGGCGCTATGCCTGGCAATGTCTCCCAGCTCAGTAATCGGTGTGTTGACTCACCACTCGGAAACTAGAACAACACTCAAATTTGTCTGTCATCTTGGTTTGAAAGTAATCTTTCTGATAGATTTCAATATGTAGTTGATAATAATAATTCCTCCAATTTTTCTTCTATTACACGGCGTACCACAAGGTTCAATCCTAGGTCCTCTACTGTTTTTTAAGTTGGCAAAAAAAAAAGAGGGGTGCGGTTAATACACGAGGGCGGTTTATACAACGTTAATTACGGTACTTTTTAAATAAAGGTTTTTCTTGACAACCTGAAAGCTTACCCGAGGCTTGCCCGGTATAGCTACAAGTAATGTATGCAGACTGGATTCTGAGTATTGTTGTTCATTCAGTAATAACAGGTTAATGGAATACCTCGTCACTAGATCCCCCGAAAAGAAACATCCATCAATTTGAATGTGTTAGTAACTGGTCTATTTGGAATGATTGATCATGCTGTATGTAAGAATTGATGTCTACTGTGAGATTCGGATTGATCAAAATGGAGAAGAAAAAAAATCACCCACATCTTTCCAAACACCACATTAAGTGTCCATAGAAATGTGTATAGGGACTACACACACACACACACACACACACATATCGCATGAAATTTTGGTACAAACTTCTCAGCTCTTTTTTATATTTCAAATATGATGGGATTTTATGAGCAAGCCTTTTCAGAGAACATTTTAACATTACCCTCAGGGACAACTACCTCATATTTGGGTCCTCCCCCCCCCCCCCCCCCTTTGAAAGTAAGAATGATTTGGGTAGTTGTCCGCTGGGTTGGTCATCTTGGGGATGGGGGGGGGGGGGAGATAGTTGGAAAGGGGCAATTATCCTTGAGTGTATTTGTCCTATATGGGACATGCTTGCCTAGAAGGGCGTTATCTTGGGGTGATAGCTTAGAAAGAAGCCGTCTTCACAATGCTCTCTATATATTACTCTTGTGTGTAAAAGAAAGTTCCCAATATTTGAAAACCTCATTGTCTAGGACTTTTGGTAAACTTGCTGCTTATTTCATTGAAAGGTTGTTTGCAAGGAATGATTTTGTTTCAAAATTTTGTGAATGCATTACATGCAGTATTCATATTTTCTTCACATGGTTTTAAATCTACCTGCATTTACTGCTACTACAACTACAGTGAAACCTGTCTATAAAGACCGCCCAAGGGAGACAAGAAAAGTGACCTTGTAGACAGGTGTTCTTTGTAGACAGGTTCCTTTCATACATGTTTCAATGGGAAATCATTTTCAAGGGAAACAAAAATGTGCTTGTTGTAGACAGGAGGTCTTTGTAGACAGGTGGTCTTTGTGGACAGGTGGTCTTTGTAGACAGGTTCCTTTCATGCATGTTTCAATGGGAAACCATTTTCAAGGGAAACAAAAATGTGGGTTTTGTAGACAGGTGGTCTTTCTAAACAGGTATACAGGTGGTCACTAAAGCAGGTTTGACTGTTATGCTGTAGCCCCTTCAGGCTTATCGGCTTCTCTCTTGCATTCACTCTCACTTCACCTACCCCATTCCTGATGCTGTCTATCCATCCCGCAGGACGTACGGCCTACTAACTCGACACTTCCCTTAAAGCCCACTGCACTACTTATAGGTACTTGCGCCCTCTATACAGCCAACAATGCCTAAGCGGTACCCGTTGATCCCCCATGATGCTCTTTTTCTTATGTTAATTGAGAGCTGAGTTGATGAGATAACCACCTGCCAGTGACCATGCAGGGCGGTCTAATCCCTCCTAGCTGGCCCAAATAGTGCGGTGGGGCTTTAAACTTTGCCTTTGATAGTTGCATTTACAATATTGCATCTTTTCCATCCTTTCTAGATTCAACCCCCCACGATCGTAGCACTCTCTCGTACACATCAGTCGAAGACGCGGAGAGATTCTATGCCTTCCCTTCAAATTCGCCTTTCATAGTTGTGTTTACAATATTACATCTTTTCCATCCTTTCTAGATTCAACCCCAACGATCGTAGCACTCTCTCGTACACATCGTACGAAGACGCGGAGAGATTCTACGCCTTCCCTTCAAATTCGCCTTTCATAGTTGTGTTTACAATATTACATCTTTTCCATCCTTTCTAGATTCAACCCCCACGATCGTAGCACTCTCTCGTACACGTCGTACGAAGACGCGGAGAGGTTCTACGCCGCCTACCGCACCTTCGGGCGCATCATCGAGTCCCCGGAGAGCAAGTTTCTGACCAAGCTGCAGCCGGGACGGATGGTGGTCTTCGATAACTGGCGTCTGCTCCACGGCCGTGCAGGATTCACAGGAAAGCGTGTCATGTGCGGCTGCTACTTCAACTATGATGACATCCAGAATCTGAAGAGGACCAAAGCAAACCTAGAAGTGTAAAATTAAAATGCAGAGGAAAATATATATTTGAATATAATGTAGATGATTAAAGGCATTGTTTAACAATGTTTCCAGTTTTACAAATCTGAGATGCGTGGACCTACGTGTTCTCAGTGTATGTGGTGTAATATTGAAGCCCTAAAAAAATTGCGCTTCTAAATGATCATGAAGTGCCTCATAAAAGTAAAAATCTTTGAGTGACCAGTTTTACCATACTCATTTTCCCCAACAGTTTTTGAAATTTTGAATTCCAATCATAAATATCTGGATAATCAGTTAGGCTATCGACTTGTAAAAGTCATGGGATTCCTGACTGACCTAAAGGTTTATTATAATGATTGCAGCATGAGCTAAATCCAGGATTTTGTTAAGAATCTGAGACAAAGATGCCCAATCCCTTTAAATCATGTTCATACCAATCTTTCTGTATGAATTTGCCAAATAGTGGGAGAAAACAAATTCTTCCAAAAAGTAGAAGACAATTCTTTCACATCTATGTCCCTAATCTGAATTAGGACATAAAAAAGTGTACCGGTAATTAACACAGATAAAAGGTTTGAATAGTTTAATATTTACATTGCTTTACTATACATCGCAATGAACCTTCAAGATCATATGGGTATGTGTTTGATATGGAGGCGAGTTGGCTCAGTCGGTAAAGCGTCCGTCTGTCGAACCAAAGATCCCGGGTTCGACTCCCACCCAGGCGGATGACTGAAGCCTGCGTTGTGTGTTAACGTGCCCCTTCCCTTGTTCATAGACGCAGGTTATGTCAAGTGGAAAACGCTCCGTCCCTCGGATAGGACGTTAAATGGAGGCCCCGTGTAGAGTCACCACCTTTGCACGTTAAGAACCCACTGCACTATTCGTATAAGAGCAGGGGGAAACCCCGGTGTAGTGGTCCTACACCAGTATAGTACGATAATACTCTGTAAAGAGGTCTGTACTCTAAAGGAAGAAGGATAGATGTTATTTTGATGATTTAATCATAGTAATAATTGTGGGTTCTTGTATAGTGCTCATGTATATAATACTTAGCACTCCTGGCAATCCACCGTTACTAATTTACTACATATTGATGTATTACTTTCAGTACTAATTGTTTAATACTTTTGCAGCTTTATACAGTCGTGCTATATTCAATGAAATGTATGATTACGTTTTGTTATGTCATTTACATATACTTATGTATATTTAGGTGATATTAGTGATTAGAATTTCCTCTTTCAGCAGAAATATGGGACCTATATGTGCAGTGCCCTTA
Organism: Strongylocentrotus droebachiensis; assembly: GCA_035222895.1. Lineage (NCBI taxonomy): Eukaryota > Metazoa > Echinodermata > Echinoidea > Camarodonta > Strongylocentrotidae > Strongylocentrotus > Strongylocentrotus droebachiensis. Next base: position 132,086 of record JAVYIG010001640.1, read on the forward strand.
AAGCCACATTCATTTTTTTTTCTTTCTCTTATCCTCAAGCGAGGTTTTTATTTCCATAATAGTAATACTTATGTACATTAATAACTCAATGATTGAGTGAAACATAACATAGGCTAAAGATTAAAGTATATTCAACAATTCTTCCAGCTTAGTATTATTTTCTTTGCTAACACATTCATATCTTAAAAATAATCTTAGCAACGACTTGAATTAAAAAAACAAAGTATGTGGGTAGTAAACAGAACCATTAACAATCTTCTTAACGTAACATCTATAAATTGCATATTGCGCATAATTTGAAATAATATTCAGAAGTGGAATAGTTTCTATGCCTATTTAAACAAATGGTTATATTATCTGATTTTTTTTTTAAATACACTTTTTTTTGTATATATATGTTACTAAAACATAATTAATTCACACACTACCTATAGCTAACTAGTATTAGATCATGTCTTTATTATTTTGTGAAGAGACTATTTGAATTAAAGTTAGGAGTTGGGTAGTGGGATCCCCGCTCCCAACTTCATTTCTGTCAACAATATTGACTAATCAACATTGTCCTGAAAATTTGTAACAAATTGTTCACATTATGCAAGTAGTGACCTGTGTTAAGCACATGGTGCCGGGCCTACTTACTCGGATTTCCTTATCTTTTTATGCTCCTTACTCAGCCACTATACATTTTCTACCAAAATTATTTGACATATGTGATTTATTTGTAATGTAAATTTTGTTGGATTCTGTGAGAATTTATTTTCTATATTTACCAGAACTCGAGTTTATCTTTAAGAGCTGATGAGAAAGAGAATATGAAAAATTATGTTTCGCTTTTGCAGGTGGCTAGTGTAGTCTACAAATCTGTGTATCTATTTAGATTTGAGTCATTTCCAGTACTCGTTTATATTTTTATTGCATTTAATGCCTACAGAAAGTTTAGATATATTTGTGATTTCACGAAAATTGTCTGATATGAGTCGATGCCCCTTTTCTCTTCACAGAAGACTTTATATTGTCCATATTATAATCTTTCATTTTCATTCATATGTGTATTCATAAATCTTTGCAGTTGTGGCTAGGTGCTAAAATATTTAAAATAAGAGATGTAGCTGATATAATTGACCAAAGAAGTGCTCCCACAAATTTTTTTCATGTAATTCATATTTAGCAAGTATTGTATATATTACTTTGTCTTTAGACAAGCGTATGGTTGAAAGAATAAATAACTTAAAATTTAAAAGTATTTATGAACAATTGCTATCGTATCATTTGCCTAAAATAGAGAACATGAGTGGATGATGCTGTGCAATCTGTTTACCTGAAAAGTAAGAAATATGACGAACCCGTCGCCCCCCAAAAGGACAATTCTTTTGTAAAACTCTCTTTTGGCAAGGACAGAGAAATATTTAGAGAGGTAGGGGCAAGAGATAAGAGAGGGAGTTATAGAGAATGGAGAGAGATACAGAGAACTAGACAAAGAAAGAGAGAAAGAGAGAAATGGGTGAGAGATAGGTGAATTAAGGGAGAAGGATTGAGAGAGAGAAAGGGGAGTGAGAGAGGTATCGGGATGGCGGAGGAAGTATGCAAGAAGAACAAATTAGTATAAAAGAATATGAAGATAATAAAGTCGAGGACAGATAATATTATTACTTAGAGAGGTAGGGGCAAGAGAGAAGAGAGGGAGTTATAGAGAATGGAGAAAGGTACAAGGAACTAGGGTGAAAGAGAGAGAGAGAGAAATGAGTGAGAGGGGGATTGAGAGGAAGAAAGGGGGAGTGAGAGAAAGAGGTCGGGATGGGGAGGAAGAATGCAAGAAAGGGAAAATCGCAATGAAAGAAAGTAAAGATAATAAAGGCGAGGACAGATAAATATTTAGAGAGGAAGGGGCAAGAGAAGAGAGGGAGATTGAAAGAGAGAGAGAAGGACGGAGATAGAGCATTGAGTGAGAGATAGGGAAAGGGAGAGGAATTGAGAAGGAGAAAGGGGAGTGAGAGAGAGAGAGAGAGATGTCGGATTGGGGGAGGAAGAATTCAAGAAAGGGAAAAACGGTATAAAAGAATATAAAGATAATAAAAGCGAGAAGAGGGGAAAAGAGTGTGGAGGGATAGATTAGATGATAGATGAGATTATTGGACAGGAGAGAAAAATGGGTTGCGATATGTGTTAGAAAAGGGAAAGGGAAGTGAATAAATTACAAAATAATTATACAGTAATAATGTTGACATGTATTTAGTGACGCGATGGTGCGGCAGAATCCACCCGTATGAAGGGGGAGTAATATATCTGGGACCCGCCCCCCCCCCCCCCGCCTCACTGCAAGGTGCTCTGCTAATGGTCTTCATGGGCAACATTTTTCTTAGAAACACTCATGAAACTATTTTGTGTGAACCTCTGAAGCCATAAGTCAACATTGAAGAACAAAAAAAGTTTATCTTTTTTGGTGGATCCATAGTTAAATTATTTAATTACGGTCAGCTAGATGAGCAATCAGGGGCCCGCCTTAGGGCCCTCGGTGGTGTCCAGGGGGCAGAGCCCCCGAAAGTTCAGGGAAAAAAATAATGTTATTTCAACAACATTTGTAAATCACTGGTATCGAATTAGAAATAAACCACGTTTGAATTTCATTTGGGGGGAACTGCCCCCAAAGCCCCACTCCCCCATCAGTACGCAATTGCGAGGGAGCATAGTGAATGAGAGGGGTGAAGGTGACGGAAGTGACTACCCCCTAACAGGTTTTTGAAGTTTTGTTGTATTAAATAATTACGTTCCTTAGAGAAACTATAGTATAAAAACAAGCAATATACTTTTTTCACACTTCAATTTTCTCGATATTTACTTGTAAATTTTGAAGGATATTATGCGAGGGAGCGTAGCTACCGAGCTACAAGATTTTTGCATTTTTATTTGTCTAAACGCTGTACTTTTGGGCTCTCCAGAGCCTAAAAGTGTGTTGCAGTCTTTAGTCAGTATTTGCTAATTGCCGCTATACCTTTTTTTCTTTTTGCACTTTTTCAATTTTTATTTTTTGGGGGACAATCCCCTCTAACAAAATTGAGGGGGGGTGTACGTGTCCCCCCGCCCCTCCCCCGCCCCTCCCCCCGCCCCTCCCCCGGGAGTCGCCGCCCCTGCTCCCGGGATCATCAGACTATCATAAGAGAAATCAAATACCCTCGCAAATATACCGCCTAATCCGCCCTACTAGACTACTACACTAGCTATGTAAACAGGGGCGTCGCTAGACCTTTTTCAGTGGGGGGTGTAGAGGCCAACAATATTACCGACAAAACTAGCCACAATTACCAAAAAAATTAAATGTCCAATATCTACAAATTCAACCCTATAAACCTGGGGCCGAAGGCTAAATTGTTTTTCCTATTGACTATCTATAGTACTTGCATATGCGCAAAATGGTCATTTTCCTCGACGACATAAATATACGAATTATTTCTTCAATTTAGTCGGTATCATAGCTATATATTTTAATGCAGGCGCGGAGCTAGGATCTTATTTTAGGGAGGGGCGGTAGTGAGCAAGAGAATCACTTAAAAGTGCGCTCATTAGTGGGGTGTGGGTGATGGGCCACCTGCGCAAAGCGCGGAAGCTTAGACGTTTCTTTAAATTATTAGGAAAAGAAGACGATTAATTGTACCGTTTTCGACTGGTAATCCTTGGCTGTATGAAGTCCCCCTCCCGCGCGAAGCGCGAAAGTTTTGACGTTTCATTAAATTATTATAAAAAAGAAGACGATTTGCTGTACCGTTCTCGACTGTTTATCCTTTTCTGAATTCAGTCCCCCCCCCCCCCCCCCTCCCGCGCAAAGCGCGGAAGCATTGACTTTTCATTAAATTATGAGACAAAGCAGACGATTCGGTGTACTGTTCTCGACTCTTAATCCTTATCTGAATGAAGCTTCCCCCTCCCGCGTGAAGCGCGGAAGTTTTGACGTGTCATTAAATTATTAGAGAAAGAAGACGATTGGTCGTACCGTTTTCGACTCTTAATAAGCCCTATTCATCTGAATTCAGTTTCTCCCTCTCGCGCGAAAGCTTTGACGTTTCCTCATATTATTAGAGAAAGAACACGATTCGTTGTACCGTTTTGACTCTAAATAAGCCCCATTAATTTTGTCTGAATTCAGTTTCCTCCTCTCGCGCGAAGCGCGGAAGCTTTGACGTTTCCTTAAATTATTAGAGAAAGAACACGATTCGTTGTACCATTTTCGACTCTAAATAAGCCCTATTCATTTTGTCTGAATTTAGTTTCCCCCTCTCGCGCGAAGCGCGGAAGCTTTGACGTTTCCTTAACTTATTAGAGAAAGGAGACGATTGGTCGTACCGTTTTCGACTCTTAATAAGCCCTATTCATCTGAATTCAGTTTCCCCCTCTCGCGCGAAGCGCGAAAGCTTTGACATTTCCTCATATTATTAGAGAAAGAACACGATTCGTTGTACCGTTTTGACTCTAAATAAGCCCTATTAATTTTGTCTGAATTCAGTTTCCCCCTCTCGCGCGAAGCGCGGAAGCTTTGACGTTTCCTTAAATTATTAGAGAAAGAACATTATTCGTTGTTCCGTTTTTTACTCTAAATAAGCCCTATTAATTTTGTCTGAATTCAGTTTCCCCCTCTCGCGCGAAGCGCGGAAGCTTTGACGTTTCCTTACATTATTAGAGAAAGAAGACGATTCGTTGTACCGTTCTCGACTCGTCTAAATGAAGTTTTCCTCTTCCGCGCGAAGCGCGAAATTTTTGGCGTTTCATCACAACATAGAGAAAGGAAGACGATTCATCGTACCGTTTTCGACTTTTATTAAGCCCTATTCATCTTAATTCAGTTTCCCCCTCTCGCGCGAAAGCTTTGACGTTTCCTCAAATTATTACAGAAAGAACACGATTCGTTGTACCGTTCTCGACTCTAAATAAGCACAATTAATTTTGTGTGAATTCCGTTTCCCCCCTTTCGCGCGAAGCGCGGAAGCTTTGACGTTTCCTTAAATTATTAGAGAAAGAAGACGATTTGTTGTACCGTTCTCGACTCGTCTAAATGAAGTTTCCCCTTCCGCGCGAAGCGCGGAATTTTTGGTGTTTCATCACAATATAGAGAAAGGAAGACGATTCATCGTACCGTTTTCGACTTTTATTAAGCCCTATTCATCTTAATTCAGTTTCCCCCTCTCGCGCGAAAGCTTTGACGTTTCCTCAAATTATTACAGAAAGAACACGATTCGTTGTACCGTTCTCGACTCTAAATAAGCACAATTAATTTTGTGTGAATTCCGTTTCCCCCCTTTCGCGCGAAGCGCGGAAGCTTTGACGTTTCCTTAAATTATTAGAGAAAGAAGACGATTTGTTGTACCGTTCTCGACTCGTCTAAATGAAGTTTCCCCTTCCGCGCGAAGCGCGGAATTTTTGGTGTTTCATCACAATATAGAGAAAGGAAGACGATTCATCGTACCGTTTTCGACTTTTATTAAGCCCTATTCATCTTAATTCAGTTTTCCCCTCTCGCGCGAAAGCTTTGACGTTTCCTCAAATTATTACAGAGTACACGATTCGTTGTACCGTTTTCGACTCTAAATAAGCCCTATTGATTTTGTCTGAATTCAGTTTCCCCCTCTCGCGCGAAGTCCGGAAGCTTTGACGTTTCCTGAAATTATTAGAGAAAGAAGACGATTCGTTGTACCGTTCTCGACTCGGCTAAATGAAGTTTCCCCCTTCCGCGCGAAGCGCGGAATTTTGGGCGTTTCATCACAATATAAAGAAAGGACGACGATTCGTCGTACCGTTGTTGACTCTTAAACCTTGTTTGAATTTAGTTTCCCCGAAAATGTTAAACCTCTGATTTCTTTAGCTGATATTACAGGCAAGTGAATCTTCGAGAAAATACAAGTATTGTAGTCAGGCGCGTAGCCAGAGTTTGATGTTTGGGGGGGGGGGGGGCACATACATGTAATCGATCGAGGTAAAAAAAAGGGGTCTACAAAATTTCAACCGATCCTGGAAATTTTAGGGGGGGCACGTGCCCCCCCGTGCCCCCCCCCCCCCGTGGCTACGCGCCTGATTGTAGTTGTAGTCACTCTCGAAGTCGTCACAGCGGATAAGAAGTCACAGTTCGTAGGGAAAAAAACTTGTCGGCCGACCGACAATATACATCTCACCGACTTCAAACTTCTGCATTGATATAGTACACGAGGATCGAGCAAGAATACCGACACAGCTGACCTGACACAGCAACATATTTACCCGTGTCTTTCTTGCTCTCTCGACGAGACGACTCCACCCAACAACCCCCTTCTCTATTTTACTCCCACTCCTCCTCTCTCAGACTCTTACCTCTCCTCTCTTTCATCCCCCGTTTCTTTTGTTTCTCTTTAACTTTTTTTTCTTCTTTTTTCCTTTTCTTTTTTCTTTCTTTTCCTTTCTTTCCTCTCCTCCCTCTTTTTCTTTTTTCTCTTTCTTTCTTCTCTTTTCTTTCCTTTCTTTTCCTTTCTTTCCTTTCTTTTCCTTTCTTTCTTTTCTTTTCCTTTTCTTTTTTTCTTTTCTTTCCCTTTCCCTCTCTTTTTTCCCTTTTTTTTTTCCTCTCCTTTTTTCCCTCTCCTTTTTTCCCTCTCTTTTTTTTCCCTCCCCCTTTTCTCTTTTTCCCGACGGCAGCGCAATTTTACCGACAATATCCTGACAGGTGGGGGGGGGGGGGTGTCGCACCCCCCCCACACCCCCCCCCCTTTGGCGACGCCCCTGTATGTAAATCATATGACCTTATATGAACACACACCTGACACACCCCCTTTCTCTGGGCCTGATTTTACTCGTTGTGCTTGTTATGTTTTTCTTTTTTTAATTTGCGTATAATTATTTCAGTAAAATCTTACTCATCGACACCAAAAAAAAAGTTGATGCCCTTTTCAATGCTTGCTTTAGCGTAAAGTGTGTAGGTATTTCATGACTTTGACCCGACTTTCAGCCGTGCCCCTTTCTGCGTCATTCATAACTTCCGTAATCGACCCTGAGCTCACTAGACTATTATTACGTCACATGCGTGTGCGATCTCTCGCACACGCGATCTCTATGAGAAATGTACACATAAAATAAAATGCCTGACTTGCGCACAATTAAACGCGTGCGTTACATAAACAACATCAACGTTTTGGCGTGAGAGAAAGAATAGGTCTTGTAATTTTACAATTTTTCCTAATTTCGAAGATAAGAAATCAGAAAAAAATGATGAAGTCAGTGCGATTTGTGAATAGGCTACAGAATACCATCGTCCAAAAATCTGCAGCAGTTCGGTAAGTAGTATTTTTCGAGTGTTGTTTGTTGTTGAATGCTGTTCACTGTGAAAGTCATGATCGTGTGAAGGTTACACCGGTACGTACCGGCGAAAGTCTGTGTGATGTTCGATGGCTAGCTGAGCTGAGCTGCGAGTTTGCGACAGTGTGACGTGAGGTCTGTCTGTGCCTGTGGAATGACCCGGTGTAATTCATGAATGGTTGGGAAAGACTTTGGGAATATGTATAAAATATGATATTTATGTCACCTAGCCTCGATTGGCACCCCCAAATAAACCCCTGCAGCTGTGTGAAGAGTGATGTAAACAAAACCGAAAATGCGTTGCAAATACGGTAAATACCTGCACCCAACAATAATTATTAATTGCAAACTAGTCGGCGCTAGTGTAGTTCCGTATCCATTTTTTTTAGCAGTTTAATATCCATTCTTAGCAAATGAATTTTAGCCCAATTTTTTTATTAATTTTAGCCCAATTTTTTTATTAATTTTAATCATAATCATGCATTTTCCACCTGAATTTGGATCACATCCAACATCGGGAAACCTCCGTTTAGGGCTTTGATGTCGACGTCGTCGCTCAGTACCGTCTCTATGCTGTAGTCCTGCACCTCAAACTGAAGCTATCAGTCCAAAATTATGCAGACTTCTCGTATGCTCGATACCATAAACCATACAAGAAGTCTGCATAATTTTGTACTGATAGCTTCAGTTTGAGGTGCAGGACTATAGCGTAGAGACGGTACTGAGCGACGACGTCGACATCGAAGCCCTAAACGAAGGTTTCCCGATGTCGGATTCGATCCAAATTCAGGTGGAAAATGCAATATATGATTATGATTAAAATTAGTAAACAATTGGGCTAAAATTCCTTTGCTAAGAATGGATATTAAACTGCTAACAAAAATGGATACGGAACTACACTAGCGCCTACTAGTCTACCTCTGGAGTATGTTAGTTGACCCTTCTACAATTTTGCAATAGGTCAAGAATTTTACCCAAAATGTGAAAATCTGATACTGGAGTGGATAGCGATTTGCTAACCTTCCACATGTTCCTGAATTAAATGAGCTAAAATGCTAGACTATTTAGTATTTCCATTTACAAAAACGCTGAGCTGACCTCTCATGAGAGCTACATCATGTTCATCATCTGTCACAAGAGTTTGCGATGGTTCTGCCGGAAGCACAAACATATGTTCTTGTAGATCCACATGTATACACTTGTAAACAAAACATTGGTTCCTACATGTACATGTTTATCCAGGTGTGCCTCATGCAGTTAACGATGCATTGCGGAACATGGCTGTGGACACATCAGAAGTAGTGTCACGGTCAGTAGAATACACGCCTTTAAAACAGTGATTCAGATATCAAAGAAAAAAATGCTAATAAATCATGCATAGGTATAGATCTACATGTAATACTCAAGTTTATGCCTCTTTCCTTTCATAATTGTATTACCCATTTTAGCCCAGGAGCTGTAGCATGGAACCAGATTCAGCGACAGAAGGCCTCAGCTGCCCAACCCCAAGAAACAGCTCAGACCAAATCTGCTCCCAAATCAGAGGTTGGTTCAGTATTGTATTGTTGTTTTGTATACATTTTAAACTTGTAGCTTACATCAACAACAAAATTGGGGTGGAGACAGAGGGCTTGAGTTAACTCCAAGTACTCTCCTTCAGAACAGCCCCTGAAAAGGGTGTCTGGACATCCAAAGGCTACCTACTTCTAATAGAAGATGCCCTATGATACCATATCATTCAATGGATATTCCCATCAATGTGGACACCCAATTTGGAAATCCCAGCTAAAAGCCTGATTGGTTGTAGTATACTTATTTGTGGGGTACAAAGTCAGCATCGATTAAGAGAAGTTTTGTGACAGGTATGAAAGCAATATATATTTCCCTTACATGTAAAAAGGTACACCACAAGATGTTGTTAAGGTAAAATGATTTTGAATGTGAAATTAGCACTTGTTGCTTATAAATTGCAAAGATATGACAGGTCGTCTGCAAAAGAAGAGAGATTTCTTTGCTTCTTTATTCTAATCTTAATCTAGTTGGTTTGTAATTGAAGTTGCTTAAATTTGAAATGTATAAATCAGACAAGTACATGTAGATAACAATATAGGGAATTAGGAATCTCTTCTGGTCTCTTTGTATTATTGGAAGTTTGTGTTTTGTTATATCTTTTTAAACATACAACTGTACCCTGATATTAAATATCATCCTAAACTAACATTTGTTGTTGTTCACAAAACATGATTATTATACAAAAAGACCTTTAAAGATTGACACACTTTTATCTTGATTACAAGTGCCTTCTACCATATAATGTTTCAGTGGAATAAAAGTGGATGAAATAGAGATAAGATTGTGCAAGTCAGTGTGAAAGATTATATTTTTAAAGAAATTCATATGATATTTTTTTCCTATGCTTGTAACAGGAAACCAAATCTTTTGTAATGGGCCTTTTTAGAGGGCAGGTCAACTCTGGAGAAGTTTTCCCATACCCTGAAGGTAAGTCATGTTATGTGATGATTTTTTTTTTTTCTTTCTTTTCTTCTTCATTTGTTTAGTATTTTCATCAATGTTAGATAATTTATAGTATGATAACCTTGATATAAACTACATACTGTACATCATTAAAGCTGAATTCATGCATAAATTAATACGCAGGAGGTGCTGTGGTCTAGTGTATATCAGCGGGAAAAAATACATTTGTGTGGTTAGCAATTTAGCACTGGTGAATGGAAAAAAAAGCTCTGGTAAAATGACAACATAATACTTATAATAACATTGTGAGAAGATCACACTTATACAATGCCTTATCTTAAAAGAGCTCCCACGATAGAAAAGTTTTTTTTTTTACTCTGGTGGATATATGTTACCGTACTGAAGACCACATGGTTCGCAGCTAGAGTTTTGCCATGGCACCAATACCTTTGTCAAGACATTAATCTACATTTGCCATTCTTCACTATGGTGCAGTTAATGGGTACCTGGTAGGACACAGATACATAGACATATCATTATGATTTTAGAGGAGTGTTCAGAAGGACTTAAGTGCATCAATGTGATTTAAGAGTAAAATCCTTTTGTAAATATATTACTCTCTAAGACATTTCTCAGCAAGTCTACAATTAATATTTTGCAATACATACAGTATGTAGTCGTGAATACCCCCCCCCCCCCCCCATTCTAAAATGTAACCATATAGACCCTTCTTCCAAATTAACTTTCTAATTCCTTACTGATTTTTCTCCTAATTATCCTTTCTATACAGTAATGAATGAAGAACAGAAAGCCACGCTGGAAATGCTAGTGGACCCCACACAGAAGTTTTTTGAGGTAGGTTTGATCACTACTTTTTTAATTTATTATTATTTATGTTTTATTCATTATTCATAATCACATTTTTACAAACAATCATTGGAGTAATTACAGTTAAAACAAAAAACAAACAAACAAAAATACATAATACCATAAGATAATACAATAAAAAGCTAATGTCTTAACTCAACCGCAGGTTTTATTTCTAATTATTAAGTTCCATCTTGTTTGCTACCTGACCTCTGGGGTGTCTCTGTCAGTTTTGGAAATTGATAAGTGAAATCATAACTCGATGAAAGAGACGTTGTACAGGTAATGGAAAGTCAGGTGATGAGAATTTGATGATGAAACCGTAGCTAGTAGAGGAAAGATAGTTGCGACATGCATCCAAGGGTAAATTCATGGAGCTCCGAATGTTTCTCTCCCATTCACAACTAAGGAAGGAGCTTTTTAATGTTCCATTCAGTGCTTTGTGAATGAAGCATGCGTGATATGCCCTTCTATACTGTCTGTTGCATGGATCAATGAGTGTCCCTGTCAATTTGGGGGTATTAATATTGAAATCATGACTTAATGAAAGATAATGAAAGATAATGAAAGAGGCATTGTACAAATAATGAAGATTTGGACACAAAACCATAGCTAGTAGAGGAGTGATAGTTGTGACACATGTACACTTGTGCTGTCAACTGTTAATTTATGGCACTTGAAATAGTTTTCTCTAACACAGGATATCTTTTTGGGGGAAGGGAGCTTTTCGATGCTCCATGACTTTGATGTACAGTGTATGAATGAGCGTGCATGCGTATGTCACAACTACATGTATATGTATCTCTCCTCTATTAGCTATGGACAATTAATGCAGTTTACCATACTACTTTATATTAACCCTGTAAGTTGGGGCTCTGATCGAATCGGAAGATCGGAGCGACACCCTCGCACCTTTGATCGGTATCGGATCGGAAGAGCGACACAAAAAATCGGCTGATTTTTTTTTTTTTTTTTTTTTTTTTTTTTTTTTTTTAATGACAAAAATTTTCAAGTTTTGTGCTATCTAATGCTCAAAAAAATTCATGGCTGGGATTATTTTGTCATTTGGAGTTGTTGTAGACCATGTTTGTTGATATTTAGTGCCTTTTCATGACTTTGAAATTAATAATATTGGTCTAAGAGCAGAGGCAAAACATGCGGGCCGCCATCTTGGATTATAATGTAGGTATGCAAAAAAAAATTCTGCTGATTTTTTTCCGATCATTTTAATTGATCGGCGATCAGAATTTTTCATCCGATCACCCCTGATCGGATCGGTATCGGCGTCCGATCCGATGATCGTTTACAGGGTTACTTTATATATATTTCACAATAGTTCTCATGAAGCATTTATCAGGGCCGCATGTATTTTACTGGTACCCTCTTAGGATGTTTACTATAAAACATTAAGATATTGACATACTGGTACTTCCGTTGTGTCCTCACATCCTATTGATAGTACTGGTTACACTGGTATGATACCAAATCATACTCCAAGAGATTACTTTTATGAAGCATATAAATATATTGCCTTGTAAATTTCAAGAATCATGTGTGATGACTAACCATTGATATTGATTGTTCATGTCATGTGTAATAGATTTTGTGTGACACTTATGTCCATTGCAGGGTCACTTTCAGATGTTTTTGATAGTTCTATTTTAAAAATAGTACCGGTATTTGTATGTGACATGGTATGTCCAGTGTAAATTCTATTTCATTTATCACACATGTAAAATAGTTTTTGTTAGCCTACTCCTAACTCAGGGTTACACACTTACTTTTTTTCTAAGGTTACGGTAATACGGTTTTAAATGTGTGTTTTTACCGTACTTTTTTAACCTTTAAAAAAATATTTGCATTGCAATCAATCTATTAGTATGGCACGCAATATTGTGTATACAAGATAACTATACCAAACAAAAGATAAGATAAGTTCAGGTTATCACTAGCCAAGCACTGTATTTGCTTGAAAATTAGATTCAATGTTGATTAATTAGCATTTCTGAGACAATATACATGTATAAGTTAAACAATAGTTTAACAATGCAATATATTAGTTAACCATTGCCAAGGTTCAAATGATGAACTTTTCAAGGAGGAATAAGTTAGTAATTAAATTGAAGATATCAAAGAGACAAGATAAACAGAGTAGGATCATAGGATGTCACAGTCAATGTGATGCCATTTTAAAGTAAATATATTTGTTACATGTACATGTAGATGTGATTAATGATGTGATACACAGTACTTGCTTCTTTGAGATATCATATTTCATATTATTTTGTAATGTTGTCCAAAAACAAATACATGTTTTTTTTCTTTAAAACAAATAAAACAAGATCGATGAAATACCCGAAACCACAGACTTGAGTAAAACATCGCCTTTATTAAATCAGAGTTGGATGGGAACATTGAATTTTGTTAAAGAGCAACGACCCCCCCCCCTCCCCCATTTTTTCTGTTTTTAAACTCTAAAATTTTGAGATAAAAGTAAAAGTAACTTGTTTTTTATAGGCCAATGAAGTTGCCTTTCAATTTTCCCTCTCTCTTTAACAATTCAAATGTCTTTAATATAATACTCTCATTTATTTGGATGGATTATCCTATGTCTTAACAATCCTAAGATTTGCTGGTTCCTTTAATGACACAGAACATGTACCTTACCTTCTCCCCACCCATCTCTCTCTTTCTTGCAGGAAGTGAATGACGCACAGAAGAACGACACGTTGGAGAAGGTTGAAGACACCACGATGCAGGGCCTTAGGGAGATGGGGGCCTTTGGGCTTCAGGTGCCCACGGACCTAGGTGGCCTAGGATTGACTAACACACAGGTTGGTCTAGTACTAGGAGTGACAAATACTTGGGTACATGTAAGCCTCGTAGTAGGGAGCTACGAACCCACTAATTAAGGGAGAGGGTCGTCAGTGCAGAAGGCCATAATTCATTGACACTTGACATTGTTTCTCTCTTTCATATCAGCACACTCACACTCATGAAATATTTTGGGAGGCCTATGAAATTATTAATAAACAAAGAAAAACATCACTCAAGAAACAGAAACATACCTTAAATTTAAAAGCAGCAAATTCTACTGCTGTACTATACAAATACTGAGCCATGTATAATATCTGGCTGAAGCTTATGGGAAACATGTATTACACCACTTCAATACGTATTTGTTGGAATAATGCAAGACGGATTTCTTCTCTTATGTCAGTACGCTCGCCTCATCGAAATCGTCGGGGAATCCGATCTGGGCGTCGGCATCGCCCTCGGCGCCCACCAGTCCATCGGCTTCAAGGGGATCATCCTCTACGGCTCCCCCGAGCAGAAGGAGAAGTACCTGCCCTCGCTGGCGTCTGGAGAGAAGATGGCCGCCTTCTGCTTGACGGAACCGGCCAGTGGTTCCGATGCGAGCTCCATCCGCACCAAGGCTGTCCTCAGTGAGGACGGCAAACACTTCCTCCTCAACGGTAGCAAGATATGGTAAGTCTGGATGATAGCAACCATTGCCGCCTAAATCATGTAAAAAGTCAAATGTCCTGTACTGGGGGGTGTTTCACAAAGATTTGAAGTCGAACTTAACTCTAAGTTGGACTTAAATATTATGGAGAGCCATTTGTAGCATTATTTTAAAATATATTCAAAAGCGCAAATTCAAGTATTTTAGAATTTTCATAAATTCCACATCAAGAACATGAAATTTCCTATGATAATAGAAAATATAAATGATTTGAATCAGCATTTTATGCATTTTAAAATAACTTTTACAAAATATTTTCAAGGATGATAATGGCTTTCCATAATTTTTAAGTCCAACTTAGAGATAAGTTCAACTTAGGATCTTTGTGAAACACCCTCCCCCCCTGCTCTTTGTAGTTTGTAAAGTACCTGAGATCAGATATTATGTCATTTCACTATAGATTTCATAAGTTCAAATTATGGTACTGCTTTGTCAGTAATGGATTAACACCATTCTGCAAGAATCCACAGATGCAATCCAGTTTCACCTGTTATGTCATTGTAATTGAAATTAATTTTTCCAGATTAGCAATAGAGATTTGACAATTTTTTTAAACTGTAAATTTTTCTTTCCCAATCACAAGGCCTTCTATTGATATATCACTCTTCCTTGCCTAAAACGCTACAAGGAGCCCAGCCCTAAATATATCATTCCCCGTATAATTGATAACGCCTTGATATCTAGGACCAGCAAAACATGTCTGTGTTCTCATAGAGTGTTATGCTCCCCTGGTTATGTCATGAGGCAATATTTCCCCCTATTTTCATGTACATTGAAACCTGTATATAAAGACCACTCAAGGGAAATACGAAAAGTGGCCTTTATAGGCAGGTGGTCTCTATGTACAGGTTCCTTCAGTACAGGTTTCAATGAAGAACCATATTGAAGGGGGGAAAAATGTGCTCTTTATAGACAGGTAGTCTTTCTGTACAGGTAGTCGCTACAGCAGGTTTGACTGTATACATTAAAACCTGTCTATAAAGACCAACCAAGGGAGACAAGAAAATTGGTCTTTGTAGACAGGTTCCTTCAGTACAGGTTTCAATGAAAAACCATATTCAAGGGAACCAAAAAAAAGTGATCTTTGTAGACAGGTGGTCACTAAAGCAGGTTTTACTGTGTATCACATCATGACATAATGACCTAACCTTGACCTCTTAACCTCCTCTACACCCTCCAAGGGCCTCACAATTAATGACTCAGAGCTCCTCTCTATCCTAATTTACTTTCAGGATCAGCAATGGAGGTCTGGCCGAGGTGTTCACCGTGTTTGCACAGACTCCAGTCACTGACTCAGAAGGCAACACACAAGATAAGATCACAGCGTTCATCGTTGAGAGGTCATTTGGAGGAGTCAGCAAGTAAGCAACACATTTTTAGGTCTCGTTCAGGTCTATTTAAAGCCCCACTGCACTACTTATTGCTACTTGCGCCCTCTATACAGCCAACAATGCCCAAGCGGTTCCCGTTGATCCCTCATGATGCCTTTTTTTCTTATGTTAATTGAGAGCTGATTTGATGAGATAACCACCTGCCAGTGGCAGTGACCTTGCAGGGAGGTCTAATCCCTCCATTCCAAACTAGTGCAGAGGGGCTTTAACATTCTGGGTGCAAGTGTTTGGATGAGATTGTCAGTGGCTCTAAGAAAATAAAAAAGATATTGTTTTATGTTATGCACAATCTTTTTGTCAAGATAATATCATCTGGATTTTCTGGATTTTGTTTTTTGAGGAAGGGAAATGTGTTTTTTACCCCAAATTTGAATAAGAATTTAATAAACTGCATGAAATGATCAACACTTCAACACAAAATGCTGAAAAGACTTCCTTTTTAGAATGAAACATAGCCAGAATTTGAATATTGTTCAACTTTTCTTTACCCTTAACCCAATACTGAATTCTGACTACCGGTATTGTAATTTGTATCGAGGCGCTTCACAAAGGCATATGCTTAAATTTGGTTACATTACGAAAATGGCCTATTGATGTTCATGTATAAAAATGAATTGATGAAAAAACAAATTCGTGATCATAATCATTCGAGAAAAACGAATTTGTGATACTGTAAAAGTAGAATATTTGCGGTACATTAATTTTCACAGATTTCGCGCTAAGATCTGAAAGCATGAATTTTAGAACTCGCAAAACTATAAGCGTGACTTCTTATGCATGTTTTGAACGGGCTGAATTGCGTGCAACGCGAATTTAAGAACCAGCAAATATGTTTTGGGATCGCTCAGCGTAAAAATAACAACGTTAACAGTAGGTGTCTAATTGTATTGATACTCCTATATTAACCCCTAGTTCATTCATTACATTGATTTCAATAATTTGTCACCCCTAATTATTACAGTGGTCCACCTGAAAAGAAGATGGGTATCAAGGCTTCCAACACAGCCGAGGTCTACTTTGAAGACGTCAAGATCCCCAGAGAAAATCTCCTCGGTGGTGAGTCTGGTTTCTCTGATTTGATTTCAAAAGCAGTCTGGAATTCTTGTAATGGCCCCAAAAAAAGTAAATGTACAAGCAGTGCTTGACATTAACAGGCACCTTGGACAATGGTGTACTCAAAATCAAGTCTGGAGTCTTTGGAATTCCTGAATTTTACATTTTAAAATGTGTTTCATGTATATAGAGTTTTACAGACCCCACACATTTAAATCCGGACCCCATATGAATAAAAGTTGGTGTGTAAAATAAAAGTAAGGGGTAAGCTAACAAATATATTAATATCTATTAACAATATAATGTTAAGTCAAGAAGGATATATGCATGCACCGTAAAGTGTCATTGGAGGGTCAAAATAGCTTCAGGTAGGTCCCAATTTTACTGGATGAAAAAACTGATTGGACTTTGTCCTTTGAAAGTGATAGGGAGCATTACATGTACAGTCAAACCTGTCTATAGCGACCACCCAAGGGAAACAAAAAAAGTGGTCTTTGGAGACAGGTTCCTTTAGTACATGTACATTCTTCAATGAGAAGCCATTTTCAAGGGAAACAAAAATGTTGTCTTTGTAGACAGGTGGTCACTGAAGCAGGTTTGACTGTTTCTTGATCCTGTTACTTACTTATTTCTTCCTTGCAGAGGTTGGAGAAGGATTCAAGGTAGCCATGATGATCCTGAACAACGGTAGATTTGGGATGGGTGCTGCTCTGGGCGGTACCATGAAAGGGCTCATCAAGAAAGCTGTAAGTCTGCTCTTCATTCTATGCCTGAACTTTATGTAGGACTTAACTATGGCAGGCCATTCATGCCACTGGTTGCTCTCACTATTGGTCTCTCAATTATGATCTTTAGATAATATTTCTTCCTTCAACGATGAACTATCAAAAAAGTTCTGTAGATTTGTGACCACAATTTATGCGTCCCTTGAGAGATCAATGCCAGTAAACGGTTAGAGCAAATAATGGCATGAATGGCCTCCCATAGTTAAGTCTAACTTAAAGTTGATCTTAGTCTTTGTGAAACACCCCCCTGGACTTTTGTGAGCCCATTAGGCATTATACAATCCGTTCTTGATCTGATTTTGATAGACATTTCCATCTAGATTATAAATGGAAGTTTTAAAAACATGTAATCTTCTTGACTGATGTTCTAAATGATGGAATGCTCACCAGGGAGTGTAGAATGTGCATACAGTGTATACAGGCAAGCCTGAATCCGATGACCAGTGTGATAATATATATGTGAAGGGCTTAGAGACAAGTCCGATAAATTAAGCGCTATATAAACACAGAATATTTTTTGTGTGAATACCAGCAGTCTACATTGTAAGCTTTCTAAGAGAAAAGGCCAAATTGGCTTCAAACTGTAGACTACCACATGACTGGTCTTATGCCACTATGATTCAGAACTGATTGGGATGTATTCCCACAGGGAGGCTTGCTATACCCTAATTTGTTTAATTGTATAATAATGTTACTATTACCACTTGGGGTGGTAATGATCACTGGATAGATCTACCTGTGTATCAATGTTGCAGGTTGAGCATGCAGTAGGTCGCAAGCAGTTTGGCGGTACCATCGACACGCATGGTGCCTACCAGGAACTGGCTGATATGGCCATGATGCAGTTTGGTCATGACAGCATTGTCATTTCACGTGTTCAAACATGGACTGAGACTCAAAATTTTATTCTTTTTAGGGTTCAAATGATTGAGGGATTAATTTATCAATGTATTTCTCTTGCAGGTCGAGCATGCAGCAGGTAACAAGCAGTTTGGCAGTACCATTGACACGTACGGTGCCATCCAGGAGACGTTGGCTCGCATGGCCGTTAAAAAGAGCATATCTTATCTCATGTGTTCAAACATCCAATTAGACTCAAAATTCTATTCTGTTGCAGGGTTAAAATGATTGAGGGATGAATTTATCTCTGTATTTCTCCTGTAGGTCGAGCATGCAGCAGGTCGCAAGCAGTTTGGCGGTACCATCGACACATACGGTGCCATCAAGGATAATTTGGCTTGCATGGCCGTTAAAAAGAGAATATCTCATCTCTTGTGTTCAAATATTCACTTAGACTCAAAATTCTATACTTTTAACGGTTAGAATGATAGTGTGATGATCTTATCTCTGTATTTCTCCTGCAGGTTGAGCACGCAGCTGGTCGCAAGCAGTTTGGCGGTACCATCGACACGTACGGTGCCATCCAGGAGAAGCTGGCTCGCATGGCTACGCTTCAGTACGTCAACGAGAGCATGGCCTATCTTCTGTGCTCCAACATGGACTCTGGCTCTAAAGAGTTTCAGCTGGAAGCCGCCATCAGCAAGATCTTCGCCTCGGTAAGTCAGATCTCCACCCCAACTCGGTTCGAAATAAAAACAAAAACTTGGTTAGCATCCACCTGTATAGAAATACTGTTTGGTCATTAAGACCATATTGTTACTTCTCTGAAACATGTTTCTCATTGAAATCTGTTTTCATTGCAATTGATCAAGTAACCTGTACCTAATGACCACCTGCTTCTAAAGACCACATTTCTTGTCTCCCTTGAGTGTTTTTTTCATTTAGG
Source organism: Strongylocentrotus droebachiensis (assembly GCA_035222895.1). Taxonomy (NCBI): domain Eukaryota; kingdom Metazoa; phylum Echinodermata; class Echinoidea; order Camarodonta; family Strongylocentrotidae; genus Strongylocentrotus; species Strongylocentrotus droebachiensis. The sequence goes on from JAVYIG010001640.1 coordinate 151,274, forward strand.
TTCCACTGTTCGTACAATTTTTATTTCTTCTCATTTTGACCTACTGTGCAAGTCAAAATAAAATTGCAATGTCACATGCATTAGTATGGGCGTCTTTGAATATGAAATGAAAATGTAATGTGTGACTGCTCACATAAACCACTCTTTTTTTTTTTTTAATGACGTAAGTGTGATACACTTCACATACATTGATACACAGATGGTGAATAAGCGTAGCTACTTTTTATCATCTACCCCATTTGCAATTCATGAACATGGTTTAAAAAGAAACAACCAGAAGACAGTGGTCTCCTGTGCTATGCATGGACAAGCCACAGTGAATGTATGTAGTGAAAGAGAAAGAGTATGAAAAAAAGGTTTATTCCTAACTTTTATTCTTTGATGATCTGTCTTTCAGGAGGCAGCGTGGTTCGTTGCAGATGAAGCCATCCAAATCTGTGGCGGAATGGGATACATGAAGGTAAATATTGATCTGGGGCGGTATTTTAAAAGCGCACTTACCTCACCTTTAACGCTCAATTAGTAAACCGGTATTCTGAAAGGTCACTTAAGTACCGTAAATCTCCGTGTATAAGGCGCACTTTTTTTCCAAAAAAAACATTGCCGATAATTATTGTTTTTAGAGCTCCGTTGGTTTTAAAACTAAAGATGACAGATTTTTTTTTTTTTCCCTAATTTTTTTTCCTGATTTTTTTGTTTTGTTTTGGTCTTCAAAATAGGGGTGCGCCTTATACACAGGTGTGCCTTATACACAGGTGTGCCTTATACACGGAGATTTACGGTATATGTATCTTACAACATGCAGGTAACTGAGTATGGATGACAATTGTTAGGCAGGGCACACTTACCCTCGCAAGACGATTGAGGGTGGACTAGTCTAGTTTAAATTTATCTATATACAGTCAAACCTGCTTTATAGTGACCACCTGTCTACAAAGACCACATTTTTTATTTCCCTTGAAATAGGTTTCTGATTGAAACATGTACTAAAGGAACCTGTCTTCAAAGACAACTTTTTGTGTTTCCCTTGGGCGATCACTATAGACAGATTTAACTGTATATTCCATATAATTTCATGTTCTGTAAATCTCTTTTGTCAACAAGTTAAAGACAATGTAAGCTTATACACTTGTATTTTCTTCATTTAGGACTTTGGACTAGAGAGAGTAATGCGTGATCTGAGGATCTTCAGAATCTTTGAAGGAACCAACGACATTCTGAGGCTCTTTGTTTCTCTGACAGGACTACAGGTATGTAACACAGATGGGCTTTTGAAATCGATTGGGTAGGAAGTTTGAGAGAGACGAAGGGAACATAGAGGAGGAGAAAGAATTAAAATGAACAACAAAGTGTTGTATTGTTCATAATTCTGGAAGAAAACCTCTAAAGCTCCTTATGGCTTTTATACGCCACAGGGTGTGTAACACAGATGAATTTTGAAGTCACAAGGGATGGGCCAAATGTGAGAAAGAGAGACAGGGTGAAAAGAAAGAGAGAGAGAGAGAGTTAGATGATGAAAAGTCCGAAATATTCTTGGAAGTATAGAATGAGACATGTGATTTTAGTCGCTTGAAAATACATGAATAACGTGTAATTGTCTTGGTAATCTCTGTATTTACCATTTCTTTTTCTTGATTGTTTTTGCAGAGTGCAGGCAAGCACTTACAAGGATTACAGAAGGCCATGCGCAACCCTGCAGGCAACATTGGTGTGATTATGGATGAGGCCAACAAGAGAGCGAAGAGGTAAGCAGCCATTTGCCCTCCTACAATATTTTCTCCATCTACATTCGCAAGATATGTCACAGTGTTACCAATTTGTGTTCCTCTGATGACAACTTCAAAGATCCATAACATTCCTATTTTTAATTGGATATAGCTTCAACTTTGACTACTTTTTTAATCTCACTTTTCTGCTTTTATTGAAATCAACTTGATATCAGGATGGACTTCCCCTTTAAAGATGGGGGAATTGTAACAATAGGAGGCAGACAATATCTAAATGTGTCAAAGGTTACCAAGTCAAGCACTGACAAAGTGGCAGCTATAAGATCTTAAGTTTCTCTCTCAATAATCTAGCTGTCACTCTTTGTATTGTTACGTAGATGATCTACATGTAGTACCAGATGTGTCATCAATATCATTTGCATGTATCTTTCAACTCTTCACATTTTTAAATTGTTACCACCTTTTTATTGTTACTAAATCTATAATATCTAAAAATGTTTCATTTCTCATGCACTGTAAACTAATATCCTTTCTCATGCCTACACCCTCTGATTATCATTCTTATCTTTTCTCTTGTTATTCTCCTCTTTCTTTTCTTCCTTCTTCTTCCCTGTCTTCTCTCATTCTGTGTGGGGATCAAAGGGGTTTGATGAGGTAATTTAAACTCAAGCAATGTCACATGGAAAATATGAGATTAAATTCTCATATATGTCTGTACAACCATTCCATCGCAACACATTTTCATAAAAATATGCATCTACTAGTTTAGATTATATACTTGTACACGTTGTACAATAGTGTAATGACTTCATGGACCAATGTGGTATAAACTCACAAGAATTTGTTGTTGTTGATTTTGAAAGTTGAAGCATGTGATATGTCAAATTGTCTGATGTGATTCTGTTACAGATATTTTATTTTATCTCGAAAGCGTGAGAATTTATGACCATTGTATGATAGCAACTGTGAAAGAATAAACTGTTATTTGGTCAATGTATTTTGTTTTACAAATAACCACTACAATTAAATAAAGCTTCATATTGCAACTTGCAATGATTGAATCCATGGCATCAAAGAGTATTGTATCTTTACTCAGATTTTAATATGTATAATACATGGTTAGACTAACATATTGTCTGTTCAAGGCCAGAAGGGCGTTAACTCAGTGTTTAAGTATATGAGTTGGTGCCTTTCTGGTTCCAATCAGACATTATTTGATTTTCACAAATATTCTCATCAAATGAATTATGTATTTATAACTTCAGAAATAATCTGGAATGTCAGAGTGCATGGGTCTTTCCATATAGCAGTTTGATATGTCTACACTGAAAATTGTAACACAGTCAAACCTGCTTTACCGACCACCTGTATAGAAAGATCTTCTGTTTATAAAAACTACATTTTTCATTTCCCTTGAATATGGTTTGTCATTGAAACCGGTACTAAAAACCACCTGCCTACAAAGACTACCTTTCATGTTTCCCTCGAGTGGTCTTTATATATAGGTTTCACTGTATCTCCTTTTCCATTTTTATTGCATCATAGGATGGTTGGACTCAACTCAGGCCCCTCCCTGAACCAGTACGTCCACCCAGACCTTCAGGAGTCAGCCACCAAGGCAGCAGCATCCATAGAGGAGTTTGGCGTCGCGGTCGAAGGCCTCCTCGTCAAGCACGGCAAGAAGGTTGTTGACAAGCAGTTCTTCCTGTGGAGAGTGGCGGATGCATCCATTGACATCTACTCTATGGTGGCCACGCTGTCGAGGTTAGTACTGAAGAAATTGAGACGACTTTAAAGCCCCTCTGCACTAGTTGGCCAGGGAGATTAGACCTCCCTGCAAGGTCACTGACAGGTGGTTATCTCATCAAATCAGCTCTCAATTAACATAAGAAAAAGGGGATCATGGGGGACCAATGGTCACCGCTTAGGCATTGTTTGCTATATAGAGGGCGCAAGTAGCTATAAGTAGTGTAGTGGGGCATTAATTCTATCTTTTATCTCTCTTTTTATCTCTGTCCCCTTCCTCCTCCTTTAGCTATTTTATCTCTCTTTGCCTTCTTTCTTTCGTAACTCCTTCCACGTAGAGGGCAGCAGATCCTGCCCAAGATGGCGGATGTTGAAGTCATTTTTTTATTTGTATAGGCTACAAGTTTTATTCTGAAACAATAACAGTTTCATCCAATTTAAAGTTTATTCCCAGGCTATGCTATGTATAGTAGAGAGTATATATCCTTTATTTTCTACTGAAAAAAAAAATCTTTGAAAGTTCATTTATGACTACGTGGCATGGAAGTGTTTAATCGTGTCTCTACGTTCATAACTCTTCTTTCACTTTACAAAGGTATATTCAAAAGAAAAGTTGGAAGGCAGTGCCTCTTTAATTACCGTTTTTGCATGTTCTTACTCAACAGGGCATCACGCTCGCTCTCAGAAAACGCCGCAGCCGCCGAGCACGAGAAACAGATCTGCCAGCTGTGGTGCAGCGAGGCATCGGAGCGGGTCACACGGAACCTCAAAGCCATCCGCTCTTCCGAGTCCGCGGCCAACTTTGGCCGGTTAGCATCCATCTCCCAGCAGTTAGTTCAGAATGGCGCTACAGTGCCTGAGCACCCCCTCAAATGCTGATTTCTAACCACCAACCGCACCGACTTATACAACTAGAAAACATTTGAACGTGAGGCATTATGTACATATACTTGTAATATATATAGTTACACATTATAATTGTATGCATATTCTATGCTATTCAGGCGAAGTATCAGATATTTTTAAAAAGTGTAATATAAACTGATGGACATTTGGAGCTTACCGGTATCTTAAACTATGAACTTGGAACATAGAACATATTTTAATCCATAATGTGTCCTTAGATACTAACAAAAATTATGTGTGTGCTAAATTGGTTTTGAAACAAAAGAAGTATATTAATTAAATTTCAGTAATAAATTGTCATGTAATATCAACACTATTCATAATAATCATGACATTTCATGATGTTAATATAAAATGACATTTGATTGATCGGTAATACAAACTAAGCTTAATAATCTTGAAGCTACAAATATGTGAAGTTGAACCCATGTTCCATTATATTGGAGGAATTATATGCAAACAGAACTTAATAACAAATATCTATTTCATGAAAAGTGATAAATTCTTCCATACTGAAATTGTGATAAGAAAATAAAGAATATAGCAAAAATATGAGAGTAACTGTAGTTTCAATGACTCTTACAGAAATTGTGACCTACAAAATTATAATCCCCAGCCAACCAATTCCGCCAATGGATAATTAAGTCAAAGTCATATTACTGGTAGTCCCTTTTAGCAGCATTTCCTTCTGTTGATTCATATGTGTGTTTTTAATATTATTAATCTTTTTCTTTTTTAATTGATGAGTTGGGCAAGTGATATTTTGGTCCCATTGCCATTTCGGGCAATTTGGAAAATTAATTTATTACCCTGCATAGTCCTTTGATTTTGATTGATGAAATAATTTGTGTGGATTTGGGAGAGCAATGTAAGGTATATTACATGACGAGTATTACTTTGGTGTATATGTTCATTCTTAATTTATTTTACTCTGCTTCTGGGTTAAATCAGTCAAATCTGTTGGGACCACGATGAAAATAATTTGACTTATGCAAAACTCGACCCAGGAAGTGTAAAAGGCACATGCTTTACATAGTTTGGTCCAAAAATTGATTTGATTTAGAGAAAATTGGATTTGTGCGACTTTGAATAATGCAGAGTTAACTGTTTAATTGTTTAATAGTCCCCCCCCCCCCCCCCCCCAAAAAAAAAAAAAAAAAAAAAAATTGAAGAGGATCTAGTACAGTCATTTTTCTTGTTTTGCCAAAGTATATTTTAAAAAGCCGTGGCATTTAATTGAAGGATCAAAAGTTGAATCATAGAGACAATTATACCATGTTGATTTTCAATGCTTTCAAGAAATGATAGCAGTGTCAAATGTTAAATATTATTTCATTTTTTGTTGTTGTTAATGATAAGATCTTATCCCTGCATGAATCAAGTCCTATGTTATGCTACTTATTGTGTACCGGGTATTCTTTTGTTAAAATGCTGCAGTCTTATTTATAAAAGTTATGTTCAAGATATGTTATCCTTCCTACCGTCATTAAAGGTATTACAAAGTTTTGGTATGGGGTCATGAATTTGGTTCAAATTAACATATTGGAAGCATATGCGTTCCCACAATATTCATTGATCGTTGTCGCGGTTGAAATCGAGTCTAAAGTTATGAAATTATAAATAATACATTCTTTATGTTGTATAGCTCCCTCTCAAGGTCAAGATATTAATTTAGCTATAAAACAATGTTTCTTGACTAATATCGACCGATTAGCTATTCCCGTTTGGAAATTATATATCACAACTACATATTCTGAGATTGTCATGGTCGCAGCTACCATTGTACGGCCATAGGCGCTATTTGAAATTCATCAAAATTTACCGGGAGCACCGGTAAATTTTTATATTCAATTTTTCTGGAAAACAGAAGTGTTTTAGGGGCTATTTTATTTTAGTGCTTATAATACATTCACAGGGCCATCCAAATATATCAAATTTGTAAAGATTCACTATCCACCCAATTTTCAAAATTTCCCAAAACTTTGTTTTACCTTTAAATGTGAGAGATATAATAATTTTTTTGTTTTTTTTGTTACATATCAAACATTTTGGTAAGTGCAACAATAATGTTTTATGGGAGTGCTTTGAAAGTTGTTTTACACATGGACCATATATGTCTTTAATAGGAACATGCAGGAAATGTGCAGAGTGGTTGCCGTGTCTAGTGGATACACCAACGTCCAATGTCAGCTTGGAAGCAATACTATGTACATTTGTAAATGAAATGTCGCTTATCTAGCTGGCATTTTTAAAGAGATGTCTAATAAAATGTTTACAATGTAAAGATATTAAACAGATGAGTGAGCCTGTGTTTTATTTGATTTACATAATCAAGTGCTGAAATCAAAATGATTTCTAGGGACTAGGTTCTGGGCATACATGATGCAGACACCTCTGTTTGCAGGAGACAAATCCAGGACCCTGTTGCATAAAACTTGATATCAATAACAAGTTACAAGCTACTGTTATAAGCTACTGAAATCATGGCATCTGATTGGTCCAGAGCAAATTTGTCATAGAAATTTAGCATTTGTTATAGATAACAAGTTTAATGAAACAGGGCCCAGGTTGTCTGCATGCATGGAGACACGGTTGGAACATGAACATACAGACCTGTTTACTAATTTATTTAAATTTATGCATATTTCTGTCCAGAATATGAAGCTCTGGTTATGCACCTGCTACACATATTAGTATCTCTGTAGATGGAATACACTTTACATAATGGTACATTAACTGTTGCTATATCGGGCAAGCCTCTGGTAAGCTATCGAGTTGTCAAGGGATACCCTTCTTCAAGAAGTCTTTTCAGCCAGACAATTAAAAAATGGTGTGCAACATGCCTGATATAAACCTCTTTAAAACAAATTTGGAAAGTCAAGTTTGATTGCTTATATCTCTCTTTTTATGGCATAATAATTGCTTTGTTTAGTATCGTTTGAAAGCGTGTTTATTCCTCTTTCATTTCATTTTTATTTTTTCATTTCCAACAAAATACAATACATAATAACAAATACAATGTAAAATTATACAAAACATACTATAGTTACATTTGTAATAAACAAATCTTAATAGTAATTTATACATTTGATGAAGACAAAAATTGAATTTTTTAAAATTAACTGCAATTATATTTTGAGGAAATGGAGAGGTCCACTCTTTAAAATGATACCCCATTTGTTATGGTTTTTCAGTAATGGAATGTGCATTCTCATCAAAATAAGGGGCAAGGATGAAAGTGAAAAGTTCCAAAATACACTGCTCTAGTTCGGCTGTGCATTCTCCTTTCTTTAATAGTGTGGGGCTTCAGTATAGTGTACTGCATAACAATACCAGTGTTTGCTACCTTTCACTTTTGACCCTGTCCCTTATTCCGATTTTCTCCCATTCCAAAAAAGATGTCATTGATCTTGTAGTTACAACGGTTTCGAGAATCGACCCCAAGGTTTCTTCCGGCTTCCATATAGAATGTACAGCAGTGTCAACTAATTCCTTATTTTACTAATCTATCGTCCATGTTTCATGAACTCCCCCAATGATTCAATGAGATTTATGTAGGCACAATCATAATTTGTTACTTATAGTTTATTGGTTTATCCAAATCTTCAGATGTATTATTGTACATTATATCATTTACTTTATGCATTATGTGTCATGTTATTACAATAAGAAAAAAAAGAGTGTTTCTGCTCTATATATTTTTCCTTCTGTTTTGCTATATACATTGCATTGAAAATTGATTTATATGATATATATGTTTACAAACAGAATATTGATATAAATACAATACAATATACATGAATTGAAATTTTAACCTGGAATACAGCCTGGAAGACATCATGGTTATACATAAATTGAAATTTCAGCTAACACAATTAATGACAGACAGTCAACTCTTTACTTCAGCTTTTAATATATGTGAACTTCAGGTTGAATTTGTTGGAATAGATCAATACAAATTGAAAAAAAAAACATTAGTATAGACAGTTCATAACATAATACTACGCAAGGTTTTAGTCTTAAGATTAAAATCTATGACTTTCTTCAAGAAAGATGTAGACTTTTACTGAAGCATCATAGGTTCTTCCAACACATAAAACCAGGTTAATAAGAAATTTCACTAATTTATAGCTAACCTCCTCCCCCCCCCCCCCCCCCCACAAAAAAAAAAAAAAAAAAAAAAAAAATCAAAAAAAATCTGGATACAAGTATATCTACTGCAGACATCACAAATTGAACTAGATGGACTTCGACTGCACACAGTCGAAAAAATGATGCCTCCACCATGGAGCAATTTTACAAACCAAAACAGAATCAATTTTTAAAAGTTTGATTGCAATCCATTAAAAGGTTTTCAGAATATCGTTAATACAAGCTATGTTTCATATACATGTTTGACCCTTTGATCTTTGACCTCATGACCCTAAAATCTAATCAATTCATTGGCTCTGCAAGATACACACATGACCCAAGTTTGGTGGGAATCCATTGATGGGTTCTTGAGATAACGCGATCACAAGCTATTTTTGCATACATAATGAGCCATGTGACCTTTGACCTTGGATCTCATGACCCCAAAATCTAATCAGTTCATTGGCTCCGCAAGATACACACATGACCCAAGTTTGGCGGGAATCCATCAATTGGTTCTTGAGATAAGGCGATCACGAGAAGGGGACGTAAGGAAGGACAGACGGATGGACAACCAAATAAACATAATGCCTCCGGCTACTTTGTAGCGGAGAGCGGAGGCATAAAAATATTTACCACAAAATACTTGTTAATTTCAAACAATATGATCTGGTACACCTATTATAACATGACATCATGAAGTTGCTAAGGTGATGTAAAGCATGAGCCAGAATGACCTCCATGACCTCGACCAACAATATATATTATCTTTTAGCGGAATCATCCCTCAAGATGTTTGAAGACATGTTTCATTCTCTTCATCAAATATCAGGGTAAATTTTTTTTAATAAAAATAAAATATTTACATTTTTTAAAATTTATTCTTGATTGATCCATAATTTTCCTAATTCAGGTAGATCCTGGTTCATGAGATTCAAGACTACGTTTTGTATCTGCTCTTGGACATCTTCCATGGATTGGTCGGCATTTATAATCTAAAAGAAGAAAAATCATGTATGAAATATATCAATAAAAGATACAGAAAAAAAAATGAAAAGAATATCTAAAAGTTTTAATCATAAAAGGCAAATTGGCATTCTGTGATGAACCTTTTTGAGCACTTCTCCCATTTATTCTGTACTACAAATTTCATAAATTTCAATGTCGTAAAGCTAAGCAATAGGTTTGCCAGCAATCAATTACAACTTTAAAAATACATAACTTGCTAGTATTTCAATGATTTTTCTAAAATCATCTGTTTCTATCATTGTTCTATTTTTAATGAAACTAAAGATAGGATAGACTTCCCTGTTTGGTGGGTTAAGTGCAGAACACCCCACAACACATTCACACAATGTTTTAGGGTTGTAGGCTGGGTGGGGTGGGGTCAGACCGTCAGGGTCAGAGATAAGGATGAGGTACAGGGTTGGTGTTAGGGTTTAAGGTTGGGGTTTAAGTTAGGGTTAAAGACATCGTTTAATAATGTTAAATCTGAGATGCATGGTGTTATCAGTGTCTGTGATATGGTGTAATATTGAAGCCCTAAAAAAATTGCACTTCAAGATGATCAAGAAGTGCCTCAAAAAAGTAAAAATCTTTGAGTGACCAATTTTACCATACCCAGTACTTGTTTCCCCAATAGAATGTAGTGTCATGAAAACCGTTTGGAAAACAATTTAATTTCGATTTCCAATCATAAATATCTTGATAATCAGACCGGTGATCGGCTTTAAAAATCATGAGGTTCCTGACTGACCTAAAGGTTTATAAATATCATTGCAGCACGAGCTAAATCCAGGATTTTGTTTCAGAATCTGAGACAAAGTTACCCAATCCCTTTAAGGTTATATTTTGGAATAGGGTTAGTGTTGGTGTCAGGGTTACATTAGGGTTATGGGTAGGGTAAGCATCATAGATAGGGTAAGGGTAAGAATGAGGGAAAGGGGTTATATAGTGGCAAGGTTAGAATTAGGGTTAAAAAATCAGGGTTAGTTATAAGAAAAGGGTAATGTTACAATTTGGGTCATAGGTCGGCCCTAGGGTCAAGGTCAAGGTTATGGTTAGAGTGAGAGTTACTAGAATTGTGAGGGGTATTTTACAGTTGTTAATAATACAATAGTTTGTTCTTATAGCGCTTTTCAGGACTGCAGGCCCTCTCAAAGCACTTTACAGATACCGGTATATATTATTACCCCGGTCATCGGATTCAGGTTTACCCGCACACAATGTATGCACATACATTCTCCACTCCCTGGGGAGCATTCCAGCCAGGGGTCATTTTTACAAGCGCACACTTGCTCATCTAACCACATTAACTTTTGCATCCTACCAGGTACCCATTTAACACCTGGGTGGAGAGTGGCAAATGTAAATCAGTGTCTTGCTAAAGGACATGTCTACTGTTCCAAATATCAACTTAAAATCTATCCCGTAACTCCCTTCATCTCACCTCCCAGTCATTCTCCTGCAGCTTCTCAAAGTTCTTGGCGACCCTGGCCTGGATCTCGGACTTCTCGTACCTCTCCTCTCCGAAGCCACCCCTCCTCTCGGCTGCCTCGCTTGAGACTTTTAGGAACAAGACTAGGTCTGGTAGAGGGAGCCCTACGTCTGGTCGCTTGCACCAGTTTAATGAAATACCCTAAAGAAAGTACACAGATAGAGCTGAAATTCAAATGACCCACTCAGGTTTAACCTTTATAACTATATGATCAGAATCAGTGGTAAAATATACATGAGATGAGCTAGGGCATATTGGCTCTCTAAACTCTTGAAAATACCCCTGTCAAATTGAAGATATAGAAAGAGCTGTTGCACCAGTATGAAAACCAATTTTCTGCAAATGACTGATTCATAAAATCACTGAACATTACAAGTACCACTGAAGTAACTCTTAAAGAATAAAACGTTTATTTTCTACCCAGGCCAGAACAAATTATCAAGTTACTTTTGTAAGTTCTGTTTAAAGCAAAAGATTTTTCTGCCCAGCTTTATTCATACAAATGATAATATGATACAATTTGTCATTATCTGTGTCATCATTTAAAATAAAATCAAAGCGATTCATAAGCAACCAATAAAATTATTATTAATTATTGACAAGTTTAACTCTGACATCAACTCATTCCTAGCGTAAAGAAAGCCCATACAAACAATTTGTTCATATATATAGAGCAAAATCGGATGAGATGTCGCTCAATGTACTTTACGACAGGAAAACAATGATAAACATAGCAAACAAAATGAGATTTATAAAGCAACATTCAGTTATTGACAAGGTATGTCTTCTCAAAGAGTCAACAGAATCGGGATGCACAGCCTAAAAAACAGAGAGGATGGGCTTTCACTTTTGCTAAGTTTCTAGTTGAACTTTCCTATCATTTTTTTTCCAGTCCTGTACTGGCTGTAGGCTTGACTGTAAAACTATCAAGCTGTAGTCCCACTAACCTCTTTTGCTGCTGTGAATGCAACCCCTGAGTAAGCATAGCGATCCACTACTAACGTCACACCTTCCTTGAGCTTCCTCTCCATCTCGGGTCTGTTCAGGAGCAAAAAGGACAAGACTAATGAGAGAACAAACAAAATGTACTACCGGGAGACTGCTTGCCCAAGAAAATTATGAATTAATTGACATACGCACATGTATGTATGCAAGCAGAAGCCGACTACAGCTGGCAACTGATATCCGAGTACAGTTTCTGTATACAATTTCAAACAGGATTAGAGTTTTATAAAGGATATTCGTGGAAGTTGTTATTGCTATTTGGAAAAGTTCTGTAATTGACTACATTGTCAATTTGACAAGTTTGAATATAATCTTTGAGAAAGCTAGTGGATATCCACTCACAGCACAGAACCTTTCGTATGAAGAGCTGTGTCAATTTCGGCGGCCATTGACCTCTTCATTGAAGGGGGTAAAAAAACATCAACAAAATTGGCAAATTCATTGGGAAATACATGTATTTGCTTTTTACAATAAAGGAAGACCAAAATATCTTGCTTCCATAAAAAAAATCCTTCAATTGCATCTCCATCACCTTGATCAAGTGAATTTTCAGCATTTTATTTTTGGCCAAGTAATTTAGACTTTTCATAAATTCCATATCAAGAACATAAAATCTCCTTGATAATAGAAAATATGAATGATTTGAATCAATATTGTATGCCTTTTACACTTTACACAATATTTTCAGAGATGCTAACGGCTTTCCACAATTTTTAAGTCCAACTAAGTTGAATTTATCTCTAATAGAGATAAGTTCAACTTAGGATCCTTGTGAAACACCCCCTTGCAGTTCAAATGGAAGGTGTTATTTATAGAAAACCTTGTATATATATGTGTGAGTGGTGGATCCCAGACCGCTACTAAAGCCAAGTTCTAGTGCCTTCCTAGTTGGTTTAATTGTTCTCCTACTTTCAATTATTTTTTCTTTTTCTGTCAACCCCATTTTTGTATTGCTTGATGTTTTTCTTTGGACATGAAAGAATATGAAACGAGAACCTCTGATTCTTTATATGATTCTTTTGTTCTAGCCCTCACTCAAGGTGAAAACAGATGAGGCAGGAAAAATTTGAGAATTTACTTTAATATACTTACTTTAGTTCCCATCTGTTTGCAGAAAACAATAAGTGTATCGCATTATCCTGAACATCTTTGCTATTCTTTAAATAACTGTCAATAAGCTTTCCGATGACTGTAGATCTCTCTGGAAAAAAGGAAAGAATACAGAATTTGATCGAAATATATCTAGATCTACCTGTAGTACATACATTTGAATTACATTTTCACTTTCTAGACATGTAGGTCTACATTTAATAAAAAGATATATGCATATCACCATCCATAGTCTATATTCAAATAAGATTTTAATTCTTAATGGTTTAATGGCCATTAACCTAACCTAACCCAGGCCAGTGTATTGTTGACAGATCGTGATGTTCCTTGAAATTGGATAATCAAAAAATGCTATTACAAATACAGAACGGAGAGAGAGAAAAAAAAAATTCATACAAATATGACGGGCCAAGGGAATTAAAAAGTAGTCTAGAGTCTAGACTACATGCATTTCTGGATCTAGAGAAAGATTGACAGAAAAATTAATTTGTCTGCTTGCATGAAGTAGATAATTGGAGTTGGAGTTTTCTTAAATAAACTGTAGACCTAGAGAGTAGTCTAGATTTATCTCCTCAAGTCAAGCAAGACGTAGTCTCAGCGGAACACATACCTGAACAAAATAGCTCTTTTTTTTTTGTCACAAAATTAAAGACCAACTTTAAAGTTTAATAATAATGATCATGCCAATTTACAGAAAAATAAACGTAGATCTAACTTAGAGTCTACCGGTACAAACAAACAAGGGGTCTAATTAAGTTGACCATGTTAATTAATAAGATTTACTTGCCTCTTACTTCCAAGTTGTGTAACTATGATTCTTTATACTATTAAGATTAAGAATCAACCCTCATTTTTTACCTCATTTTGGTCAGCCTTAAAACCCAAGAACAACAACAACAACAAGTTTACCTGGAAAACGCATAAGTTCAGCTTTCATTCCTTTCTGCAGCATTGATTCCACCAGTTTCTTGCATTGTGTCGATTTTCCTGAACGATCACAACCCTCAAACACTACCAAAGCACCACGACGCATTTTTAAATGCAGGAATAATAATAATTAATAGTACAAATGCTGGACATTAACAGACTGACTGCGCTTTGAGTTTGAGTTTGATGAGAAACGGCATAGACTTCTATACACAGTTGTCCCAATGAATTTCCCGCGTCGAGACCATTGCATTGTAAATATGGCTTATGGAAAGCCATATGGGAAACAACTAATTATATTCGATCCCTGCAAAATATATGGGTCATTATAAAGTCTATGCACAATTAAAATATAATTCATCGTTTATAAGAAATATATGCGTTATCAAAATAAATTCGATGTTGATAAAAATATATGCGTTATTCAAATATTCTATGTTATACAAAAATATATATACACTGTCGCTCATAAAGTTGGAATATTTTTGTTTTACCCAAATTTATGGAATTATTTTAAAAATTATTGAAAAATAATAGATCTAGATAATAGTATACAATTAAAAATTTTATTGAACAATAATTTGCCAATGTGTGTTTTGCGTGACTGCTAAAGCATGGGTATGCTACTATGCTTATCAACTAGGGGCCGGACCTACACTCTTAAGTAATAAATGACCGTATGAGGATTAATGCCCCACAAAAGGGCACTTATATAGCACATCGACACGGTTTTGATCTTGGGGCCTCACAGTTACGAGGCCATTGCTTTGTCACTGAACCATGACTGTACGCAGCGGGGGCTAGGGTAGGGGGCAATTTCCATAAATTTAAAAAAACAACAGAAAATGCAACAAATTTTCAATAATTTATTGCATTTTACCCCGGTCCCCAACATAAAAAAATCCTCTGTTTGCCCGTGCCTTGAGCCATAATGCATGGCCGTCCAGGGGATTTTTTTATGTTGGGGACCGGGGTAAAATGCAATAAATTATTGAAAAATTATTGCATTTTCTGTTTTTTATTTTATTTATGGAAACTGCCCCCTACCCTAGCCCCCGCTGCGTACAGTCATGGTTCAGTGACAAAGCAATGGCCTCGTAACTGTGAGGCCCCAGGATCAAAACCGTGTCGATGTGCTATATTAGTGCCCTTTTGTGGGTCATTAATCCTCATTACTGTCATTTATGACTTAAGGGTGTAGGTCCCCTAGTTGATAAGCATAGTAGCATACACATGCTTTAGCAGTCACGCAAAACACACATTGGCAAATTATTAATAAATAAAATCTGAGAATGTATACTATTATCTAGATCTATTATTTTTAAATAATTTTTAAAATAATTCCATAAATTGGGGTAAAACAAAAATATTCCAACTTTATGAGCGACAGTGTATATGTGTGTAAAAATATATGCGATGTTTTAAGCCCCTCTAAAGTGTTTGGCCGCCAGCCCCAAATTCGCCAAAACTTTTGAAGGCAAAATTTCTCTTAAATTATTATTGTATCATAATGTGAAAAGAGAAATTTATTTGCGAAGATCCCCCCTCCCAAACAAAAAAAACAAAAAAAATTGTTCGAAGACAAATATTGATAAAAGAATACAAAATTTGATTTTTCTGATGTAGGCCTACACAGAAATTCTAAATTTGGTATTATTTCAAGATTCGACTTTAAACACATTTATTTTGAATATCCTTGCAGAATTGTGTTTTAATGAAATGACATCCTCTTTCAAATACAATGTTAGTCAAATTGGGGACTCCCAACAGTTAAGAGGGGCTTTTGGATATATTGGATGTTGTATTCATTTATTTATTCATAGCAACCAAAGGGTTGGATTGATAATACATACATTTTCAACATGATTATGAACATTATTAAATTGAGTACAATAAAATTGATAAATTATGAATATAAATACATAAAGAACATTACAAATCATTCAGGTATATCATATTACAAATAAATAATTACAAGAAAAAAGGGAAACAACATCAACTTAAATAGACAAGAAAAGGGAGCAAGAGAGGGGAAAAGAAAAGAAAGTAAAGATATGTTTATAAACATACATGCGTTATTAATTTATGCGACATAGTTCGAAAAAATTATATGTCAAAATATATATACACGCGTGCAAGGAAAGAAAATATGTTCGACACTAAAATTATATTGGACAATTTGTATGTACCGAGAAATTCCATGCCTCAATTATATGCCAAAGAATTATTCTGGAAGAAAGTGGATATATTTTCTAACCCGTATGAGCCATTTACTTTTTTTCCAGTTCTGTGCTTCATACCATTCGAAGTAGGTCCATACATTGCAACATCGCCTCCACAAGACGACGCCAGGTATTATCTTCAGTAATCAGACAATTTTACTGGAAACGAGGTAACTGCATCCAAAGAGTGGGCGCGGTTCTGTTTGACTTCGAGGTTTTCATTATATTCGAATGAAAAGCATTTTCTTCTTGCTAAATAAATTTTGATAGCATCAAGAATTATTCAACTATTTTGTAATAAAAATATTAACTGAATATAATATGCCCACAATATCAATTGTCTACGGCGTCGCTCTTTTGACAAGCGACAATGGGGGGGGGGGGGGGGGGGAGCAGCAGGCGCGTAGCCAGGGGGACGATGGGGCGGTTGCCTCCCCCCTCAAAACAAAAAACGCCAGCCGAAAAAAAAGGAGAGAGAGAGAGAGAGAGAGAAGAGAAAAAAGTAGAGGACGTAGGACGAAAAAGGAGCAGACAAAGAAACATTTTTGAAAATTCAGACAAGGATTGAGAGTTGAAAACGGTACAACATAAAGGAAACGTCAGAGCTTCTGCATTTCACGCAGGAGGAGGGGGGGGGGGACTCCCCTCTACGTGCACTCACCCTCCTAGGGAGCTACCTAACTATACCACCCCCTAAAATAAGATTCTAGCTACGCGGTTGGGATCGTGAGCCCCTTGCAATTTTCCTTTTTTTGCAATCATTATCATTCTAGACCAAAATGGGAGCGAAAGAGCGTAGGCCTAACATTACACACTCCCCCTCCCCTCATATTTGTTATAGATGAAAAAAAGAAAAAAAAGAAAGAAAAAGTCGTATTAAAGGAGGGGAAAAGAGGTCAATTTTCCCCTCTCTGACAGAATTCTAACATCTATTTTAGTAGCTAGGCCTATTCAATAATAGGCTAAGTCAATAATGAAATATTTTCAAAAATGTTACCCCTCCCCCTCAAAATACGTAAGTTTGGGCGATAGCCCCCTATAAAAAATGATTTCTTACTGGATCAGGAAGCTGAGAGTTTTGCCTCCTCTGAGGTCAACCCAAGCCCACTGGATACTGGGTTTTCCGATAGAGACTTTTAATGGGGATATCATGGACGCCCCCGCTTATCCACCCACTCCATGCAGGTGGGGTTTCAGTTGTACAAAAGGGACGGGTATCTTTTATACATCAAACGAGTGTGCATGTGTACCTACCTATCCGGAAATGGGGGGGGGGGGGGCGGGGGTGAGACTGCCATGGGAGATCCCTGTCGTACTGAAACCCAATCATGATCTAGGGCCGTGAAGGGCATTCCGTGTTCAAATCGTCTAACATGACTTGTTGACGTAATTATTATTATTGTTTACATTGTTTTGTCTCAGAAACAAGTGACTTTATGCCCAATCGACCTGAGAGCCGGAGTTAAGGTTATATATACCAGGGGCGGTATTCTGAAAATTGTTGTAAGTTTTTTAAAATCTTTTATTGTATCTTCCGAACATAATAGAGCGCTTATATAATAAATAAGAGACAAAACAATTCAGAATACCAATTATCTTGTCATAATTATCTTCAATGTGCATAATATTATGCGAATGAGGATTGAGCGCTATTTTATTGATAATCTTATTAGAAAAGTTTGAGCGCAGGCAAAGAGGTGACAGAAAGGATACTATAAAAGTTAACACAAAAGTTACAACAAAATTCAGAATACCTCAGCAAAGATACAACAATATTAGAGATAAAACAAGTTTCAGAATGCAGCCCCTGGGGTCCTTGGGTGTCAAAGGATAATTACTTAACTGAAAATACAATGACTGCAAATATGACAAATATTAATTGATGCTTACAAATTTTTCCCTCAATGATTTTTAAATACTTCACGGGGTGTCCATCGTACCTCTGACACGGTTTCATCTCTGATAAGTTCCCCTTTTAATTTGACATGTGCCCCTTATCCTTACTAATTGGTGCCATTTTCCTTCTGATAATTACCCTTTTTTTCTAAGTAATAAGTGCCCTTTTTATGTTCTCATAAGTGTCTTTTTTTCCATTTCTGGTAAGTCGCCATTTCCTTTCACCATAAAATATACTCCTAATTTAAAGCGACTAAGAGCAATTTTTGTTTAATTTCACCCTAAGCTCGCTCGCTCACATTTAAAGTTGATATATTTATGTTTCTTATTTAAGGCCTTTTCAGTCTTTTCATGTGCTTATAACTCCATCAGGACAATTTTGTAGACATTGGTATATACCCCTACATTGTAATTACATTATCAGGGATGATCTCAAAATTTGTTTTTCTTTATGAACCATGCAAAATATTGCTTAAACATCATACTAAGCAAACAGGTGTGATGGTCTGACAATTCAATTGCGGCGAGCGAGCGAGGAAAAACTATAACATTGTTGGGGTCGTAGTGCGAAAAAAATTACATCTTATAAAGAGGAAATAACCAATCCTGATGGAGTTATAATATTCTCATAACGAAAGACTGAAAAGACCTTTGATAATGAATATTATATTATATCATCTATAAATGCGAGCGAGTGTAGCGAGTGACCTATGGGTGAAATTCGGGGGGGGGGGGGGGGTACTCACATATTACGACATACGGGGGCGTGCCGCTCTAATGGGTCACTTTTTCACCCAAAATCCCTGAACATGGGTCCCATTTTTAACAAAAATATTCCGTAACATGGGTCCGTTTTTTCAAAATTTGAAAAATGTGAAAAATGGCTTTACTTCAAGAAAATCCCCCCAAATGACCCTTAAAAATGGGTCGGAGTTTTGAGGCTTGAGCGGCACACCCCCGTCCAAATCAAATCTGAGTACCCCCCCCCCCCCCCCCCCCCCCCCCCCCGATGTGAAATTGCACTAAGTTGCTTGAAATTAGGGGCGTGACCAAGGGTGTCGATTTGTATCCGTGGTTGGGGGGGATGATAGGTGCCAAAATATTTTCGGCAATGGATCAAAGCAACCAAGAGGTAGACGCGTGTGGCAGGTTGCACCCCCTTCCCAAGCTCGTAGCCAGTAGATTATTAAAGAAAGAAGACGATTCGATGTACCATTCTCGACTCTTAAATAAATCCTTGTATGAATCAAGTTCCCCTTCCTTCGCGCGAAGCGCGGAAGCTCTTACGTTTCATTAAATTATTTAAAAAAAGAAGGCGATTTCATGTACTATTCTCGACTCTTAATCCTAAATGTTTGAATCAAGTTCCCTTTCCTCCGCGCGTAGCGCGGAAGCTCTGACGTTTCAGTAGATTATTAAAGAAAGAAGACGATTCGATGTACCATTCTCGACTCTTAATCCTTGTTTGAATCAAGTTCCCTTTCCTCCGCGCGTAGCGCGGAAGCTCTGACGTTTCAGTAGATTATTAAAGAAAGAAGACGACTCGATGTACCATTCTCGACTCTTAATCCTTGTTTGAATCAAGTTCCCCTTCCTCCGCGCGAAGCGCGGAAGCTCTGACGTTTCATTAAATTATCAAAAAAAAGAAGGCGATTTTATGTACTATTCTCGACTCTTAATCCTTATTGTTTGAATCAAGTTCCCTTTCCTCCGCGCGTAGCGCGGAAGCTCTGACGTTTCAGTACATTATTAAAGAAAGAAGACGATTCGATGTACCGTTCTCGACTCTTAATCCTTGTCTGAATTCAATTCCCCCCCCCCCTCCCGCGCGAAGCGCGGAAGCTTTGACGTTTCAATAAATTATTAGAGAAAGAAAACGATTCGTTGTATCGTGTCCTTGTCTGAATTCAGTTTTTCCCCTCCCGCGCGAAGCGCGGAAGCTTTGACGTTTCATTTGATTACTCTTAATCCACGTCTGAAATCATTTTCGCCCATCACGCGTAGCGCGGAAGCATTCAGGTTTCATTAATTTTTTATAAAAAGAAGACGATTCGTTGTATCGTGTACTTTGACGTTTCATTTAATTATAACTCTTAATCCTAGTCTAAATTCAGTTGCCCCCCCCCCCTCCCGCGCAAAGTGCGGAAGCTTTGCCGTTTCACTAAATTATTAGAGAAAGAAGACGATTCGTTGTACTCTTTATGAATCCTTGTTTGAATTCAGTTTCCCCACATGATGTACGTATGGAACGTTCGTTCACAAATCTTTGCATGCACAGCCCGAGTGGTGGGTAGCATGTTATCTCCCGACAGTGCTTGTCGCTATAGCTTCTGGAAAGGAATTGTATACTACTGTTAGTGTTAACGGCCACTAATTAGGCCCATTAGTGACTATACAAAATATATGCTCTTCCTGGCTATTTGGGAATGTGTCAGTTTGCAACAGAAATGGAGAAACGCGAATTTTGTTGAAAATCAAGTGATATCACGAACATTTATAATTCACTTGTATGATATTGAAAATAAGTCATGGTTGGATTTTATTGGGGGGGGGGGGGGCTAGCGCCCCCAAGCCCTCCTACCAGTTCGCCAGTGACATAGGCCTACATCAGCTTTTCAATAAAACAAAAATAAGTTGTGACATAATAATCTTACTTCAAAAATGAAAAATGTTTTAGGAAATATCAGGAAATAAAATGAGTGAAAAAAATTAATAAAGATACAATGAAGTGAATTTTAAAAAGGGTGAACGAAAACAACATAATAACTAGTGAACTATATTATAAGTCATACTAATGTCCGAAAATCTTTCTACTTGTCTCCGATCTCATCACGAATTCGTCACAGAGTTCATCTATGTTTACACTGTCCAGGATTGTCTGTTGTGCATTGCAGATTGCTACTTTTGCGCTTCGCGCTTAACATTTAGCTCGTTGCTTTTTAACGCTGCGTCTTTGTATTTGGCGCATTGCATTTCTATGATGCTGTTGATTGAACAAATTGAATAAATTCATCAATTCCTGATGAAGCCGTATGAGCGAGAATTCAATTTATTCTTGTCTCATTTACGGTTGTCTCATTTACTTCGTATATATGTATGTATTATCAAAATGAGATAGCAAAATGTGTATATTGATAGTCATCTTGCGAGTAATAATCATTAACTACTCTCATCGGGCTCTCATCATTAACTTTTCTCTTAATTTTTGTTTTGTTTTGAGGGTGAATTATTGGGGGGGGGGATGATTGTACAGGCCATCCCCCCCACCTGAATTATTGGGGGGATATATCCCCCCCCCCATCCCCCCGGGATCGACACCCATGGGCGTGACTGTTTAATGATGAGAGGAAAAGAGGACACTTACCGAAAGGGATAAGACATTTATTAGCGGAAAAGAAAAGGAACAGGTGTCAAAGTACAAACAAGTAATTATCAGAGGTGAAAGTGGGGCACTTCTTACACCTACAAAAAGGGGCACTCACCAGGGATGAAAAAAGGCACTTATGAGAATGGGAAATGGGCATTTGTCGACGGAAAGCGGGCACCCAACAGATTTTGATAGGGGCACTTATAAGAAGGGAAAGGGGCACGTGTCAAAATATAAGGGGCAGTTATTAGAGGTGAAATCGGACACTCATCAGAGATGAAAAGAGCGCTTATCAGGAGGGGAAGGGGCACTTGTCAAAGTAAAATTAGTACTTCTCAGAATTGATTAGGGGCAATTATCGGAAGTAAAGGGGGCACTTATCTAAAGGGAAAAGGAGTAACTTCTCACAGTTGAAAAGGGTCATTTACCGGAGATGAAAATGGGCATTTATGAGAAGGGGAAGTGGCTCTTTTTTCATGGGGGCACTTATCATTAGGAAAAGGGGGCACTTATTAGAAAGGAAAATATGAGGGGCGCTTATCCGAGTTAAAAAGGGGGTAGTTATCAAAAGGGCAAAGGGCACTTCTTACAAAGGAAAAGGGGCATTTATCTAAAGTGAAAAGAGTCACTTACTCGAGATTAACAAGGGCACTTATGAAAATGGAAATGGAAACTTATTGCAAAGGAAAATGGTAACTTGTTGAAGGAAAAGGGGCACGTGTCAAAATAAAAAGGGCACTAATTAGAGGTGAAAAGGGGAAGGGGCACTTTTACGGATTGATAGGGGGACTTTCCAAAGTTAAAGGGGCACTTTCCTATGTAAAAAAGGGCACTTTTGAGGTATTTGAGAAATTGTGGGGCACTGTGCCCCCTGCCCCCAGGAGGATCGCCTCTGATAGAGAGAGAGAGAGAGAGATAGAGAGAGAGAGAGAGAGAGAAAGAATACTTAGACGGATGGACAAGAATATGATACCACCAGAGAGCTATAAGAATGAGCTCGAGAGAGAGAGAGAGAGAGAGATGGAATGTGAAAACTCAAAAGAGAGTCCAGAAACTTTCCAGCTGATAATTAAAGGGAGTCAACGACTGAAAGTTTTATCGAACATTAAAACAAAATTTACGTAAGATTTTATGAATTTACATGTATTTATTTATTTAGATCAGACCATGTTTTCACACAGGTACCACATTTTAGACTGGTATCCCGTCTTGGTGTTATCGCTTTCTCCAAAGGCGTTAGTCCATTCTTTCAATAGGAAATTTGTACACAATTTGACTTCATACAGGGAAGGTGTGCTAGCGCAGTGTTGACGACCACTGGAACAAACTACCGGTTCACAGCTGATTTTCAACCATTTCTCAACTTTTAACAACCATAAGATCACAATGTTAAATACCTAAAACTATTCGTTATCGGATTATCCCAGTAAAATTTGGATTGGATATCGGGAACCCTAAAATTAACTTTGCAAACCGGATAGATTTTATTCTCCGAACGTTCCGATTGCGGCCATTTTGTAATGGAATTATTGTGTGTTTTACTTCCGGAAGAAGATAGGAAAGATTGATTAGAAATTGGCAGGCACTTGAAGAATGAAAGACCACTCGATGACAGAACCGTTTATCTTAGATGGACAAAGTATAGACAGGTAAATAATTTAGTTGTAAATATAAACCTTTTCAAGAAATTATATATCTAATTTATGCTCATTCTTTATTTTTTAAGTTCCAGTTCACTGTTGTGATGTGTTTCATATGATTTATTTAGTCATGTTTATCTTGAAGTTGAATGGAGTTTAAATCTGAGTCTAGAAGTGTCACCCTAATTTAGAAAGGTGGCAGTGGTGTGACTGGTGAGGATGATGATGACTTGTGCGTAAAACTTGTGCGACATTGTGTTGTGGCATTTATAAGGCAATAAATTGAATAATGTAATGCTCCGGGCCGGGGGGCGATGTAAAATGCCAGTGGCTGTTTGACTTGATCTTTATTTTTGGTGGAGCAGAGACGAAAGAACAATTTAGACTAACAATCATATTCACGATCATGCATATGGCTGAATAGTCTGGAGCTGCAGTAATATGCTCAGCTCTCCTCGCTAATATTTTTCAGAACGAGTATAGTATGACAGTAGGTCTATGACTTAACTCCAGGAAGCTCCGACGCCTTTGGCGTCGGAGCTTCAGCGGGTGCATAGGAAAACATTCAAACAGCGGGTTGGGCGACATTATCTCAAAATGTGCAAAGGGAGTAATTACAATTTTGACTTGACTTGACTTGACCTGGGTTGCTCGACTCCTCTGGGCATCTGGCTGGCCACTTGAAATTATAATTTGAAGAAGACTTCGATGGGAAAAAGGGGGTGATTCTTCGTCCTACCCCGACGATTCTTCCATGTTGTATCGTTGATTCAACATGGCAAAGAGAAAGTATGCAACATGTTGTATAGTAAATGTAAATTGTTATTCATTCAATTTGACATTTTATTTAATGATTGATTTGATAATAGAATTTCATTGTCAATTTGGATTGTTGTTGTTGTTGAACTTCTTCTGTTGAAGTACAGGCCACCATGTTGTTGGTGTATCTTCGTACTTTTTGTGCAGATATATACATTGTACAGTGATGTGGAAGATCTAATCTATGTGCAGTTAAAAAGAACAGGCGCAATCCTAGCGCAACTGTGTTTTCTACACCTCAGTCTTTAAGCTGGCTACTGAGGTACAGGCGATTGCACTTGCAGGGAGAACGTTCCAAAGTCTGATGGTGTCAGGAACGAAGGTTTTCTGATATGATTTTGTTGTTGTGTATGTGTGTCATTTGTAGCTGTACGTGATATTACAGTAGGCCTACATTGTACATGTATGTACATGTATGATATGGTCATGATTTGGTGCGGGAGGGAGGGGGGGGGGGGTAGGGGGGCATATATTGTAGCTACATGTATATACTGTACATGTTGCTTTAGGAATATAGATTTCAATGTAATTAAGTATGAGAATATTCCAAATTTGTAGCTCTTGCTCATGGAATCCTATTCAAGATGTGCATGATATTACATACTGTACATGTAATGACTAGGGGTGGGGAGGGGTGTGGGAGTGGCATATCATGGTGGGGGGTGGCACCAGTATAATTGGAAAATATTCATATTAAAATGCCCTTTTAGAGGAATGATCGCTTTCATAACAAATAACTTGGAAAAAAGTCAGGTATGCTCAGTGAAATATGCTCATCCATTGGGATAGTAGATTACATATAATATCCCTTTGGCACAGCACCCTGTCACAATGCATGATGTTGAGGGAAAAAAGAAGGGAAAAAAACTCATCCCCCCCAAAAAAAAAATTGGGGAAGTGAGATTACTATTTATCTATTCTGTAGTATAAATCAGAAGATAGACCTTGGCCCGTGCATAAAACTTACCATTGATGGTAACTTTGCCATCAATGGCAACTGCCATGGTAACAGGGCTCAATAGCCAATCAAAATCAAGGTTTCCATGGTAGTTAGTAGTTACCAACTTACCATTGAAGGCAAAGTTACCATCAATGGTAAGTTGTGTGCAACGGGGCCCTGGAGAATATTCTGCAGAATTATCCAGTAAAAACTATTAAAAGTTGTTTGTTTTCCAGGAAACAGACATGTTCAGCATACAAGCAAACACATTATCTTGTTTCCATTCTTGATTAACTGTACGCACATACAGTACTGTATATAATGGCTCTCTTTTGTCTCTTTTCGAGTGTCCTCCTCCACTCTCAACTCTTGTGTCGCACTTTCAGGAACCTTATGATTACTTTCAAAAAATTAATTGGTTTCTAAACCGAGTAATATTCAGTCATTCACACCCTTCTCTGTCTGTATTATCTCCAACAAGGAAGTACTGGTAAATGTAAGATGCTTGTTAAGGTACATGTACATGTACATGTGATTGTATCAAAAGCAAAACTACCAATTATTTATGATTAACGTACTTGTACTCTGTACCTGGGAGTTACGAGATAGTTTTGAGGGTTCTTTTGTTTGTTTTTAAACTTTAAGAATATGTACACGGTATATTGTTCATGTACATGTAAGGCTGCATACATCTGTACATGAAGTGGAGCAAACTGTCTGGACTCTCTGGAGTGACATTTTAAAGTTAAAAAGTATTTCGGATAGGCTGCATTTAACTTGTACCTGCTTGCAAATACATGTACTGTAGCACAGACCAACAGAACATGTACACATGTACATGTACATTTGGTAAGTTTCAGATTTGTCTAAGCCATCCCAATTGTATTGTAGTTTTTACATTGTAGATGTGAAATTTAGAATAAAGGTATCCAAAATGTATTCATTTCCATTATTTTTTACATGGTTAACATTATACATGGTTAACATTATACATGGTTAACATTATACATGTACATTGTAGCAATTTTTTACAGAGGGGGGCAGGGGGTATTCTTTGAAAAGTGGACCTACAGTGTACATGTACTACAGTGTACAGTGTAAAAGCAAGTACACAATGGTGCCAATTTCTTGAGACATTTCAATTTCCAATTGGGGTTTTGTTTTCTTTTGTTGTTCCTTTCCTTCCCCCTTTTTAAAATCTATTTTTCTCTTCTGTTTTGTATTGTATCATTAGATTGCAAAGTAGGAGGAGAGGGTGTACATGTACAATGTACATAAAAAACTACTAAAAACTTATCTTTTTGATAAAAAAAATATTAATATAACTTGTAAAATGTAAAGCACATTGAGGGGGCCTACGGTTTTGAAATGTGACATAAAAAAACAATACATTCTTCTTCTTTGGCAACCAATATAACAAGTATGCTTTTTAGGTTTTTAGAAATACTGGAGTGGAGGGTATTAAATTGACACCGGTATGAATAGACCACTGTCGTAGCTTTCTTACCGTGATACTGCCATACTGACTGTATCTGACTGTCTTTGACGTTTTATATTGAAAATGAAATGTGTGAAAAACTCCTCTGATGAATGAGAACCAGAAGGGTACTATCTCATCTACATGTACATGTACCGTATTTGCCGGCGATAAGGCCGCAGCGCCGTATAGGCCGCACCCCCGATTTTTTTGTTTTGTTGTTGTTTTGTTGCCGAAAACCCACTCGGGGAAGGACCTTCATTTAACATCGAGGTGCAGTTAAAGGCGCTGATTTGTGCTTGTAAACTTGTCACAAATAATAGTAACAATGTCGTTTTTAGAAGAATGTGTAAGATCATTAATGTGAATTAAAAACAATAGAGTACCAGGTCCTAGGATAGAACCTTGTGGTACACCATTTGTTATATAAAAAAAATTGAGGAATTATTATTATAAACTACATATTGAGATCTATTAGAAAGATTACTTTCAAACCAAGATGACAGACAAATTTTAGTGTTGTTGTAGTTTCCGAGTGGTGAGTCAACACACTGATTACTGAGCTGGGAGACATTGCCAGGCATAGCGCCATAAATCGAAACTAAAAAAAAAAAAAAAAAAAAAAACTTTTGTTTACTCTTTCGCCGCATAGGCCGCACCCCGACTTTTTGATATTTTCTCTTCCAAAAATACTGTGGCCTATACGCCGGCAAATACGGTACTTGCAGAGCGAGAGAGAGAGAGACTCTTGACAACCTCATCTAGCCAAGTTCTGATGTTTTATATTGAAATATGATAAGGCCAAATAACAAAAATGAAGTATTTCCCTTCCCCGCCTGCCTCTTTTATTTTTTACTACAGTGTACATGTATTTACTATTCAGAAGAAGAACCCCCCCCCCCTCAAAAAAAAAAAGCCTGTGATATACATTTTGTTTGAATAGTTTCTAAAGTGATACAAATCATTTGTTTTGCCATGCATTGCATTAGTATACTCACATAGCACATTGTCTGTGAATAAATAGGCTTGGCCAGCTATAATTAGCATGGAAGCCATCTTAGAAAAAATTGCAAAATATTAAATACATGTAGTAATGCCCTGCCTCCTCCTTTTTTTTTAAAAGTCCTATTTGGCTTGACAACTTCTCTGATGAGAGCCAGGAAGGCACTACAGTACATGTATTATTATTATTTATAGAGAGACTCTCCTGACTGTCAACAACCTCATCTCAGCCAAGTTCTCTGCCATGAATCATAATAGAAAACCATAGAATGATGATCATACATGTATGATTGATTCAGCATTTTTGTAGTGACTTAATAGGTCTCGTCATAGTTTGTGGGGTATAAATATCTCCCTGTATGCTAATAATAGACTGTGGGTATAACAGGTCTGTTATGATTTCAATGGGAGCGTTCTATTTTAGGCCGAGCTGTAGTTTTAAGTGGATCATATCATCTGTGGAGTAGAATAGTCATAGTCTGATTTCCTTTTTAATTTTGGAATTGTAATTTTGTGGTGAAAAATACATATTGATTAGCAACGCTACATGTCATGTGCTGCATGTAAAATTGTAAATAATATAAAAGTATGTAGCATTGATTGTTGGATTTGATTTTCAATTTTGAATTGGATTCTGATTTAGTTGTGACTGACTTTAACACTGATTGATTTGATTTATAATGATTTAAAAAAAATCTATACTGAGTACTCAGGCCCTGTCTTATAATAAAAGAGTTGCGATTGATTTCAAATAATTTGCAATTAGTATCGATCGCAACTCTGTTCTAAAGAGAATGTAATTGATATCAATTATAATTTATTTGTAATCATTACATCTCTGGTTAAATAGACCCTTTGAACAAATAGAAAGAAATCTTATTTTCATGTTCCAATGAAAAGAGCTGTTTTGAATGATTTTTTTGTTTTTGTTTGTTTATAAAATGTCTTTACATGTACATGTATACTGTCAAATTCTGTAAGTAATTTAATTGCTGAACTTGATGATCACCCAGTTTAAAAGCAGAATTGAATTTCAATCATACATGTACATGTGTATTGTTATGATAAAACTGAAAATATACTCATTAACAAACCAAAAATATTGATGATAATTTGAATTCTAATTTATTGAATCATCTGTCATACAACATAAATGAACTCTAAATCAAGTGAAGTTAACATTTTGATTGCAAGGGAGAAAGAAAATATATGAATTATACTGTACAATGGACATCAGATAAAGGAAGGGGGGCAACAAATCACTTGATAGGTTATGTAGTACAATGTATGATTGAATTGTATTCCATTGTACTACATATAATCCCATTGGGTTTCTAGTATTTCTATGTGTTGGATTTATTAGTGAACATTGTATTCAGCTCATTGGGTTGTGCCAAGTAAATACATTAGACTTTCATCCTGGTCATGATAGCAGGGTCATGCAAAATACAAACAGAACATGATCTCTTGCTCTTATTTCTCAATGGGAACATACACGTACATGTAGGAATGTAAGCTTAAAGGGAGTGATCAAAAATTCTAATACATGTACATGAATGTAAACTACAAACTGTATTGTAGTTATTTCAGATATACATGTAGGCAGCAGGATTTTTTTCCAGTTTGTTTAATGAGAAATGGCCAACAGTATACATGTACATTGTACAGTACATAAAAATACAGATATTTTTTGTGAAATAGAGAGAGATTCTGTAGTAGGTTTTGTTTTTATTAAAGAATGTTAGTGTCTGCTCCTGCACAAGAGTGGGGAGAGTTATTGTTCTGTTATTATGATCTGTTGATTTATCTCAATAATTTATTCATATTTTTAATATATATATTTCATGTGAATTTGATTTCTTTCTTTTCTGTCTGGAGCCAAAAGGACATTAAGATATATGATTTAACACACATGTAGAGTTATGTTAATGCCCTTCTTGCTCCAAACAGATGATTGTAATTTGCTCTTTATACATAATGTACATGTACTGTACATGTACTATGAAGTAATGCTGTAAAAGTTCCTTTCTTGCCATAGCCACAAGAGGGTCTCCTATCATTTAGTGCTTGAATCTGCTACTCTCTACATCTGAGTGTTGCATGCCATGTTTATGTGGGACTTGCTGCAGCAAGTTCCCAAAATGGATTATAAAATGCTGTAGGATATTTTCTTCCTAATTAGACCAATCAGAGTGCTCCCTACTATGTCAACAGCTGACATCCCCCCCCCAAAAAAAAATAAAATAAAAGAAACAAACAACTTCCCCATACTTGTGACTCTTTATCAAAGTACATGTACTTTGCTGTCCCAATAGATTTGACTTTAATATGCAGAGCTAAATGTACATTACCGGTAACTGTATTCTTTGACACTAAGCTAATGCCTTTCAATAGCTTTCCACAGACTACCGTAATTAACGGTGTATTACGGCCCTCGTGTATTAACCGCACCCCTCTTTTTCGCCCTAAAAAAAAGAAAAAAAGAAAAATGTGTTAAAAAACCCACGCGGGAAGGTCTTTCATTTAACTGCGAGGTGCAGCTGAATGTGTAAGATCATCAATGTAAATTAAAAAACAGTAGAGGACCTACATGTATGTAGGATAGAACCTTGTGGTACACCATGTAATAGAAGAAAAATTGGAGGAATTATTATTATAAACTACATATTGAGATCTATCAGAAAGATTACTTTCAAACCAAGATGACAGACAAATTTGAGTGTTCTTCTAGTTTCTGAGTGGTGAGTCAACACACCGATTACTGAGCTGGGAGACATTGCCAGGCATAGCGCCAGGTGGAGGGGCATAAATCAAAACTTTAAAAGGCCTTGGTGTACCGTGTACAGTATGAGTCAAAATAAACTACCCCCCCTAACGCGTGTAACGTTTTCAATACGTTAATTATATATTTAACGGGTGTAGGCGTTACCCGTTACCCGTTAGCGTTACCCGTTAGTTTTGTTAATTTTGTTAGTTTTGTTAATTTTGTTAATTTTGTTAAATGATCTTCTAAAATTGACCGAACGAAGAAACGATATATGCGCTTCAAGAAAATGATGCCTAAAATATCTGAAACATCGTAATTATCATGTCAAAGTACGAGCACGAGTATGTTCAAAATTATTTACGATAAAACAATGCCAAACTAATCTGAAACATCCCTATTATCGTCTCAAAATTAGCGAATGAAGTTACGATATGTGCTTCGAGAAAATGATGCCTAAAATATCTGAAACATCGTAATTATCTTCTAAAATTGACCGAAAGAAGGAACGATATATGCGCTTCAAGAAAATGATGCCTAAAATATCTGAAACATCGTACTTATCATCTTAAAATACGAGCACGAGTATATTCAAAATTATTTACGATAAAACAATGCCAAACTAATCTGAAACATCCTAATTATCTATACAGTAGGTTTGCGGTTGCACCATGTGTGAGAGAGAGAGAGAGGTTTGAGGAGTCCTGAAAAGGACTCTGACTCGGTAATCTTTCTTGGAGGAGTGTAGTCCTGAAAAGGACTGTTTGTTATCTTTCTTAGCATATAGTTCTCAGGAGAACTATAGCGCTTGGAGAGGATGAGTGGCTCGACGTTTCGAACAGGTTGACTATCCGTCGTCAGGAGTGGAGAATAGCTGGCGTGCGTGAGCTTAAGTCACCGGGGTGCGGACGTCAGGGAAAACACTTACAAGCAGCATCCTAATTATCTTCTCAAAATTGCAAACGAAGTTACGATATGTGCTTCGAGAAAATGATGCCTAAAATATCTGTAACATCGTTATTATCTTCTAAAATTGACTGAACGAAGGAACGATATGCACTTGAAGAAAATGATGCCTAAAATATCTGAAACATCGTAATTATCATCTCAAGATACGAGCACGAGTATATTCAAAAAGTATTTACCATAAAACAAAGCCAAACTAATCTGAAACATCTTAATTATCTTCTCAAAATTTAATAGCGAACGAAGTAACGAAATGCGCTTCGAGAAATTGATGCCTAAAATGTCTGAAACCATGCCCCAAACGGCCAGTCTACCCTTTATCCTATTATGTCCCTGCTTACTCGGGTTTCAGGACATCACTTTCACAGGTCATTCTTTTACCTCTTCTCCAAGTAAATCCAATTATCTTTAATCTTCTTTAACTAGCGAGGGACAGTTATCTATTACGTAATCACCTTGACTACAATGCCTTCAATCACGAGTGTGCCAGATTAACTGCGTTTGTCTCAGTGTGTGTGTGTACTTACTGTACTAGAACTTGTACTGGCCTTGGCTCATGAATATAACTGTCAGATCCTGAATAGGGGCTATGATAGGATTAAGGCGATTAGCAGGTAATCCCTAAACCCTGTAAATGTGATTTCCCTTATTTTTAAGAGGATGTTTGCGTCATGCATGGTAATTATCATCTAAAAATAAAAGCACGCATATATTCCAAGTGATTTACGATAGAACAATGCCATATTAATCTGAAACATTGTAATTATCTTCTACAATTTACCGAACGAAGTCTGGATATGCGCTTCAAGAAAATTATGCCTATAATATCTGAAATACTGTAATTATCATCTCAAAATACGAGCGTGGAATTTAAAAACTTTCTTCGACGAAATAATATCAAACTTATCTTAAATTAAGCTGATATGATAACTCATGCAGACGGACGATAAATGACTTCAAATCCAGGCACAAGGGGGGGGGGGGGGGGGGGAGGGAGGTAAGAGGACTTTTTTTTTTTGTCCCAAAATTTGAAAATTTGGCCGATCGATTTATTGTTTCGTGGGGGGGGGGGGGGGGTTAAGGTCGCCTTTTTGGAGTCACCCATTACCACATTTAAAAAAAAAATCCAAAACTCACAAATTACAAATGTTCAAGGGTTTTACCCCCCCCCCCCCCCCCCCCCTCCCCCGCGTACGCGCCTGATCTGAGCTGATTACGGATCTGTTCAGCGTCTCTACTCTACGTCTCTACATCGCATGTCAATCATGATAAACAGTGGCCTCTTTTGATCACTTTTGCAGTACATAATAATTGGCAACCCCCTGCTGCCAATCACGAGAAACACCTCTAATTTCTCCATGCCTTTAAAGGTAATGATCAGTATTGGAAACGCCCCAATTTGAAGGAGAAAAAAAAGAAATGGTAGCTCTTATTACCAATCATGTGAAAGAATATGTTTTGACTAATACATGGTGATAAAATTTTTGACGGGAAACCGCCTACTAATTGATATATTTGCTAAATTAGTTTATCTATTGGACGGTGATAATACGGGTGATAGATAAAACGCACGTGTGCATAGTCCCATATACATCTTACTGTGTATGGTGCTTGTAACTCGAGTAATGTCCTCTCCAGTAATGTGAAAGCCGTCACCTCTTGCAACCGAACCAAAGCCAAGGTTATTGTCCAGCGTGCACTCAAGCCATTGCAAGAGAGGCCTGAGTGCACACCAAACAATAGCCCGCCCCAAACCCAGGCCCAGCCACAGGAGGCAACTATCTCACATTACTACATTACGAAGACTGGGCCAAATTTATTATCATTTTGATGATTCCAGAACCTTGCAGTATACACCAATACTTATATGCTAGATGGTCAACCTTTTCTGATCGATTCCACAACGTTTCTTTCACAATGCAATCGCATGACCATAATTGGTCTTTAGGCATATCTTTAAATGTTTAATTTGTAGTGTGTCTTTTTTATCTTTTGCATCCAGGACATGGCACAGAAAACATGCCTTCAGGAATGGTTACATCAATTTATTTTTACAGAAACATGCATGTTGTTGATTTCTTTTTATCATTTTGTTATTGATTGCTATTTTTGGTATTTACAATGTCGTTTATAATACTAATTTAACATTTTTCAAACATTCAACGTTTTAGTTTGACATCGTTTTTGTTTTTCTTGACCTGCATAATATTTCGAACATCATTGGCCCGAATTCACAAAGCAAGGTTTGAGCTCAGACCAAGGTTTGAGCTCAAACCTCCTTTTGTTTCGCTAAACCTCCTTTTGTTATTTACAAACCTGGTTTGTAAATAACAAAAGGAGGTTTGGCGAAACAAAAGGAGGTTTGAGCTCAAACCTTGCTTTGTGAATTCGGGCCATTATGTTTCACTATGACTTGTTGGTGTTTAATTTTTCTTTGAAACTCTTTACTATCTAGTCTTTCCGACATTATTTTAAGATCTGTTGTTGTTTTTCATTATTGATTTTCTTAAGAAATAACTAATTTGTATTACTCCCTTTCTACATTTTCGTTCTTATAAAATCACGTTTCGTTCTCCATTAACATTAAAAGCGGTAGTTCAGTTTTTTGGGGTGGGAAGGATTTGGACTGTTCTCAGGACTTGGTGTCTAGTTTTTCTTACATTGCGTAACATGCAATTTCTGTCATCAAGCATGGTTTGTAGTAGGTCCATCATGTCCCTGCATCAAGTCACTCAGCAAGAGATTGAGATTAGAATCTAGTCGTTGACTGATATAATTATGTCAGCAAGATAAGAGATAAATTTATTTCTCTGGGGACTTGGTGGTTGAAGGCTGGTGGAATGTGACAGCTAGGTCCACGCGAGCGCGAGCATATATAGTAAATCAAGTTTAGGGTTGAATATAGTAGCGATCTTTTGTTTTTCTTCCAGTCTCTCTCTACCCCCACCCCTCATCTCTTCACCATCTTCCCTCTTTCTTTCACTCTCCCTCCCCATTTACTCTCTCTTCTTTCTCTCTCTATATACCCCGTCTCCCCTCCCTCGCCTTTCTCTTATATCTCTTCCTATCACCCTCTCTCCCGTCCTTTCACCTTTTCTCATATGCATTCCTTTCCTGAAAATCTCACAGCATGCACGTCATTTTCACTGAAATAACAGCCATATTTATCCATATTTTAAGAAGTTCATAACCCATATTAAATGTGATACAACTTTGAAATAATCTTTTTATGAAGTTTTGCGATAAATTGTATAATTAAAGAGGTGAAAATTGGGCTCTTCTTAAAACTACAAAAAGCGGCACTCATCAGGGATGAAAAAGCACTTACGATAATGGAAATGGGCATTAGTTGAAAGAAAAGGGGCACCGATCAGATTTTGATAGGGGCATTTTTCGGAGGTAAAGGGGGCACTTAGATGTGATACAACTTTGAAATAATGTTTTTTATGAAGTTTTGCGCTAAATTTTGCAATAAAAGAAGGGAAAATTGGGCTCTTCTTAAAAGTACAAAAAGCGGCACTCACCAGGGATGAAAAAGCACTTACGATAATCGGAATTGGGCATTAGTTGAAAGAAAAAGGGGCACCGATCAGATTTTGATAGAGGCATTTTTCGGAGGTAAAGGGGGCACTTATCTGAAGTGAAAAGGAGTAACTTCTCGAACCTTAAAAGGGTCATTGACCAGAGATGAAAAGGGGCATTTACGAGAAGGGAAGGGCTTTTTTTTTTAAATTGAGGTTGTAATTATAAAAAGGGGCATTTGTGAAATTATGAGGTGCGCTTGTCCGAGTTAAAAAGGGGGTAGTTATTAAAAGGGGAAGGGTCACTTCTATAACATAGGAAAGAGGGCACTTTGGGGGAACGTGAAAATGGGAGGGGGGCACTGTACCGCTAGCTAAACGTAAAACAAAACAGTTTGCCATTCACTTATTCTATTCATTCTCAGCTTGCTACTGTTTCTCTTTTTTAAATGGAGGTATAGTTGTCTGGAGGTATAGTTGTCAATTGAAAAGGGGGCATTTGTGAAAATACAAGGTGCGTTTTTCCGAGTTAAAAAGGGGTAGTTATTAAAGGGGAAGGGGCGCTTTTATATGGAAAAGGGGGCACTTTTGGGGTACTTCAAAATGTGGGGGGGGGGGGAACTGTATCGCTAGGTAAACGTAACACAAAAATAGCGTTGGCCATTCACTTATTCTATTAATCTATTCATTCTCGTTTTTCCGAGTTAAAAAGGGGTAGTTATTAAAGGGGAAGGGGCGCTTTTATATGGAAAAGGGGGGCACTTTTGGGGTACTTGAAAATGTGGGGGGGGGGCACTGTATCGCTAGCTAAACGTAACACAAAAATAGCGTTGGCCATTCACTTATTCTATTCATTCTCGGCTTGCTACTGTTCCCTGTGCGCTGTAGCCAGTGGCTTAGATCGTTACGTAATACCTATCGTTCAAGGGGATCCCCCTCAACAATAGACATTAGGCCTCGTAGCTAGGACAACGCCCTTTGCCCACGCTGAGTGTCAATAGCAGGCCACATTCAGAGTAAGCTTCTTTTGTATGTGACAGGAAGTTTGCTATTAAGCCTTGACCGTAGCTCTTCATACATGTAGCTGAATGCTATGTATTTAAATAGCGTTACTATAGTGTTGTAATATATTCCGACGGCTATTGATAGGAATCAGTGGCGTAGACAGGTTCGTACACCTGGGGGGGATGACTCAGGGGCGGATCTAGCCTTTTGCTAAGGGGGGGGGGGGGGGTTGACCAAAATAATGACGATGCGGAGCATCGTCCACGAGCCGCGAGCCGATTTTTTGGGGGGTGTTTATTTGAACCCCGTAAGTGATGTTTTCCTGGCATCTATTAACACAATGGAGACCATAAAAAGTAGTGCATGATAACGTCTTTTTAAATCAAGTAACAGTTAAATACAGTTATATCCAGAGTTATCATGTGTTTGGTTAAGTTACCAGATGAGTTGAATATCTTCTCACAATATTTGCACTTGAAAGGGTTTCTCTCCAGCGTGCGTTCTTTTTTCTTTTTTTTTCCTTTTTTTTTTTTTGTTTGTTTTTTGGGCCGCCCAAGGGGGGGGGGGGGGTTTAAACCAAGTAACAGTTAAATACACAGTTATATCCAGAGTTATCATGTGTTTGGTTAAGTTACCAGATGAGTTGAATATCTTCTCACAATATTTGCACTTGAAAGGGTTTCTCTCCAGCGTGCGTTTTTTTTTTTCCCCCTTTTTTTTTTTTTTTTTTTTGGGGCCGCCCAAGGGGGGGGGGGGTTTAAACCCCCTAACCCCCCCCCCCGTAGATCCGCGCCTGTTTAATCTTGTGGTTATCTTGTGGTTTCCAAACCACAAGATAACCACAAAATACTTGTAAGATTTTCTTTTTTTTACCGTCTGAATTGGCTTTCACCGTGTGAATGCGGCTAATAACAATAAACACAATTACAATAATGATGAGGATTATTATTATCATCATCATAATTATTATTATTATTAATATTATAATTGTTATCATTATTATTATTACTATTATTATCATCATTATGACTTATTAAGTAAGCAAACATCATTCCCCAAAACCTGGGGGGGGGGGATGATTGTACATGCCATCCCCCTCATCCCCCCGTTGTCTACGCCCCTGATAGGAATATACATAGGTACAGGAACAGAAGAAAATGAATGCCAATATACAAGGCGCTTGACAAAATAAAAGAGAGATAGATCGCAGGGAAGAGAGAAGCGAATTCAATTATTCTGTATATCGCTAATGTTACATGCTTTTATGACAAAGAGTAAGTCGACGGAACGAAAGAAATGAATGAAGAAAATGAATGCCAATATACAAGTGCTTTAACAATTGTGGTTGTCACCCGAAGGTGAATTCCGTCCTTATCAAGGATAGTGATAACCTTCTCTCCTTCATACAACACGGCGGCGCTAGGCTTTATTTCATTCACAACCGATCAATATCAATGTTGTTATAAAAGCAATTAACATCAGCAATATTTGATTGTCTTTGCTTCTCTTTCTACCGCACTCTGCATGTCTATCTTTTTCTTTTCTCAAGCGCCAATGATATTGGCATTCATTTTCTTTATTGCCGTCGGCTTAATTGTCATAAAAATCAGTAACATCAGCGATATTTAATTGTTTTCGCTTCTGTTACACGATCTCCCTCTTTTTCTTTTCTCGATGTCATATTGGCATTCATTTTTGAAAAAATGGAGGGAAGATCGCCTTCTATAAAGTATCATAAATATAGCTCTATAGAACTGCCCACCTACCTGACGCACGCCTGACCAGGGCACAGAAATGGTTGAATTGTTATGCATGTTCCTTCTAATGATGTCGCTTGAATCCACATTGTCTTTGAAGAAATGATTTACTTACCTGACTAAATGTATACTGCGCCACTGCATGATCTACGATCACATCATCATAATGTTAGTATCAACATCATGTTAGTATCAACATCATGTTAGTATCAACATCATGTTAGTATCAACATCATCATTATCAACCGTTTTGCAACACCATCATCAATCATCTGCCAGCATCATCTGATCTGGGCCCCGTTGCAGAAAGAGATCAATTGTTAGTCAGATCATGTGTTTTTAAATGAGCAAATCTGATTTGTTTAATGAATCGCGTACAAAAAAGATATTAAAATAAAGTGTCTTAGCTTACAATCGATTTCAACTATTTCTGCTACGGGGCCATGCCAACTATTACATATTCATGAGTCAGATTTTTTTAAATTCTCCGTAACAACTAACATGCACCTGCTATTCAGGACTAATAATTTGTATTTGATATTGCGACATTGATAGCAAAGTATTCATAATTGCATGCATATCATTATATTAGTATTGTTTATGGGGTATAATGTACAAACTGTACATCCAAATTAATACTGGAGGACGACGAGGATGATGCGCGATCTGGTGAGGAACCATAAGAGAGGAGGGCATAGACTGTAAACATTTATAGAGAACTTGGTGGAAACAGGTACGTAGTTAACTAATGATATTCTCGAAGTATTTGTTATCGAAATACATTCACTGCTAATCATAGTCGTAAATCTGAGCCTTGGTTATCACACCCCCCGAGGAATCACGGGCGGTTCGTGGCTTGACGTTTCATGGTTGCAGTGGCAGTAGGGTTCGGAAGAGGGGGGGGGGGGGGGGGGGGGGGGGATACCGTATTTTTATACATTTGTGAGATGAACTAATATTTATACCATAATATATCCTTTTTTTAATTTGGATTAGTGAAGGGCAGGTGGGGGGGGGGGGGGGTAGGCTGGCAGTATTGTCTCAGTACCGGGGGGCTGGGAGGATGTTATTTTAAAAACTGGTTTTTACACCATACTCTATTATGATCATTTTTATATTGGTGACGGGAGTGTGGGGAGGGGGGGGGGGGGGGGTGGTGGTTGGGGTGGCGGTAGTGTCTCGGTGCTGGGGGGAGGATACTAATTAATTTTTTGCAAGAGGTGACTTGTGGAAAAACGTAATGATTCGGCGGGCGGGGGGATTGGGGTAGCAGTAATGTCTCAGGATAATGATTATTTGCTACAAGGTAGCTTGTGAACAAACTTACGCATAGTGCAAGACAATAAAGCCATGAACACCCTCATATACGTACAGATACACATTTTACAGATTAGAGAAATTAAAAACGAACAACAAAAATGTGGCTTATAAAGGGCCATAGGTCATTGTGGAATGCCAATATCACAGAACTACACGTGCAACTACACTGTGAAGATCACTCCCGGCCCTTGGCTCATGAATATAACTGTCAGATCCTGAATAGGGGCTATGATAGGATTACGGCGATTAGCAGGTAATCCCTTACAGTATAAGGGATTACGAACAACCCTGTAAATGCATGCTCCTTCTAAAGATGTCGCTTGAATCCACATTGTCTTTGAAGAAATGATTCACTTACCTGAATAAATGTATACTGCGTCACTTCATCATCAGCCCATCACATCACAATCATCATCATCTGCCATCACTTCATCATCATGTTAGTATCAACATCATCATTATTTTTAAATGCGCAAATCTGATTTGTTGAATGAAACGCTTACAAAAAGATATTAAAGTAAAGCGTCTTTACTTTCAATCGATTGCAACTATTTGTGCTACTTGGCCCAGCTCCACTATCATCACCATCGCTTTTCTTTATCTTCATCGCAGCGAATATGCCAATTATCACATATTCATGAGCTAGAAAAAATATTGATCTCCGTAACATACACCTGCTTTTCAGGACTAATGGTTCGTATTTGATATTGCGACATTGATAGCAAAGTATTCATAATTGCATGCATATCATTATATTGGTATTGTATATGGGATATAATGTACAAACTGTACATCCAAATGAAGACTAAAGGATGACGAAGATGATGTGCGATCTGGTGAGGAACCAAAGGAGAAGAGGGCATAGACTGTAAAATTTATACAGAACTTGGTGGAAACAGGTAGGTAATTGATATTGTTCTCGAAGTATTCGTCATAAAAATACATTCGCTACTAATCGTAGTCGTAAATATTGGCTTGATTGAGGCAGTGAGGGGTCTTAGCCTTGGTTATCACACCCCTAGGAATCACGGGAGGTTCGTGGCTTGACGTTTCTCGGTTGCAGTGGCAGTAGGGTTTTGAAGGGGGGGGGGGTATTTTATAATCTTGACGTACATTAGTGAGAGGAACTAATATTTATACCATAATATATACTTCTTTTAATTTGGATTGGTGAAGGGAGGGGGGGGGGGGTAAGCTGGGTCCATAATACTCTATGTATAACGGGATTTTAAATCAGAACAAAGCATGCATACAAAAAGTAGTAGGGCCTACAAACACCAGTCATTTTTCAGAAAATCCATTGTGAAAAACAAGGAAAGAACTCGAAATAGCATTAATTATTTTTGAGACTGAATATCATCATAATAATCAAGTGTCAAAGAAACAAGATAAAATGAACACCAGCAAGCTAAATTGAAATCACGAGCGATGCTCGAAATGCGACTGAAAAGCATGCAGGGCAACAAAATGAAAACATGTCAAACTATAACTGCAAAATGCAACACCAACAACAGCGAGGCCATAGCGCTGACGGTCTACACCGCCATAGATCCCCCGTTAAGCCCACGTCAATTTGCCTATTACGCTCGGCTAGCTCCTCCCCTTCTCTACAGCAGTCGCTATGCGGAAATAGCGTTCCACTAGCTACTGTATCCTGTGCTGGTAAAAAAATGTGACATAAAAAGACAGATATTGGAGGCATTTCCGCTAATTTAACCAGGTTTTAAGGGATATATCTCGGGAATGAAGCAATTGTAAGTCATGAAATATCATTTGGATGGACATTTCTACATATTTGTGTTTAAAAATAGTGAATTTACAGGAAAATCGCTAAGTTTAAAAGATCGTTCTTCGTGATTGTATTCGACCACGTCGTGAGCGAGTTTCCCACGCTGCTATACACTGCTCTCTAAATATTCTTTGATATTGCCGACTTGTTGTGGCTTCTTGTAAAGAGACGTACGTCTCTGCGAAATTTACCAGACCCTATTTGCTTTCAACTGTAATGTTTGGGACATTCCTGGCGCACTCGAAAAATTCCTTACCCGTTAATGAACTTCCTAACTGGTAGGGGACATTTAACGGCAAGGGGACATTTAACGGCAATTTAACGGCAAGGGGACATTTAACGGCAAGGGGACATTTAACGGCAATTTAACGGCAAGGGGACATTTAACGGCAAGGGGACATTTAACGGCAAGGGGACATACCGACCCGTTACAAACGCGTTATTTAAAACGTTAACGTTAACCGCGTTAAATCGTATAGTTTATTTTGACTCATACTGTATAAGACGCACCCCCGACTTTGAATTTTTTTCGGCAGCAAAAAAGTGCGGTTAATACACCGTTAATTACGGTATAGTTTTTGTTTTAATCACTCTTCATTGTCATTGATAGATAATGAGCAGGAACATATAAATGAGCTTTTCACTTTTGGAATCACTCCATAATAACCTCAAGACATTTCTTGTTTAAACTCATAGGCACTTTTGAACGATAACAAATGACACCGGGAAAAAATAGCAGTAACAATGGCTAGGTTCAAAGTCTTAGGGAAAAAACCCATCAGGAGTTTCGAGAGCACTTCTACAGAATGAAAAATCATTCATCTATTGTAAGCTGTTTCATAATGGTGTTTGATAGCTTGTAAACTGGTTTTGGTAGTATCGTCGCGAAGGAAGAAAAATCTCAAGTTACTACTTCAGCTACATTGTATTTCTAGCTGCACTTCACCATTCATGATTGTATTGAAACTTTGTGTTTAATGATCGGCTCTGCTCTCTATTTCGACGACTTACATGTTTCTTTTCTGTCAAGAACTTCAATGGTTTTAAAATTATTCTGTTCAAGCAACAAGCCAATGTTTTCTTGTGAGGCTGGAATGAAAAGCAAATTTCTTTGTAAGACATTAATCTACATTTGCCACACTTGACCCAAGTGATGTTAATTGGTACCTGGCAGGAATTAATTCTTTGAAATGCTAGAGCGCCGTTATAGCAGCCACGCTAAAGCCGGGTTAATAAATGTGGAGCGCCACAAGCGTCTAGTTTTACAGATACATGTATGAGCGCTATAGAAGTACCAATCATTATTATTATTATTATTGTTTTTAACATTAACCCTTTTTTTCTCTTTCTCTCTCTCTCATATTCTATTCTTGCAGATTTTTCATGATGCACCTCAGCCATTGTCATAGG
Source organism: Strongylocentrotus droebachiensis (assembly GCA_035222895.1). NCBI lineage: Eukaryota > Metazoa > Echinodermata > Echinoidea > Camarodonta > Strongylocentrotidae > Strongylocentrotus > Strongylocentrotus droebachiensis. Next base: position 193,218 of record JAVYIG010001640.1, read on the forward strand.
AGAGGAAAAGGAAGGCACTGAAAACCAAACTTTATTTTTAATTCCAAAAGAAGTATCATCTTAAAAGAAACAACCTAAGCAGTACAAAATTAGGTAAGTTGTTTTGATCTCAAGTGGCAAACAATTATTATATTGCTGAAGAAAAATGAAATACCTTATGGAGGTGTCGTGGTATAGTGGTGGATTCACTTTACTTTCAATCAAATTTTGAGGGTTCGAATTTGAACCCCAGCTCGAACTAATGTCCTTTACACTGTAGCTAGACGTTAATTCAGGTTTGCCACTCTCCACCCAGGTGTAAATGGGTACTTTTCAAAAAACCACATATATTAAGCTGCTGAGCTATGACTTGGATAATAATGTTAAAGTGCCAGGAGTATCATGGCGTGATGGGTATGAGTGCCATACAAGAAGCCACCACCAAGTTTGTATACTGTAACTATTTTGCTCTTCAAGTGCCTCTATTTACATACAATTTTGAACGGGTTTGTCATCAAACCAATTATGGGCACAAGTCTTGACAAGCTTTACACATCTTCAGGTGCTCTTTTGGTTCACTGGTAAAATTGTTTTTGGTTGAAGGGGCCACAAATAGGAGCAAATCTTTATTTCGTACTTGGTGTGTATTTAGTAGCTTTGAATATATGAATTTTGGAAATGTAGCTGCAACATGCAATCCATGTCCGATCTGCCAAATACAAAACAGCCCCCTCGCTTGTTGAGCAAGCAATCCAAGATGGTCGAGGTGACATCAGGCTTGATCACCATGGGGTCGGGACCCCTCCCGCAGTTCCGGTTCTGTTTCAATTTCGAAGGGAAAGAGGAGGAGCTCAACTTCCAGAACGGGGACAACATCACAGTCCCTCTTTCTCCTCCTCCTACTGCTACTACTACTACTACTTCTACTACAACAATATTATAACTACAAAGAGTTTACTATTTATTAAAGCATGAATTTTAGAAACAAAACTCAAATGTGGGAAATGTGTCTTTTCTTCCATGACCAACAGCTCCCTCGCTTGTTGAGCAAGCAAATCAAAGATGGCCGAGGTGCCGCTGGGTCTAATCACCATGGGGTCGGAGCCCCTCCAGCAGTTCCGAGCCCGCTACGCCTTCGAGGGGAGCAAGGAGGACGAGCTCAACTTCCAGAAGGGTGACATCATCACCGTCACTCTCCAGGTGCCGGGAGGCTGGTGGGAAGGGATGCTGAGCGGCAGGTCCGGTTGGTTCCCGAGCAACTACGTCAGGGAAATCAAGCCAAAGAGTGAGTAGCGTTTGAAAACTGTATTTTTTTCATTTTTAAATCCCCACTGCACTACTTGTAGCTACTTGCGACCTCTATGCAGCCAACAATGCCTAAGGGGTACCCGTTGATCCCCCATGATGCCCTTTTGCTTATGTTAATTGACAGCTGATTTGATGAGAAAACCAACTGCCAGTGACCTTGCAGGGTGGTCTAATCCCTCCATGCCAAACTAATGCAGAGGGGCGTTAAAGTATGTTGCATTTTAAAGCTCTTAACCGTTGTTCAGCGTCCGCTTCAACCAGGTGGATGATGAAGATCAGAAGGTTTGGAGAAAAGCCGTAAGGGAAACGAAAAGTCCAATCCCACATCATGGGAAAAATGGACGCTAAGAACGATGATGGTGAGAGTTCTGGTAATGGAATACTGAGTATTGGAATGTTATTCTTCCCCTTCTTCCTTCAAGTATCTCAGCTCTTCTTGTTTCGTTTTTGTTTCCCTTTTTCACAATTTGGTGGGAGGCACACGCTCCCATGCAACTGAACTGCGCCACTGGAACGGATAAAGGACAGTGTTTCTTGGAACCATTATAAATACAAGTTGACCGACATCCCATTGGAACAGTTTCAATTTTGATACACGCATTTTTTTTTGGTGAACTTTGTACTCATGATGGTTTCTTGAGACATTGCAGTGATGTCTGCTTGGTTAATAAATATCTGTAGCTTGGAGATCAAACCACAAATATGACCTCTTGAACTTGCACTTGTACTATTTGTGAAAATACATATGTGCAATTTGAAAGACTTCATATGGGGTCCCACCCATCAACATTCATGTTTTTATTTTTTCGTTTCTTTCTTTTCTTTTCACAAATTGTAAAAGCCTAATCTTGCCTCACTGGGCAACTACATCACAGGGCTTACCCAAACGTATAAGTCTATAGTTCAGAGGCGGGGCAGTTACATGTATGTATTGTTCAGACTCTGTGTTTCAGATATGGGATTGGTTGTAATAAATTTAAGAATGTTTTGGGCTGTTGGTTCTTTAATATCAGTACCGGTAAGTAATATGGACAAGGGTCAGAGTCTGCAAACCTATTAGAGTGCTGCTCAGTGAGGTCGCTTTCTGGGGTCTAGGACCAAGACCAAGACCAATTCGTACATTGCTGCAAATAGTTAGTGTAGAGACACAGAAATCTATATTGACCCTGGGACATAAATTCACAAAGCCTCGAGCCCAGCCTAACTTTTTTCAGTCTCTGGTTGTCACATGTACAGTACAGGCTGGGCCGATGGGGAGCAGTCTCCATAGTCTTACAATTGAGACCCTCTGTTACATGTTATGACTGGCAAGCGACTGCGCCTAGTGTGCAGGCACAGACACCCAAAATTAACACTTAAACACAATTTTGTAAGCTTCAAGACAAGTCTAGCCTATCTTTATCAAGTCTCTGGCCTTTTCAGATCCTACAATGTGTTCAAACCATGCATTCTACTTACAGGTAGTCTCAAAGACTCTAATTAGACACTTAAACACAATTTCCTTAGCTTCAAGTCTAGCCTAACTTTGTCAAGTCTCTGAGACCATGCATTCAACATACAGGTAGTCTCAAAGTTCAGACCCTCTGTCACATGTTACGCCTGGCAAGGGTTTGTTCCTCCAAACTAGCTTGCAAATGGCTTGCACATGTGATTAACGAGTACACTCTGCAGCCCTGCCTGCCGCGGCTTTGCGGATATGGAAACCGAAACATGGATCTGTAATTAAGCACACATGTATCGTCAGTTTGCTATTGTGGTGGTATCATATCGGCATATCAAATTACCGTCAGGGCTTGTGTCAGGTTACTGGTGGCATGTGTATGTACACACATGTACACACATTGCGTGAGATTCGCGGTATTATGAGTGACATGGTTTGTTATAAGATGTTTAAGGGCGTGGTGGGCTGTTTGTTCTATGATACAGTATCAGGAAGTAATATTGGTTTATAAATGTTCGAAAAATATTCATGATGTGATATGAACTTGAGTTTATAAGGAAAGACAAGAAGGAAAGGGGAGAATGAGAGAGAGAGAGAGAGAGAGGGAGAGAGAGAGAGAGTGAAAGAAATGGGGGTGGGGGGGGGGGAATTCCCCCTCCCCCCTGATACTTGAAGTCAACTTTGATACAGGATACTGGTACACAAGCCTAGTTTTACTCAAGAATAACCCTTGACTAATTTTTCATATTTTTATAAAAATTTAGATCTTGGTCCTAAGGTACAGGATGTATAGAGATATTAGAGGTGGATATTAGGGAAGGGCGTTAATTTCTATGAAAACAGGTTAGGAAATATCCTTTGAAGTCTGGCTTAGGCAGAATAGGTAGAATTGTTCTTTTAAAGGGCAAAGAAAGGCACTGGAAAAAAAAGAAGTAAGAATGATTTAAAGCCTTTGAAATATCAACCAGGAAAAAGGGGTAACTGGTAAACCTTGAAACTAAAGGCAAACAGGATGTAATGGAGAACTAAATGAAACTGGAGTTCCGTGTTATTTGTTAAAAGTTCTCTGTTTTTTATATTTTTTCTTTATTATTTTCCTTCTACTTCCTTTGAGAATTTCCTGTACAAGATGAATTATGTCGTGTGTGAAGTGCAAGGCCAAGATACTCTATCCCATATGTTACTGACCACATCCAATATGTATACTACTCGTATAAGCACCATTGTATTAAGTTAATATCCCTACGAGAGCTGTTATCAGACCACAAATGAAGTGAAATGACATTATTGGTGTCAATTTATGTTTTATTACTCCACAATACACGTACTTGACCAGTAAGGATATCCTCTATATTTTCGCAATACACTGGTGTGAAAAATTGAAGGGAAAGAATTTGAAAACGAGATCATCTTGCCTTTTTTCCACAGGAAATTTCAGATACTTGTTTTTGTTTTGACATTTTACTTTGTTTTTTGTTTTGTTTTTGTTGTTTCTTGTGTAATTTAGAGGGACATGAACAGTGTACACATTATAGAGAAAAGTGTGAGAACGGTGTCCAGATTATAGGAATACACTTCCTTTATGTACAACAAACTGGTGGAACATTACCTGAATAAGAGACGCTTGGCATTTCAGTGTAATTTACTCTCATTTGTGGTTAAGTACATTCAGTGTACATGCTACTTGCATTGTAAACCAGTATAGATACATGTATTATAAGCATGCACAAATACAAGCCCATTGTAAAATTGCTTCCTGGTTCATTCATAAAGTAAATGTAGATTGCATGTACACGTATGCCTCCATATATGGTAAACTATTTATTAGGCAAGACTAAGGTATTTGGTCATTTTCTGTCAAATTCTTTACCAAAAATTAAAGGAATAGAGAAAAAAAAAATCACATTAGAAGTGTCATATCCTTTGTTAAGTTTTCTTACTTTGTTAACATGATACAATAAAAAGGTTACTTACAAAATATCCCATGATATTGGTGATGTATGAGGAAAATATCTTGGTCTTGCCCTCGATGACAAAAATATGGTTTCTACACAAAGATTTTGCAGGGGTCTAGATCACATTTTGTCTGAATGTATGTGCCCCCTGTTTGAATTACTAAATTTTAGGATCCATCAAAAATATGACATCATCTATCATATGTTTAGTTTGAAATTTTTCTGTGTGCATAATGCATACCTTCTCCCCTGGTTAAAATGTATAAATATTGGGGGACCAGAGCTCAAATTTGCCATAATAGCTAATTATGAACAATTTTATTTTCTTCTTTTTTCATCATTTTTCATCATTTTGTTTAAGTTAATAAGGAGTTTATGATGTGATTCACAAGTTCAAGGTTAAATTTCATAGGAAATAAAACAAGACATACATGTAGAACACTGGTGGGACATTTTCCATTGTCCTTAGACTACACATGGTTCGACACACCTGCGTTGCACATTTCAGATGATCGAATTACCTGTATGCATGTGTCACACCTGCTGCGCTGCCAGCAATTAGAATATGACTGATTGAACATGGCATACTGGGGAAATGAAACATTCATGTTTCTTCACTGAGCGTTGCGTGAACGCCCTGAATGATCGGTGAGAAACAGGTAGACTGTCCAGGTTTTCCTCGGGTCACGGCATTCCTTCCTGTCGAATGGGCGCTTCCGTGAGAGAGAGAGCACACCTTTTTCTTGTTTACCTGTCTAGGGCTTTCCCCGTTCACACTTTGAGTTAATCTGTATAGGATCCCGATCTTATACTGATTTTTAAGGAAAGACAACATTGTGGTCTGTCTTGCCCTGTTCATACCAGATTTGACTGGATTGTTGAGCATTGGCAAGTTTTGTTTACCTGTCTTGCAGTGTTCACATTTTAATTTTAATCTGTAATATAGGATCCAGGTCTTATTGTCATTCTCATTTAATAATGACTGGTCTGATTGTGGTCTGTCTTCCCTTGCTCATATCTCTGCTTAGTCTGTGTGATACATGTAAAATGTATATCTGCTCTACAATATATCTGATGGGTTTCCTGCAGTGCTCATACCTTAATATTATCTATATATGACCTGGATCAATCTTTGTAAGATCTAGATCATTTGCTGCTGATTTTCAAGGACAAGTGGCTGTCTTGAGTGGAGTTTGTCTTGCTCTGTTCACACCTCAGTTTAGTCCATATATCTGTTTTTAAAAAAAAATCTGTTTGATACTCCCAAGCATTAGCAAGTTCTGTTTCCCTGTCTGGCAGTGTTCATACATTGATCTAATCTGCATCTTAGTTGGATCTAATGTGCCCACCTAAGATTATATGACTCTTCGTGTTAATTAACATGTCTTGCCCTGTTCATACCGTCACCAATCTCTGCCAGATTTAGGTCTGGTTTGAATATGAATATCTAATAAAGATGCCCTCCCCACTTCCAAACCTGAAAAAGCTGCTTGAAGGAATAAATTTACTTCTCTTAGTTTTGGGGACATGTACTGATGATGTCTTTTGTGTGAACACACCCATGTCTCTCATCTTGTCTTGGTTTGGTGTCTCATGATTCTCATCATATGTTTTTTCCAGGTCTGATTCCATTGTGGAGCTCCAAACAAACAACATGGTGCCATTAAAGGTTCCCGTCAAAAAATAGATCTAAGAATAAACTTGAAATTTTGCATTTGATGTAGAAGAGATACATGTTGCTCTGGAATTTGAAGATAGGGAGCCCAGTGTCCCCCCCCCCTACATAGTTGAAGCAACCAGGGGACCTACTGGAACGCTTCAAGTCATATCCTAGGGTACTGCAGTGCTGTAATGGAGGATTAATAACTTAACTATATTTAACCATAACTATAACTACCTGGTACATGTTTTACTGTAAACATAAGTTACGAATAATGAGGGCTCATTAGCAATGGAAAAAAAAAGAGATCTTGGGCACTGTTGTTGGAGGGGACCCTCCCAAAACAATTCAGAATTACGTATGTAGATTGATATAATCCAATGAATGTGTATGCTTCTCTGCCCCCCCCCCCCCCCCATTCCCCGCCACCTGTAGTCATTAAGATGGATTAATGGATTAACGGATTAACACTCATGGCGAAGACCAACATACAGAGTGAGTCAAAAAAAAGTTTACACCTAGAAAATTGCTAATTATTCCCAAAAAAAAATCGATGGACATTAAACTGTTTTATGTCTTATGAAAGAGTGTTTTATCCCAAATCATTTGGTACCATTTTTGTGTGGTATGTGCTCACGCTTGGATGAACAGGAGACATTGTTTGCGAGAGTGCAAAAATCAATTTGCGCCAAAGTTGCCTCTGTGATGTTTGAATAAAACAATTGGGATTTGGGTATTAATTCGGTCTTTGCAGATCCAAATAACATCCCTTACAAAATTAACCATGCCACCCATATCAAATTTAGAATATCAAATATCAACGAACATTTGTGCGCGTGTTTGTGGGTGTGTGTGACTTTGCCCTTTGCAAAAAACATATGCAATGCATTTCATTTGATACATTCAATCCATTCTCTCACTCCGCTAATCCCAACATAATACATACTGTAGGCATCACTTTGGCGCAAGTCGATTTTTGCACCCTCGCAAACAATGCCACCTGTTCATCCAAGCGTGAACACATACCACACAAAAATGGTACCAAATGATTTGGGATAAAACACTCTTTCATGAGATGTATAATAATTTACTGTTCATAGATGATTTTAAAAATAATTAGCAATTTTCTAGGTGTAAACTTTTTTTTGACTCACGGTATAACACCGATAACCTCTGGTTATATAACCTACAGAAGGCATTTTATTAATAGGGGATGATTCATAAATAATTGGAGTAAAGGGAGAGATACATGTAGTATACTGGACTTACAATTACTTTAATCAGTTTTGAACCTGTAGTATGTAGTTTCAAACTGGCTGATTCGTCATACACTGCATAATAAAATGTTATGCCAACAAATTCATCTAATACCTCATTTCAAAGTTTGATTGAAGGAGGTATAAAATGTTGTAAAACATTAGCCATTAAATGTACACTATGTAAGTGTGATTTAGCGATTCTGTCAAATTAAAAGAAGCCCATAATAAATGAAGAAATCCCAGAAAAACAATTTTAAATTGATATTATAGATGAAAAATTGACATCGTTTCTATACAGTGGCTATTTTGTTTCTTCTCAATCCAATCCAATTATCAGATTGTGTTAATCTTCTTGTGAACAAACTGATCCTATCTGTGTTTTGATTGTGAACAAGGGTGAGAGGATAAACAATAGTGCCACATGCAGATGGTTAATTTCCCATCCTGCCTTCAGTGACAAATTTGAAATTGATTTATTCTTGTACAAGATTAGGCGTCACAACAACAAAACAGGTGGAATAGTAGCGCTGCGAAAGGGCGCTATCTTCACGCTTTGACGGGTAATTGGCTGACGTCACATCGTCGGCCCACGTTCCTTTAAGGCTGCCGGGTTCAAAATCCAGCAGAGAGACTCACGATGTGATACTCCGTGACATGACTAATCGTGCCTCGTCGACGGGCTAGGGGACACCCAGTTCCTGTCATTTTTCTCTCGACTCTTTTCTTCTGTGACTGCCTGGGAGTTTTTTTGGCTCGCCAGCACCCCAAATTTAGAAGGCCTCGCTCGTTGGCGCACTGTCATCGGGGCGTCGAAAGTATCTTGTTCGGAGCGGATTAATCCAAGCGTTAATCTTGCGAGAGAAGTGTTGCATGCTCTAGACATTTCATCATCATCGACATTCTGTCACATTTGTGACTGACTGATTGCTGGCCCCATGTTCTAAACGGACTTTGATGATGCCATGTTTAATACACCGATGATTAGCAACACTGACATAGCACGGGAGCCTGGGTGAGGACGGGATCGGATGCTTGATGTGAATTCTTCAACCACGCTACAATAATTACCCAGCAATGTTAACGATTCTGCAATAATTGCATCACCAACTGCCGCTAGCGCCGTTGTCTCTCAGAATCTGTTGCCGTTGATGATGCAGCCTAGCAGAGCTTTTCATTTGGATCATGGCTTGGATATTTAGTAGGGATGATACCGATGCGATCCCTTTGAGTTGTTCCTTCACCACTTCGAGGATACGTATGATGGTCGTTATGTGCATGTGCTGCTGCGGTGCGAAACGCGCCATGTTCAAGCAGAGGGACAGAGCTGCGTCGTTTGACTATGTTTATGACAGAAAACCGAAGAGTACTTGTAAGTCAGATTGATCAATTTTGTTCTTTAAGAGGTTTTGTTACATGTATATCATCACATTTTCTTAGTTTCAACTTATAGAATTGGAAGAGAGTATTGAAAGTGAGGAGAAAGTAGGGATAACATTGTTACTTTGTGAATGTGATAAATTATCTTCTTGCTTTGTTATGGTAAGCTGAAATGTATTCATATTTCATACATACTGTATATTGTACATATATTGTACTTATGAACAAAATTTGCTTTTTACAACCTACATGCTTGTTAGAAGCTTGCCTGACATTACAACAACCTGTGTAGGCAAGTTGAATTCCATTCAACCTCTCTCTTGTAAAGCGATTTGAATATATGCTTGTCAGGGGTTCTATGAAAACACATTAATTCAGGGGCTTTTTTCAATATCTGTCAGTAATGAAATCAATCGATGGTCGGGTACTAAACAACGTATATAATGTATCATAATGTATGTATTCACATGTCTACTTTTCATGGGAATGTGTTGTCTATAGTCAAACATATGTCTTTTCTAATATAGAGGATACTATTAGTATCTTATATGGGGCTTGTAATCTTTGAAGGTTTTTCCCCATGTTATTGTAGGCTCTCTCTTTTCTAGGCAATCGATTCTTTCTGCCCTATCCTCTATTACCTCCCTGTTTTGCATCCCCTCAATAACTTCCCACTTTCTATTTCCTCTATCGTAGGGGTGTTTCCTTCGCCCACTTCATATTCTTTCATAGAGCACTTTCTCCTTTTATCTTTAAACCCTCTCTGTTGCCCCTATTCAGCCATGTATAGTTTAGATAGTATATATTTTTCTCCCTCTTCCCCCTTTTTTTCTCTTTCTCTTTCTCTTTCACTTTACTTTCACCCAATCCTTATTTGGGGAGGAGGCTGAAGGGTGTTGAAAGCTCTCTGTTCTGGACAATCCATTCTTGACTCTCAATCCTGTATTACCTCCCTGTTTTGCTGCATCCCTCGATAACTTCTCACTTTGCATTTCCTCCATCGTAGAGATGTTTCCTTCATCCACTTTTTTCCTTCACAGAGCACTTTCTTCTTTTATTTCTCTGCTACACCCTTCTAACCCCCTTTATTGCTTCTTTCAGTCATGTATCAATTACATATCGATCAATCGATCTTATTTACTGGGTGTAAGCGACAAGTACATGTATGTTCAAACTATTGAAATTTTTCCCAGGAAGCATTACATTTATAAAAAAAGTTATTGTCCTATGGCGGACTAATGAATATTAATAAGTCAGAATGAATCAATAGAGCTTGGGTATTTGTTTCTAGTTCATCGTGACTGTGCCATGGACCAGTGATGGCCTGGTGGTAGAGTCGCTGCCCGGCAAGCAGTAGATGGCAGGTTCAAATCCTGCTGGTTCCAAGATTTTTTCTGACTTGTTTTTCAATTACAGATCGATCAATCGATCTTATTTACTGGGTGTAAGCCACAAATATGTTCAAACTAGAGTTTAGATAGTAAATAATTTTCTCCCTCTATGTCTCTCTTTCCCCTCTTTTTCTCTTTCTCTTTCTCTCACTTTACTTTCACACAATCCTTTTTGGGGGAGGGGGCTGAAGGGTGTTGTATTTAAAGCGCTCTGTTCTGGACAATCCATTCTTGACTCTCAAGTCTGTATTACCACCCTGTTTTGCTGCATCCCTCGATAACTTCCCACTTTTCATTTCCTCCAGCGTAGGGGTGTTTCCTTCGCCCACTTTCTTCTTTCATCGAGTACTTTCTTCTTTTATCTCTGCTACTACCCCTCTAACCCCCTTTACTGCTCCTATTCAGTCATGTATAGTAAGCAAATAACTACCGTTGGTGAAGGTGATGGGACAAACTATCACTTCCGAGGCGATCTGGATGTAGCTATCTTTCCGAAGCGAAGCTGAGGAAAGATAGCGTATACATTCTGATTGACGAGGAAGTGATAGTTTGCCATCGCTTGAAACCAAAAGGTGATTATTTGCTTTATATTCCACATCTTAAACAATTTAAACACAAAAAGAAAAGGACGTGTATGCATCTACATAAAAGACACCAGGCCCAAATTCACACCAAAAAAAGTTAAAAGTTTAACCAAACCCCTTGAGGGTACGGTGCGCGCATGTTTGCTTTAATTGCGCTCATTGGTAATGCGCACTTAATTGCGCCTGTTTTAGTGCGCTTTTGGATAATCTTCAGTGAAAGTGCGTTGCCCTTTGTAGATAGTAGTACTATCTACAAAGGGCAACAAACTTTTTACTTCTCCCATCAATGATGGGCGAACTATCTTTGGTCACGTGATTTACTTATGACCAATCGTAGAGCAAGATTCTTAGTATGTGGAATATAATTTTGTATATTTCTCCCTCTATGTCTGCTGCCCCTCTTTTTTTTCTTTCTCTCTCTCTCACTATACTTTCACCCAATCCTTTTTGGGGAGGGGGCTGGATGGTGTTGAACTCTACTACTCAGTCAGTGCCCCCCCTCTCTCTCTCTCTCTCTCTCTCTCTCCCTTTCTCTCTCTCTCTCTCCCTTTCTCTCTCTCTCTCTCTATCTCTCCCTTTCTCTCTCTCTCACTCTCTAGATTGTTATGGGGAGGGGGGGGGGGGGGGGGGGGGGCTCTCTCTTTCATAACAAGTTTGACAACCTTCAATGTACAATATATACATAACCTCAACTTTGAATGTCTATTTCTCTCTATTTCTGCCCCTGTAGAAATACCCGTTTTGTGTAGAACCCATGTTATCTAAATTGCATCCCTGATATGAAGACCCACTCTCTCCATCGCCATGCATCCCTCTTTATTGTCTTCAATGCAAACTTGCAAAGCATCTCATCATTAACCCTGATAGCATTTCAAACTGGACATATCACTTTACAAAGTCCAATACCTTCTGTCTTTGTATTAGTAAAGATAGTTTCCAGATACAGACTCCATTTGAAATTTAACACAATTTCACACTGCATTGAGCCTAGCTCAGAGAGTCTCTAGGCCTGTCTTCATCAGCTTGAGTTTGCCAAATAACCCGCTTTTTAAACTTTAAATTGCAGTTGCAAATAGGGGGATTTTTGGTCGAGAAAATATCCTGAGAAACATTGGTCTTGTTAAAAAAAAAAATCCTGCTATTTGGGGAATAGTGGGCTAATTCGTGCCCTTCCGAGCTAGGTTGTGATAAGTGTATCTGTCTGGATAATATCCTGAGTCTGAAAATAGCGGGTTATTTGGCAAACTCAAGCTGATGAGGACAGGCCTTCTGACTGTGAGGAGCATCTGCAGTACAGAGGCCTATGGAGAGCAGAACATAATAGTCTCATAATCCAGACCTTATTTAGCACTTTATAAAACTGACAGGGGTTTGTCGTTGCAAACTAGTAGGGTGAAGAAGTATCCCCTCCGGCCTCATTATTACACCGACATCTATCCCTATCTGTATAATCACTTAACATGTTTGCGCCGTGCGCCGTCGTTAGTTACAGACCTGTTGTATGACGAAAACTTGTGGTAGTAAATAAGCCTCTCATCTTGTGTCACAATATATTAAAGTATTGAGCACCTACAGTTTTAAGCAGCTACATATACAGGATTAAAGCCCATGAACAGTTTTTGATAAGGCTCTTTAAGTATTTTGTCATATTTCTTTGATTTTAGTTCATGAATAATGAATAGCAAGATATTAATAATCCTATAAAGTTCTGTTTCCTTCTTATTTCACTGTCAAATTGTTTGAAAATAATCTTATACCACAATAAGTTCTTAATACAGTCACAGTTTGTTTATTTATATTTTCCTTCCCTCTTTTGTTTCCCCGCATACAATGTAGATTATCCATCAGAGACCAGAACAATAAATAATATATCATTAGAAATATAACAATCTAGTGCATCCATGTGCCTCATGCTGCCATACATACATAAAGCAGCATCTTTACACAATGAATGGATATTGAAGTATTGTATATGTATGTTAACTTCATAAATGTCCTTCCTTTTTTCTCCTCCATGTATAGATGAACCTTCAAAGAACAAAATAGTGAATTATTCCTCATGGAATATACCAAATCAATGCATCCATTTGCACTTTCCTGATTGACACAAAACAATATATACAGTATGTGCTATCTATGAAAATCAATTAATGTTTAAGATTCAAGATTTATTAAAACATATTTTAGCAGGCTGATGGCTGACTTGTGATAGTTTTACTGATTTTTTTTGATTTTTTAATATAAGTTACAAATTACAATGACAATTGGAATCAATGCATCTGATAATTTCATGTTTTTCTTTCCATTTTATTCTCTATTTTTCCATGCACAGATGAACCGTCAGAGACCAAAATAGTAAATGATGTCACACAAGGAACAGACCAACCTATAGACAAACTCAAGTACCATACAGAGGTAATGTATTTCCTTATTTTGTATGACTTTACCAGACTTGGTTGTTGAAGTGACTTGGTAACATTAGGCCCGTCTTCACTATCTCGAGATTGCCAAATATCCAGCTATTTGAACTATCCCGATCGAAACTATCCAGCTAATTTGCGTCTTCATTAGAACGAAGTAGCAAAAATTAGCTGGATAGTTGGTCGGGATAATATCCCAAGATATCTCGGTCTAGTTTGCAAAATATCCCACTATTTCCGAACTAGCGGGATAGTTTGCGACCGTCTTCATTAGACCGAAGTACGGAGTCAAATATCCCGATCCCATCATGCACCGCTGAGCGGTATAGATCGCATGTGCGCGCGCTAGTACAACTAGTTAACACGGAAAACCGGAAATCGTTGCAGACACGCCTATTGCCTCAGATTCTTAAACAAAATCCTGGATTTAGCTGTTGCTGCAATCACAATTATAAACCTTTAGGTCAGTCAGGAATCCCATGACTTTTAGAAGTCAATCCCCTGTCTGATTTTCAAGATATTTATGATTGGAAATCGAAATTTAATTTTTCGTTTTCCTAAGGGTTTTTATAACACTACAGTCTATTGGGGGAAATGAGTATGGTAAAACCAGTCAGTCAAAGATTTCTACTTTTTTGAGGCACTTCATGATCATTTTGAAACGAATTTTTTTAGGGCTTCAATATTACACCATATCACAGACACTGATAACATGTAGGATCATGTATCTCAGATTTAACATTGTTAAAAGATGCCTTTAAAGAGGATTCTAATCCTGAACCCCTTCTGTACTGTGGTGGCAAATCCTGCCCATTAAACAGGAATTTTGAATAATAGTTTGTAGGCTAAAAAAGGCAATGCTTTTATTCCCGAAAGTGAAACTGGTACACTCTTTGCAAAGAGTACTTGTATGGATTATTGTTAATGCCCAATTTAACCATGAATCAAGTTTTAAAAGCATAATTTATCACTTTAAATTGCATTATGAGGTTAAGTTTTGTAATAAACATAATGGCATAAAAGGGGTTAATGTACGTTTTGAAAAGCTTGCAATAGTGAAAGCAGAAGAATCAGAAACTACATCTAAGATGTTGAAAGTTATACAAAATTAGGCAATGTATTATAATAGTCATGAATTCGAGAGGAACGTGTCAGTGAAAGTTTGAGCAAATTCTGATTAAAATCAAGAAATTTATGGATATTTAAGTTGCAATCAATCAAACACAAACTGGTAACCCTGTGATGTATCTTGCGAGCTCCCCTCCCATTTGCTCTGTACTAAAGAAAAATCAAAATGTTTATTTTCCCTAATGATAAATGTGTTTTTTTTTTTTTACCATCTACAGGTTATAGAATCCCTCCTAGAAACAGAAAAGCAGCTCACATCTGAATTACAAACGTTAATATCAACGTACCTCAGACCACTGGAGTCAGCAAATGTGTAAGTATATGTCATGGGGTTCGATGACAAATACTCCTGCAGCAATTTCTCCATTGGCCTGTCTTCATCAGCTCGAATTTGCCAAATAACTCGCTATTTTAACTATCCCGATCGCAAATTAACCAGTTAATTTGCGTCCTCATCAGCCCGCAGTTGCAATAAGCGGGATATCAGGTCGAGAAAATATCCTGAGAAACTTGGTCTTGTTTCCAAAATATCCCGCTATTTGGGAAATTGCGGGCTAATTTGCTCCTGTCTGAGCTAGTTTGTGATGAGCAATTTCGAGCTTCGGGTCTGAAAATAGCTCGTTATTTGGCAAAGTTGTGCTGATGAAAACAGGCCTTTTGGAAATTTCTTCCCTTTGTCTTTGAAGAGAAATCTAACCTTGTATGCATTTACAGAAATACAAGAGTACAATTTGAAAGAGGAGCTTTGTTTTATAGAGAAATTCTTATGAGACAGTAGTTGATGTATGAGATTATTTAGATGTTACAGACCTTAGAGAATAGATGTTTAAATAAAAATACAGATAGCTGGTTTCAAGTTATTCTTTTGTAAGGTCGTTCCAAAGATGGTAGAAGGATTAAAAAAAAAAAAATGCTTTAACAGATTATGAAAAGGTTGGTTTCAAAGAAACACTACAATGTTACTTTAGGACAAAAGCAAAATCTTTTTATTCCAAAATAACTTTATAAGGAAGTAACTGTGTGCAGCAGAGTGTGGAAGAAGGCACACAAAAAGGGGAAAATTGAGCATCTCCATTACAATCGAAAGAACAGGAGTTAAGATGAAACATCTGAATTTCAAAGAAACACTTGTGATTCTTTTATCTCCTCTCTTGTACTGTGAATGATAAGGAAAGAATTAGAAGGAAAAAATGTAAATCATCTTAAAGAACCCTTTAAATTGTTGTGCACTTTATTGAAGTTGATACTGAGAGCGACCAAACAGAATCGATACATAATCACTTACATTGCTTGTGTTATAGAACTACTTCCCCTTTCTTTATCACAAACTATCATATAAGGCCTGTCCTCATCAGCTTCAGTTTGCCAAATAATCCGCTATTTTAACTATCCCAATCGCAAGTTAACCGGTTAACTTGCGTCTTCATCAGCTCGCAGTTGCAATTAGTGGGATATATCCAGAGAAATATTGGTCTTAATGCTAAATATATTACTCATTGCGGATATAGTATCAAAAATCTTTTTATCCCTTGTTGACCATACATTGCGAGACAAACGAATGTCACTAGCGATATTATTTTCGATAATCTTGGTCTTGTTTCCAAAATATCCTGCTAAATTTGCGCCGATCCGAGCTAGTTTGTGATGAGCGTATCAGTCTGGTGATGGCGCAATTTCAAGCTTCAGGATAATATCCCGAGTCTGGAAAGAGGCGATGAAGACAGGACTAGAGACTCATGTTTTTAGTTCAAGTATTTCCTCTTGCTTTATATACCTTATCTTAAAGACGAGATTGAGTTCTGGTAAATTTTGAACAAATTGTGAGGGTTTGTCATTCTTTTTATTCTCATGTAGTAGACTTTCATATTAGCAATTATTCATGAAAGGGATTATTTTTAACATGAGCTCTTAAATAATATATGACTCAATAATTAATAATTAAGTACAAATTTGCCTGTGCAACAATTCAGATATTATAAAACCATAAAGTATTAATTGCATTTTATGAGAGGAAAAGTAGTTAATTGATTGAACAATCCCTTAAACTGCATCCTTTTCCTGAAGCGAATTGATAAATAGATCACAGATTTTATTTTTAGATAGTCATCACAAACATCCTCGTCCAACGACTGTGTGGGCTGCAGGACATTAAAGTCCGTCGATACGGACTTAGGAGAGATTATGTGGGTTGTATAATTCAGATCACAGATTAGGAGCAATTTTTGTCTTTAGCATCATTCATTTTTCCCATTAACTGGGAGAGATTAGTTGGACTGAAGAGCAATGCCACGGAAATGGAATGAAATTGTATTTATTACCGCAGATCATAATCATAAATTCATTATGACATAGAATAAAAGCCATCAAGATAAATCTTCCATGGACACTTGCTCTGTAATGGCTATCTAATCATTATCAAACTTTGGGGATTAATAATCTTATATTGTTACAAAGCAAATTTAAATGTTTCAACAATATATTTTTGCGTCATTATATTAAACCAAAATTGCCTACAAGTTGGGAAACAGTACTTTTCTGTTGTTCCATTACTGTGGAAATTGTTTAGAATTGATCAACTTCCCATTTTCCCCCCTTTTTCTTTTAGATGATGGATTAATATTTGTTATAACATAATTACTATTCCTCAGTTTCAAACTGAATTTTTTGTTTTTAAACTTTTGTTTCATAGTCAAATTGTGAAATCACAATCCATTAGGCCCAGTATGATCACAAGCTGTACTCACCATCTTGTGATATATTTCAACACTTCTCTTGTTTAATACCCTTATTCAGATCCTTGGAAATACAATAAGGGTACATTTTGATATTCTCTTTTTCTTTAAGTAAATGATACATGTAAATTGTAATCCGCTCCAACAGCTCCCTCCCCCACCCTTAATTTTTGTTCTGTTTTCATGTGCATAATGTAATTTCACCATAATAAATCACCTATAAAACGTCAGCTTAACAGTTACACAAAATTCACTCCAACACTGTATACATTTGAAAATTCTCTGTATAAGCATTCCATTACTAATTTTATTGAAATGCAGAGGTGTACTATTTGTATCTCTATTCTTTTAAAATGTTATTGGTATTAGTCATAATACCCTTTTCAACATACTTTTCAGTTAGTTTTTCGTGAAAATGGATGTATGTATTTTGCAACCTAGATTTTTGTCATAATCAGAATACTGGAATTCGATTTAAGTTTAATCTCTTTTTTGATCAGGTCTATAGGGAATTAAAAAGGATTGGACAGGGGCTGTAGGATTAAGATTAGCCTCGATAGTAAATGCAAAGTATTTATATGGAAAAAAGAAGCAAATTTTTGCATTCTATGACAAAAATGAACTACCACTCATGAAATTTCATTGTGAAAAATATCTTTCACAGTAATTCTGAACTTGAATAGGATTAATGATGTATTGTGAAGATTTGAAATCATCCAACGTATAAACTGAATTTTATTAAAATCACAAACGGTGAAAAGCACTGGATAGAGATCTATACAACATGTAGGGGTATGTTGGACCATACAAATATGCATCATAATTATTCATGCCCCCTTGTAAATTTGATGTTTTTGTATTTTTTGTAACTCAAGAATAAAAGGTAGGCTGGTTGAATTAGGGCCTTTGTTTAATACTTTTAGGTGTAAGCTTTAATATGTCACATTCTCAAGAAACATAATTCAGAACAAATTAATATTCACATACTTTAAAAATTACAAAACTTGGTAAGGGTTTGAATAACTCAGTTGATCACTGTACATGTATGTATGGGTATTTCCAGCCATACATATTTAAATATGAGAGCAATTAAAGAACAATCTACTATGATATTCTTTCACATTGAAATGAAGAGATTGAAAAAGCATGGGGGGTGGGGGGCTTTTATCTGTATTTAGCCTTCATTTTGAAAGGGGACCAAATCCAAAAATTATTTTTTAAATGTTTTGGTACTTCCATCCCGATATTCTTTGTACGATATCTGCTCCAAATATAACAAAAGTTAAAAGGGACTTTGAATAGACAGCTTGACTCAAGCATATGTTTTACGTACATGAAGAGAATCAAATCTTACTCGTATTCTGTGCTCTGGGTTCATTTTTTTAAAATAATTTTTTTCCTTCATACTCCTGAACCGTTCACTCTGAGAACTTCTATTTTATCCATACTAGCTTGAAAACAAAAATGTTTATTTAGGTTTTTTGGCCTATATAGTATGACTATTTAGGTAATGATCTCCTAATCCTTCTCTTTCTCCAAACCTTTCTCTCTTTCTCTCTCTCTCCCTCTCTCTCTCTCTCTATCTCTCTCTCTCCCTACAGCCTCACGATACAGGACTGGTCAACGTTATGCAGCAACCTAGACGATCTCCTCAGCTTCCAACATAACCTCACCAAATCAATAGCAGAAGCTGGAAAGTAAGTCAAAACTATTCGAACTGTTATGTTCCGTTCACATATGTCTCATAGAATGCCTCTTCGTTTTCTTTCTGTTGTGTACTAAATGAAAGGCAAGTGGGGATGAAAAATGTAGCTGTGAAAGGTCCAAGGCGTGGTCACTTACATGTACATCTGCCTTGTAAGATACAAACACGTGAAGCGCATTTTGTTTTAACAAAAAAATTGGTATAAACCATGTGACTGGCGTTTGCTTATGTGAACAAGCCTTTTTAAAGGGGAACCTCACCCTAGTATCGAGTTGGTTTTGATGAAAGAGATAAAAAGAAAGAAATGAGTCATTAAAAGTTTGAGGGAAATCTGGTATTAAAGAAGGAACTTGAAATTCATGACATTTTTTAGAATACATCAACTGGGAGAATTACCTGTAAGGTAGATCAAGGAGTTGCCAATTTGTGTTTGATCAATCACATCTCTGACTTTTATAAATTAATTTCTTTTTATCAGATTTCGTGAAATTTTTCAAATATTTGCTCATGTATGTATGCTTTGTCATTTACAACAAGCCAGCTTGATACAAGCTAGAGTTGGTATGCTTCTCCTTAATTAAGTCTTGTCTACACAAGACATGATAAACCACCCCCAAAAAACACTAGCAAAATAAACCATTTACATGTGTAAATCAATAGTAATTTGGGCTAAAATAGGAAGCTACCCTGCCTAGCTATCTATACTCCAAATCACCCTTTATTAATTTCAGGCTGAAATCACTAGCTCTTACTTTTTACAAAGCCTCATAATTAGCTCAAAAGAAACACAACACCATCATCCAATTAGTCATCGAAACTCGATAATTAACGATCTTCCAGAGACGTGTAGATTACTGCACCGGGCTTTACCAGAAGCCTAGGGAGAGGGCGACGGGCGGATTATCGTTCGTCGAACATGACACCGACGTCTTGGTATCCTATTCCCCTTCGAATCAAGGACAACTTCAGACAAAACAAGCAAAGAAACAAAAACAAATTTCTCCTTTTTTTCCTTCTCTGCGTCAGGCTGGAAGGGAAGCACAGGCGGATAGGGGCTTGTTTCATGAAAGTTTCAACTCAATATAGGACCTTGTACTCAACCTACTGTGCTAATCATCCACGGGCTGGAGCAGTATTAAGCGAAAACGGGTAAGTTCTAGACTTTTTATCAAGTACATGTAAGAGCAGGTAAAATGTATTCAAGCGGCAGTGCCCAAGAGTGAAAAGCTAGTCAGTTGCATGAAAGAGTTAGCCTTGTACGCATAATGAAAATAATAATAATGATAATGATAATGAAGATTAGGAGGCGCGATAGCTCAGTCTGTAGAGCAGTGGTCTCGGGTTCGAAACCAAGGCGATGCGCTAGTGCCCTTTGGTAAGGCATTAATCCTCATTACCAGGTCCCTCGGAGAGGACCTAAAGCTGTTGGGTCCTCTGGTTGCTTACTAACAAGCATTTGTTTCTTTCTTAGCTGTCAGGTAAAATAACCACCACTATCAAGATAATAATATGTTTTGTTGACCCAGGGTAGCCTCATCAGTATTAATACTGTTTTCCTTGAGGGCCCTGCGATCATGTTATAAACCCGGCTTAATCTTGATCTTGATCTTGATCTTGTGTATGCACCCCTTCAAGAAGCGATTATGTGCAAGGTGTCCTTTGCAACATGTGACTTTTATTAATTTGTTTTTATCAAAATATGAACAGTCTATTGATTTGACCCATGAGTAATGATACTTTCAGTATCCCTGTTATTAGTCAATGGTCATATTGAGAGATTTTGAATGAAATAGATGGATAAAAGAGACAAATCAGACAGGAGACACTGCATGGAATCTCTCAAAGCTATAAGGGAAGTCGATATAGGACCCTGTACTAAACCTACAGTGCTAACCTTCGCAAAAGGGTTTTAATTAGTATTAATGGAACACAGATAAGGCACTAACTTTTGGCGGATATGAGAAAAAATATTTTAATCTCAATGCTTATCAAAGAGAGTATGCCTTCTTCAGATCACTTTTGTAAATGCGTGCAAGAAAAAATGCTGACTACTGTTTTTGGTTTTTGAAAATAATCAATTGTCCTGCTAAAAATTGTTCATCTCAGAAGTGTGACCAACATAATCTGAAAACTGTTCTGAAATTTTGGTATTCATATAACAAATCAATAGTTGCAAGGGCGTAGATGGTACAAGAACACCAGGCAAAGTCCAAGTGCTTTCTTTATTTTTGTGTTTTACGGGCTTATTTATAGATCAATTACCATGTAATCTCCTTTTAGGAGAGCAGAACAGTCCTTATCTCTAGCATTCTATCTTAAGCCCATTACGCACTCTATGATATTTTTGTGATACAAATTTCAAAAGAATTTGCAGTAACATTTGTTGTGACGTTGTTAACATTTAAAATCTAACACAAATTAAAAAAGTGCAGAATGGACCCAGAGCTATGCAAATTATATCATAATTTCACTCTAACAAATTGTTCACAAAGCAAATCCATAAAATATTCTGTTGTTTTGTGAAGTCTATTAAAGTACTTGTTAACGTTTATATTGCTAATGGATGATTGATTCTTTAATTGATCTTCAAGTATTCAATCAAGAATCCAAATTGGCCATAATTCGTCATTTGCTGACTTCTTGTTTGTACAACAAAAGTTAATATTGCACATGAATCAATATTTGTGGAGGCATATGTCACGTTCGACGGCTATGATATAATCTGATCAACTTCCCCATATCAAAGCCATTTGAAACCTTGAAAACCAGGAAGTAAAAATCATGTCGGCCATTTGCAAATTTGTCATGCAGCAAAGAGATTTTGTAGTGGATATTTTTATGCTCTAATATTTTTTGTTTGATGTAAATCATTACAATATAAGAGGAGGAACTGAGTTTTGATATGTAGAAGAATTAACATGTGCCAACATTTAAGGGGATACACTAGCAAAATATTTGGATAAGTAAGTGAAGGTTATATTGAAGTAGGTTTTTTTTCTGCTTTAAAAATAAAAATTCTGTCTATGTTGAGTAGAGCTATCCCCTTACTTCTCTCTGTCTCAACCATTTTCTGTTTCCATCTCTCTTGTTCTCTCTACCCCCTCTCCTTTTTCTTATCCAAGATTTTAGGTTAGGGTTATGATAAGGATCAAGTATAATTACTAGTATAGAATTTGGTCCAGGCTAAAAAGTTATGGATTAATTTAGGGTTTGACATTGACAGCAAAACGATTGGTGTTGGGGCATATATCATGCAATCACATACTCTTTTGATTTGGAAACCATCACTATGTCGGGTTTCCCTCTAAAATTATGTAAGTAAACATACATGAACTTGTAGGTCATCATTACAACTAATTACAACCCATAAATGTTGTTCCACAGGGGACTCTCTTGGGTCCTTTATTATTCATTACATAAATAACTTGTATGAATCTTTAGATCCCTATTAAAGTAAAGGTCATAACTTGTGCATAATGTGTTGATGTTATGGACTTCTTTTTTGTATGAATACTTGAAAATGGTAACAAATGAATGAACGAAATAATTAATGAATCATTAAATTAAAAAGCCTTCGTTTCCATTTCTCTTTTTCAGTGATGAGCTGAGTAGATTTATGGAGAGTAAAGGCGCCCCCAGCCCCGGGATCATGTTCTTAACGACGGGACTGAGCAGCCCTTTCAGAAAGATGGAAAAGTACACAGCAGTCCTCAAAGAACTAGAGAGGCATTTACCGGTACAAAATATACACATGTCCGTATCTAACATGTATAACTAACAGATTATTAATGACACGTAAGGGTCTTTTTTGTAAGCACAGCTATAGATTTACAACTAACTTTGCATAATCTTCTGCTTACCACCGTTGTGGCTGCTGGAAAGTTGATTCTGGTTCTGGTTCTCGCAGGTGCACAACACCCTTAAAGGTGAAATTCAAAGAAGATCACAAATATGTCAACTAATGTATCACTAGAAACTGGTAAGCTTACAGATAGCCATCGGACAAGTTTTAGGTCAACTACATATCGGGTGATTTATAAAAATACAAATACAACCACCTCCATAGCAGCTGGGATATACGAGAGATTCGCCGGAAAAATAACGATGTTTTAATGACGTCACTATATGGACCAACACTGCCCTAGCAGACGACATCCCATAAAGAATGAACATAATTGCAAAGCTATTATTTCTCAAATTATAATGAGTTTAGTGTATATAAATGTAATGGCATGTCAAACCATTCAAAAGGGGATATGACCCGATTCTGAAAACTAAAATCTTTTGTTGTAAATACACAGGATAGGGGTTAATTAAAAATCAAAGAAACCAGACTTTCAAATTGAAAAACCCCCAGAATGATATTAAGGACGGCATTTGTTCCCTCTTGAAACGCCAAACATACCCCGGTGTGTGCAGCTGAATATACAATGGCGTCTTATTTTGTTTACAAGCGACAGATTCCTTTATTTTTGTATCGCTGCATTTGTCATCAAAATAAAACCATGCGCGGGTTTAGAGTGAGGCAATATATTTTACATTTAGCCTGACGGTAGTGAAGTAAGAGAAAGAACTTAAGAGAAGATGAAAACACAGGCACTGAAAATGTGTGAGATGTCATGGGACATCGTCTGCTTGTGCAAGTTATGTCCATACTGTGATCTCACACATCTCAGCAGTGTTCGGAGAGCTCTTCAGGTGCTATGCCGGGGCTGTATTTAAGCGTTTTGTAATTTATAATAATCATTACTTTGAATGTTTCCAAGCATTGAATTTTGATTACCTTGTCGAATCAAAGTTTCAACTTTGCAATAATTAAAAGAAAGTTAGTTTTTAAAATCAATGAATATCTACTTTAAGGCTTGTTCAGATATGGTGAAGTCAACTGCCCCCCCCCCCCAAAAAAAAAAAACGGCCCATTTTTTAAGAAACATGTCAATGAATGGCAGCTGCTTGCAACAAAGGACTTCCGCGTATTAACTGAACTCTGTGTTTTAAATTACACAAATGTGAAGCATGTTACACTTTACGTCATCATAAAAAATGCAGCCATGGGTTTGCCACATTGTATCTGAACAAGCTTTAGTGAAATTATACCACAGGATGGGGGTGTCAGATAAAAAAAAATTAAAAAATGCAATTCTCCTCGACAAGGGTGCAGACTATGGTAATGTCAGTGCCCACTTTCACCCTGCAAAATGGCTTTGGTTCCCCCAAACGACCCTTCTCATATGTCCTTAGGCCAAATCCCTCGCAATACAGACCAATGGTAAACATATTTCCGACCAGAATGCCTAGATACTAAGAATGATTCGTATGACACAGATCACTGTATTCTTTCTAAATTGTTTGTAATATATTTCTTTGTTTTGTTTTGTTTCTTTGTATTTCTTTGTATTCAGGCTGGTCATCCAGACAAAATTGACATGTCAACAGCCATCTCAGTCTACAAAGAAATTGCTGTGAGTATCCCTCTCTCTCTCTCTCTCTCTCCCTCTCTCCCTCTCTCTCTCTCTCTCCCTCTCTCTCTCTCTCTCTCTCTCTCTTTCTCTCACTCTGTATGCTAAAGTTGTTTTGATTTTTTACTTTTGAGATTTTGGAGTAGGCTGGGTTAATTCGCATTGTTATCCCTTTTTTTTTCTTCGTGAGAGGGTGGGGTTGGGGGGTTGGGAGGGCATCTCTAGCTCATGATAGAGTTAAAGTACTTTAGTTTGCTCATATCATGCTATGATAATAAAGCAAAAATGCTACAAGAGTAAAGAAATTGCTTTGAGTATCTCTCTCTCTCACTCTGTACTTAGGTTGTTTTGAGTTTCTAATTTTGAGAGTTTTCAGTATGCTGGGTTATTTCGTATTAATTTGTCTTTCTTTCTTTTTCTTTTGGGGCTGGGGAGGGGGGCATTATTAGCTCATGTTAAAGTTCAAGTACTTTAGTTTGCTCATATTTTGATATAATGGTACATCACTTCGAAGCATCAGTATTAAAGGTAAAGACCAGTTTTGGAAACGCCCCCTCTCCAAAAATGAAATGGAAGCTCTTATTACCAATCATGTGAAAGAATATGTTTTGACTAATACGTGATGATACAAATTTTGCCGAGAAACTGCCCACTAATTGATATATTTGGTAAATTATTATATCTATTTGGACCTGAAAGATATCGCGTCATGCACGTGTCCCGTTGTCCCATATACATCTTTCTGTGTACAGTGCTTGAAACTTTACCAAGACTGGGCCAATTTTCATATCATTTTGATGATTCCAGAACCTTGCAGTACACTCCAATACTTATATGCTAGATGATCAACCTTTTCTGATTGATTCCACAACGTTTCTTTCACAATGTAATCGCATGACCATAACTGGACTTTATCTTTAAACACTATAATATTGTTATTATCATTATCATTATTATAATTGAAATTATTTATCTCTCTCGTGTACAGACATATTGCCAAGCAATGAGGAAACGGAAGGAGATAGAGCTTGATATCATGACTGGTCCTATCCAAGGCTGGGAGGGAGATGTAAGTACACATCTTTTTCTTCTTATTTTTTTTTCTTTTTTTCCATCATTTATTAATTGAATAATCCATATAATTATGTTCATAACAAAGAAAAACACATGAATTGTACTTATATCACAAAATTAATTATACTTTAAAAAAAAAAACATAATCAACATTTTTTTCCAGGGTGATACTTTTCAACATTTGCCCTCCATAATATTTCCTTTAAATAAATGTTGAATACGTTTGTAAAATTTTCTTTTTCTTTGAGTACAAATCTGCTACTCTGGCATCATTGTTAGCATCCATTTACACTCGCTTACGCATACCACTGTAACCTGTGAAACTGTAGGAAATCATAAAATTGATAATAGTAATATTGAGACGCTTTCCTTTACTGTGACACTAGAGTTTTCACTCAAGTCAGCTCCTGAAATATTCTCATCTCTCTAGCTTTATTCCGCCCAAGTTCTTTTAGTATTTTATAGTAAATTCAAGCACCTTCCTCAGCAGGTTTAGCCTGCGTTGTGTGTTAACGTCTCCCGTTGTTTCATAAACAGGGGCTATGTTAAGTGGAAAACACTGTGTCCCTCGGATAGGACGATAAATGGAGGTCCCAAACAACGCAACAAAGTCCGGCCCGTATTGACTTTACCCACCGGACTTAGGGGGTTGCTTTCAAAGGAAGGGAACATGCATAGTGGGGGGGGGGGGGGGGGGGGGAGTAGAATCACCACTTTTGCATGTTAAGAACCCTCTGCGCTATTCGTATATGAGTAGGGGGAAACTCCGGTGTAGTGGTCCACCTGCACCCCCCCCCCCAAAACCAGTTAAATGGGGGAGGAGATACCTGAGGGTTACAGTGATTCAGTTCGCCTTTCGCCTCCCAGGCACAGGTGACGCCAAATCAATAATGATAACCAAAGAATATTTCCAAAGTTAAGGTGGTCTTCATGTATCTATTTCATCTCCTTCTTAATCTACTTATCCTCTGTCCAGGAAATCCATCATCTTGGTGAGGTGATAGAGATGACGCAGGGTGCCGTTTACATCGATGGAGCCAAATGTGAACGGTTCTTCTTGGTCTTCCATCAATGTTTCATCATGCTCTCTCCAACGTCCGGAATGAACGGATTTATCTTCTTGGTAAGACCTCACACTTTATGGTAGTTGCAAACATTTTAGAAGCCCAACCTAAAAGGCCAATCTCATTTGGCCTATGATGATAACTGGACCTGAGTCATAACATATACCGTAGGTTTAAAACCAGAGCCTGACTTTCTTAACACTTTGGTTATGTTCTATGGCTCTCTGCTCGGTCACTCATTGGCGATACATGTAATTTTGCAGGGAACAGTAGGCACCAAATGAAATAATTGCTTTATGCAATACAATGGCTTTGCAAAAGTAGCAATTGTTTGCCTTGATTAGCTCCAATACACCCTTTTAAAACTAGTATAGATTAATCTTGCTCTGGAAACAGTTGAATAATCTTGAAGCCTTTGGTAATTCTATTCCATGATAAATACAATACTGCACAGGGAAATCATTTATGTGGCATACTTAGAGTGAAACTGACGGGACTCTGATGCACCAATGAATCTCTATATGTGGGACAACAGTATGAATTTTACATATACTTTATACCTCACCTACTTTTCAGTGAATTCTGAACAATTTTCTCCTCCTTGTCTCCGACTACCACTTGATGGGATGTATGATGGCTTCTGTTTCACAACGGCTTGCCACGTCTTCCTATCTTCTGTCAGCCTAGTGGCTTTAGTCAGGGAGTCAAGGTGTCTGTTGTTGCAGTCCGCCTTGATGCAGGCTGTCCATCTCTTAGCTGATCTTCCCCTGGAGTGTTTGCCATGTACATTTCCGTTAATTGAGAAGGATGTGAGGGGGATCTTTTTGGATTCATTCTGTTGATATGTCCAAAGTACCGTAATTAACGGTGTATTAACCGCACCTTTTTGCCGCCGAAAAAAAGTCAAAGTCGGGGGTGCGGTTTATACACGGTACACCAAAAAAAAAAATCCCCTCCACCTGGCGCTATGCCTGGCAATGTCTCCCAGCTCAGTAATCGGTGTGTTGACTCACCACTCGGAAACTAAAACAACACTCACATTTGTCTGTCATCTTGGTTTGAAAGTAATCTTTCTGATAGATTTCAATATGTAGTTGATAAAAATAATTCCTCCAATTTTTCTTCTATTACACGGCGTACCACAAGGTTCTATCCTAGGTCCTCTACTGTTTTTTTTAAATTTTTTACTTCTACCACTTGTAGGGAAGGTACCCCGTCACATCTGTGAGGGTCAACAGGTTACCTGACACGGAGAAGGAGCAAGGGGCCTTTGAGCTGAGCGCACTGGGCCTCGAGAAGACCAAGATAATCTGCCCGGCGGTCCTGGATCGAGAGCAGCTTTTCGACGCCATCGAGGTGGCGCCCTCTCGAGTTCCGCACAAGAATTCGACGCCGTTGCCCTCGCCTGGGCTGTGTGGATCGCCCCCACCTGTGCCTCCGGTAAGTGTTTTTGTCTGTAGAATTTCAAGTTCTTAGAACTGTTCTTTGATTGGCAACCCTAATCATTAAGGCTTGTTGAGACGTGATGCAAAAAAAAAATGTATTGAATAATACAGAGCTCAGTGAATTCGGTCAAAACGCTGTTGCCATGCGATGGTTTACTGTGCCATAGCTGAACAAGCCTTTACTCTTCTCTTTATCTAAGAAAAAAAGTTGTTTTGTAAAGAAAGTTGGTACCTGTAAAATTGGACTTGAATATGCAGGTCGGCATGACCTGGTTGTTCCTCAATAATCCTTTTGTTTATAGTGGCATAGAGGAAGTGATGATTGCCCAACCTGTGTAGATGGCCTCTACCATAGCGTATTGAGAGAGAGATAGTTGCGACACGTGCATCTACATGTACGTGAGATGGGTCAAAGGTCAAATCATGTTGCTCCAAATAGTTCCCTCCCACATACAATGTCTATGAAAAGGAACTATCTGGAGCTTCATGAAATGCCTGACCAATCGGAAGCATCTTTCGGCTGGGTAACTATCTTACTCAAGAAGCTATGGCCACTACAACAAAAGGCAACTTATAAATATTGGAGCAAAAATTGTTTTGTACCAAAAAGACAGATTCTTTATATTCATTGATTCTTGTGAGATTTAGATTGGACTTAGGGTTGTGGTTTTTTAACCTTTTTTTATATGCTTGCTTGATTGGTTTGGAAGGGGGGAGGGGAAGACTAAAATAAACTTTGAATGCTTCGTATAGAGTGGAGAATTTGCATTCATTATGCGTGGGCAATCCTGAATCTGATGACTGGGATAATGATATACAAGGGGATGTTTCACAAAGACTAAGATCGACTTTAAGTTGGACTTAACTATGGCAGGCTGTTCATGCCACTGTTTGCCCTCGCCATTATGATCTTCAGATAACATTTTTTCCTTCAATAATGAATTATCAACAAAATTAAATTCTGTAGATTTGTGACCATGATTTGTACGTCCCTTGAGAGACCAATGCCTGTAATGGTGAGAGCAAACCGTGACATGAATGGCCTTCCATAGTTCAAGTCCAACTTAAGTCGCTCTTAGTCTTTGTGAAACAACCCCCAGAGCTGTAAAATACTTATAGACATTGTATGTGTATTACACACTGTATAAATCCAGAATACCATACTTCTTAGATGCTGTTTGTAAGTGTCGGCTTGCATGGTGATGTAGATATACAGTAGGCTTGCGGGTGCACCATGTGAGAGAGTGAGAGAGGATTGAGGAGTCCTGAAAAGGACTCTGACTCGGTAATCTTTCTCGGTAATCTTTCTACACACCCCCAAGAAAGATTACAGAGTCAGAGTCCTTTTCAAGACTCCTCAATCCTCTCTCTCTCTCTCACATGGTGCACCCGCAAGCCTACTGTATACCATAATTCATATTTTTATATCATTGCCTTTTAAACATGTTCCTTTATACTTTTTGCTCTATCTCTCCCCAGGCTGCAGGTAAACCAGGAGCGCCAAACTCCCTTCCGGACTCCAACCACATCATCTCCAACAGCCCCATCCTAGCAAATTGCCGCGACCTTGCCTCCCCAGTCCCCATGGCGATGAGGTACGGCAACGTCATCACCTGCCTCCGCCCGGCCCCGCCCATCAACCCCATGACCATCTGGGCGCGCAAGGACGGCAGCGGGAAGAGCCCCAAGGGGAAGAGGCGCAATCTGACGAAGAAGAAAGGTGAGGGGAAGGGGAAGGTCTGTCTGATAAGACTAACTGACCAGGGGGTGTTTCACAAAGACTAAGATCAACTTAAAGTGGACTTAACTATGGTAGACCATTGATGCCACTAGTTTCTCTGACCATGCCTGGCATTGGTTTCCCAAGGGACGTACAAATCATGGTCACAAATCTTCACAAGTTACATTTGTTTAAAGTTTATTATTGAAGGAAAAATATTATCTAAAGATCATGATTGAGAGACTAATGATGAGAGCAACCAGTGGCATAAATGGCCTGCCATAGTTCAAGTCCAACTTAAGTTGACCTTAGAAGCACAGTCACTTTAAATGTCCATGTTTAGCATTAACTTTCTGTCTTTGACATAACATCCTGTTAACTAATTTTATTTTGGGGATACACTCTAGCAGTAGAAGATATTACCAGCATGGAAGGCTGACATGCTGAAGCTTTCTTCTTGTACTCTGAGAAAAGTACAAGATTGAACAAAAAAGCCAAAATCAGAAAATATAAACAAAAACTAATGGAGCAATGTGCACACAAAAAATAACACTCTTATTAGGTGAAGCTAGGCTTTGTTACCAGCTGGTTTATACCCCAGTCATATCAACGACGAAGAATCCAGACCAACTAAGGTCTGAACCAAGAAATCACATTACTCCTAAGGACCAAACATCGGTTGCTTTGGAGTAAGCTTTGAGTTGGTCTGGCAGTGTGACTGAAGTATTAGTGTCAATTGAATCTTATCTGGCTATCTAAAAGACAGTCAAACCTGTCTTAGTGACAACCTCTCTATAAAGGCCACCTTTCTATAGCGGTCATGCATTTTGTCCCCCTTGTCCTTGAGAGAAATGTGTGTTGTAAAACCTGTCTAAAAAGTTTCCTATCGGTGGTCTTGATATACAGGTTTGACTGTATTACCAATGCGAATACAATTTCTGTTTGCCAATTTAAAGAGGTAAGGCCCATTCATTAAAGATAAACTCCAGTTCTGGTAATGCGATTGTATTGTGAAAGAAAAGGTGTGGAAAGGATCAGAAACAGTTGATCATGTAGCATGTAAGTATTGGTGTGCACTGCAAGGTTCTGGAGTCATCAAAATCATAATAAATTTGGCCGAGTCTTGGTAAAGTAACAAGCACTGTACACAGAAAGCTATATATGGGACAACACACATGGTGTCGGGGCTAGTACTACCTTGATTTCCTTGTCTTTCTATGCTCATTACTCAGCCAGTATACATTTTCTTCCAAAATTGTTTGGCATATGTCATTTATTTGTAATCTTGAACATTCAGTGTTTCGTTTGATTCTGTGAGAATTAATTTTCTTTTTTTTACCAGAACTGGAGTTTATCTTTAATCTGTTTTTTTCTTCAAATCCCTATTCTTTTTACCTACAGACAAGGGAAAAGGCGACAAGAATGTCGACGCGGCTATCATCCAGAAACTGGACAGCCAAGTGTTGGAGGAGGATAACAGAATATTGAAAGTGATTGAGGCCTACTGCACAAGCGCCGGCTCCCGTAATGCCAGCAACTCAGGTAGACCCCTACCTTCTTCTATCTTTATTCCACCCCCCTTGTTTTTGTGTGTTGAAGCTCTTGGGTGCAGGGTTGATGCAGGTTCTGTAAGTTTTTTCAGGTTTCCTGGTTGTGTGATGAATGGTGATGTTTTCTCCGGGCCTCATTTTGTTTAATGGCCTAGGTTAGAGATGTAATTGGGTACTTTTAGGTTAGATTTAGAAAATCGCCAGTCAAATGTTGGAGGCAGATGACAGAATACTGACAGTGATTGAGACCTACTGTACAAGCGCCGGCTCCCAGAATGCTAGCAACTCAGGGAGAGCCTATCTTCTTTCGTCCTTATTTTCCCCTGCCCCCGACTAGGAAGCTCTCGGGTGCAGGGTTTGTACATGTTTTGTAGGTTTCCAGGTTTTCTGGTAGTAAGAAAAATGACATTCATTCCGTCAAATATCTAAGGTTAGGGTTGCAATCGGTCCCTCCTTTGAGAACACTAATCATATTGTCTCTGAAGCGAGAGGCAAAAAGGCGTTAACTCTTGAATTTGAAACTGTATTTATGCCCTTCTGGCTGTCAGTAGATTGTACAAAGCTGGTATCAGCTATGTAGGCTAGAGTCCTTATGTTATTAAACTGAAATCTCTATAACCAGGAAATGCTGTTCAATTTAAACAAGTATGATTTTAAGTTGATATTAAGACATAGATTAGAACCTTTCTTTTTCCAAGTAGACAACATTAGGTTGTAACCCCCTCCCCCTACTTCCTTATTTAAAGTGTACAAATTAATTACCTTAACAAATAAGTTCACAGCTACAATGTGTAAAATCAACTTTAAAAATGTCACCCGTTTTAAGTAATATGAATAAAATAAGGGGTACCTCCGCGCACAGAACCCAAGTTGGCCTTAGTTTGTGTACAGGCCTTTTTCTGAGCGAGCGCATACGTGTGTGTTGGTCATCACCAGTTGCTTTTATTATTTGAGAGTTTGAGCCCCACTCCACTACTTATAGCTACTTGCGCCCGTTGGTTCCCCATGGTCCCCCTTTGCTTATGTTAATTGAGAGCTGATTTGATGAGATAACCACCTGTCAGTGACCTTGCAGGGAGGTTTAATCCCCTGGCCAAACTAGTGCAGATAGGCTTTAAACCTTGCAATATTTCTTTTAAAAATTAATTTAATTTGGAGCTCGTATCTTGAAAGTAGTATACCAAAATGGAACCCCAATTAATCAGAGCAAATATTTCCTTGTTATATATGACTTGTTCATTATAGACTGCTGGGTAATATGAGCTGGGTATTTCTTTTCGTCATTTGATCGACTCATAAATCAGATTGATCACTGCAGTAATTACCACATCAATTGCAATTTAGAAGTAGATTCAAGTACAAAATAGGATATGACAGGATGGGGAAAATGTTAATCATCTCCTCATTCTCCTGATATTTTAATTCATTAGAACATGTCGTAATTCATGAATTTTGCTGTAGAACAGGGATAAAACCATTTATGGTTTGTTTATGGTTTTCAGATCTAATTCAAGTGCCTATTTCCTGCTATTTGCATGACAAGCGAGTGCACAGATCAATATCACTTTCCACTTGGCATGGATTTGTTTCATAAAACCTGCAAGCAGGCTTCTCGAGCTTGAATTTGTTTAACCAATTGAGTGAAATGTGGCCTTTCGACATCCCGGATTGAGCGGATTGAGGATCAGAGGGTCTGTGGTTCAAGTCCCTATTGCAGCATGAATGTCCTTTGGCAAGACATATGAAATTTAATCAATGAATTGTGGTATGGCATTCAGTGTACCGGTACAAATTGTTTGGCAACATATGCCAAGACATAAGACAAAATTTATATTTATATTTGTCACCGAATTATAACAGGTAACTTTGTGAATAGTGGTTGGTATTAAAGTACAATTGTGGCATGAAGAAAGTGCTTTGATATGAAATTAACACCCCCCCCCCCTTGCTTTGCTTCATTCTGTGTTCATTCCTCAGTAATCACAAGTTAACCATTCTTTTCCCTTCTCATCCATGGATTACCGCTAACCTTAATTATCCGCTCCCCCTTTTCCATGCTCAAACCATTATAAACAACCCCCTCTATTGACAAACATGTGTACATGTCTGTGCCAGCTCTCAAAGCATGGCTTTGCTGTCATTTTATGTTATGGTTTTATGTAATGGTTTAATCATTTCCTTCTCTCCTATTTCCTATCTGTTTCATAAATTTAGAAAAGAAGATCAGGCATATATGAAGCTATTATATATAACAAAAATTATTGTAACTTTGCAATTTTTGGTTGAGGGTTCGAAATGCAGATATAAGCTATATTTATTTGGAATAATTTTAAAGAAAGAGCATAAAATTAGTATTACTGCTGCTAATATGCAAAGGGATATTGTGGCTATGAAATTAAATGGTGTATATATTTTAAGAGCTGTATGATATAGCTTCAGTTGCTGGAATCATGGGAAATTTCACCATTTTTTATTTGTTATACTGTCTGACTTTCATCTTTTTTGTTCTGATAGGCATTCTGTAATAGAGGTGATGGAGTATCAAAGATCCTTTCATAATCTTAAGCACGTATGTGAATTTACAGAAAATTGGGGTCATATTTCATTTCTTATTCTCTCCCTGTTACCCTTAGATTCCTAGAAAATGCTTATTCATACCAAGTGACTTTTTGTCATGTGATAAATCTAAGGTTTTTGATGAATAATGTCTTCCAGACCCTTTTTTTATATTTTGAATGGAAAGCATTCTAACATTGTCCAACCCACCCACCAACTCCTTCCCCCTTCAAGTTTTCTGTTTATTCATTATTTTTTTTATTTTCAATTTATTTTCAATTTTCTCTTCTCCTCCACCACCCTGTTACCATGGCAATAGTTCCCTTGGAGGCGGCGCCTCACGTGTTTCTGGCCGAGGATGAGAAGATAATGGTGGAGGAGACAAAAGGAAGCGAGACGGTAGTAGAAGAAAAGTGAGTCCCAACAATTTTTTTGTTGGTATAAATCTTCACATCAATTTTTACCCCTTCTCACATTTTTATCTTTTAGTTAGTTTTTTAATCAACTTCAAAACCACCTTTTTGCTTTCTGATTTGCACTTTCACTTCCTTAGCCGTAACACAATTATTATCTTCGCCTTTTCCTTCCCCTTCTCATATTCCTATTTTTGGTGGTAGATATTTATCTTTAATCTATTTTTTTTTTAATGAAAAAAATGAAAATCATATTAAGATTTTTTTTTTTTTAATGTAATCTTTTTCCACCCCTAGACTTCCCCCTTTTTTCAGTTAGATTTCCATGCTCTTTCCCACTTTGCAACAAAACCATCTCATTTTAGAAAATCAATTTCAAAATCATTTTTGTTTTCTTATATGCACTTCAATTCCCTCTTGTAGCCTTAGCTTATATTCATATTTATGTGAAATTATTCATGATGCACAGGTAGAGGACATTCCCCCCTCCCCCCTCCCCTTTTCTTTGGTAGTATTTTTCTATGGTAATATCATTTCTCTTTGTGTTCTCTGTCTCATCATCGTTATTTCTTAATTTGTTATCATCACTCACTCATGCATATTCCCAAAATCATTATGATATTTATTGTTTCATCATGTATGCAAAATATTTTGCCTCCTCTCCAATATTCAAATATACTTCTAAAAATGATTAAATTCAAATTATTTGCCTTGACAGATGAAGAGGAGGAAAACGCAATATGTCATGTTTGCAAAATATTATTGAATAAAACATTTTTTAAATTTTATTATAGATATGCAGCAAAAATAGTTAACAGGTCAATTTTATGACATGGCTATAACATTTCTGATTAATTTTGTATTCAAAGAGTGATGTGGAAAATTAAACTAAATTTCTGAGAGAATGTTTTACACTATATATTCAATAAAAGATTGTGATCTCAATGTTTTCATGATTGTATGTAATATATAAATGTACATGTTTGTACGTTATATTATTGCTATAACGATCCTTGATGTGTTGTTTTGTATTCGTAAACATGTATATGTCACATCTGCCTCCCCCCACCCTCCGACAAAGTCTTTTATTACAAACTAGTATCGCTTTATTAACCCACTATCGCCCAGCTGCCACAGCAATGCTACTAACAAACTTTCAGAAGCTACCCCTAATGCTGAAAAGTCGTACTTTCTTTTGCTACGTGTGTTTTAAAAAAATGCTACTTTCGCAATTTTAACAGCTTGTGATGTTGTCACTATCTTTTAAACACCATGCATTGCTGAGCGACGTTATTTTCCTACTTTTATAGGCAGAGAATTCTCAGATCATGGACAAAGGTTCATAGTCCCAAATTGTTCACAAAGAAAATCATGCTAAAAATGGCAGCTTAACAGTTAACATAGCTTTTAAGATTCTTGTGATTTACATGATAGTTAAATAGTTCAAATTAGAGGGGCCCACTTTAATCATTTTTGATGTAATGTAAACAAAAAGAAAGAGTGTTGATGTATTGATAAAGGAAGCATAACATATCCTATAGCGACATCATGTCATGTTCTAACAAAACCAAACTAGCAGATTGTTGTGTGGCTGTATAATAAATGTATACATGTATGTACTTACTCGATCCTTTGTTCATATTTTATCATAATATCATCTATATCTCCACTGTGTATTGTCTCTCTGTATGTTTAATTAACTTGATTTATCTCTCTCCCCCTTTTTGGCTTTCTGTCATTCTCTTTTTTTCTGCACCGTGCCCCCCTCCCCCTCCCCCATCACCGGAAAAAATCTATATCATCTGCCCCTCCTCCATCTGTGACCCCCCCCCCCCCCCCAAAAAAAAAAAAAAAAAAATCTGCCCTTTGATCATGTGTTATGGTTTGATGTGGCGTAGACCCCCGAAACTGTGGCCCATTCACCAGATGAAAAAAATGACGGCCTATAAGCTGAGTGGGGGGCTGAGTGCGTTGAACGGGGTGCTGAGAGTGTAGCGCCCCCTCCCTTTCTTCGGTAAGGCTTGCTTGACTCGTTGTATGGCTCCCCGCCCCCCTCCCCCTTTCCTTGTACCGAATGTTGAAGTGCGTTTTGTCTCCTCCTTGTTCGCTGTTTTGTAAATGCCTTGTCGTTTCGTGATCCTGTAGATTCTGATGTAGAACGGAGAGAAGCATGTTACATCGATGTCCTTGGGTGGTATTCTTGAAAGCGGACTAACTTTAGTCCATGGTTTATTCCACCGACTAAGTACGGAATGCCAAGTGTCCATATGAATATGTTTTTGAATAATTTAAACTGTCACTAAATTAAAATAAAATGTACCAGTAATATTATAATTAATAAACAAAAATATAACTGATATAATTATGTTATCATGATAATTTAGGGACATATCAAATTATTCAAAAATTATATTCATATGGACACTTGGCATTCCATACTTAGTCGGACGATTAAACCATGGACTAAAGTTAGTCCAATTTTGAGATCATCACCCTTGGGTTCATACGCTGCATTGTTCGGGTTACGGTCAGGGTTAGCGTGGGTGCATTCTCTCATGTTCACATCAGTATCTATGGGATAACATGTCACTTAGTTGTGCAAGATTGTTTGTTGACTATTCTTTTTGCATGCTTTCACTGCAAGTCGCAAACACTCGCATCGTGTGATAGATGTTGTAAAGATTGGTTGCATGCCATGCCTACTATTAACTTGTATTGCATCCTTGCATTCACATCTGCAAGTAACTGATTGTCTTCTTTTATATCAAGTAAAAAATCCAATTCGCTATCAGAAGACAATTTGCGGTGTGACATGAGTAGTCATTCACTAACATGAGAGGGAAGAGAGCCTAACCTCACCAAAATACTTTTTGATAAGTTTGAGCTTTAAGGGATAGAATATTTTCATATTCATGTATGAAATGTTTGTGGTATGTTCATGTATGGAAGGATTCCTGGAGTTGAAAACATCCTTTCTTTAAATATCCTTCTTTTTTTTCTTTGTATATGACTCAAAATCTATTTGATGCAGTTGGAGCCTTCTTACTCCAGTTAGCCTTGTCTAGAAGGCCCTTTAATTGCTTATTTATTAGCATTGTCTATAGAAAGCAAAAGTAGCCTGGAAGTGTGCCCATTTTTCCCCACTCAATGTCATGTGAATAGCCTCATCTTCTGCATGTTATTGTTCTTTGTATTGAATGCACTTCCAACACATTTTTCCTGTGATTTCTTTTTTATAGAACCAATAATTTTTTTTTTAATTATATGACCAATAAAATTTAGTTTTGAAATAAGATTAATGCAAGGGTCTTGGATAATAGAACAATGCCTTGATTTATCATTACATTAAACCAAGCAAAAGTGACAGTCATTTACATTTTCTGTTCATAATTTTGCTTTTTTAAAGTGGTGGGAAATCCAAGCCCCCAAAATCTCTAATAAGTACCCCCCCCCCCCCCCAAAGGAGTAAAGCGGGTGTGTATTGACCCCAGTGATCTCCTGGATAATCCCTTAATTATGAGGTAATAGTCCTGTAGATGAGTCGCACCTTGATAGACAGCTTAGAAGTGATACAGAAAACTTTCATTGGTTGGGGTAATTATAACATGTAGTTTAAACTTCTACAAATCTCAAAGCTCGCCTTCTAAATTTTAAGGTTGCTAGAAGCTTGAACTACATGTTACAGCTTAGAAGTGTTTTCATGTAATGTACTAAAATATTCAGAATTCCCAATCATTAATAAGAAGCAACAACTACACAAAGAGGGGAGAGGGTCCAGACCCCCATGAACACCCCCACCCCCCCCCCAGTATGCCCCTGAGTACACTTATGGGGTACAATACTCTTGTAGACCAGTATCAGTTAAGAAGTCATTTTGTAATATACTTGGTTATCTACTTGACTGTCCTTAAAAAATTGCCCTAATGTCTTGACAAGCCCAAACAAAATGAAGGAGAAAAGGTCCAGACCCCCCTACCAATCTGCCCTTGAGTAAATTAAGAACTATTCTAGTTTGCTTGTATATTGTATGCATGTCAGTTTCTGAGCAAACTGCCTTCTTATAAAAATGACCAAAATGGGCAGGCATTCAAGAATGGCTGTGAATTGACATCGTTGACCTTTATTTGCTCGCTCTGAGACAAACAAGCCAGATTTATTTTTAACCAATCCAGACGTTCTTCCCAGTTCTTTGCTTTTTCCAGCTGTTTTGATTGTTCCAACTGTTTTGGCTTTCTGCTGCATTACGGTAGTCCTTCAGATCCTAATTCTTACTACAATAATCGCAGAATCTTGGAGTATAGAAGAAATAGTGAGGTGAAATGATTTAAGTGACCAGCCAAGAAGTCCTGCTTACACCTTTTTGCTTGTATGCAAATATATTTTGTATATTGTGTTCTCTGAGAGCCAGAATATTTTTCTTGAGGAAAGCTAATAAAGCAATGTAGCTGGAAAAACTAAGAAAACAAATTAAAATAAATAATAATAAAACACAAACCACAATTTATTTTTTAGGTGATTTGTGCCTTATAAATAAAGGCAGAACAAAAATTACCCTCTCCCCTCCAACCATTGATGTCCCTTCTGTTGATTTTGCCCAAATATGGGTTTTCTTCCCAGACATTCATGTAATAATCAAACATTGCTATGTTCAAGAGATTCTAAAAGATTTGCCTTCGGAAATGTAAGATAATTCAACGTCTTGTGTAGCTGTAAGATATATGTGGCATGACCTTAAATAGGAAATACTGCCCCACCCCCACCCCCCTCCCCCCCCCCCCCCTCCATAAAAAAAATTGTTTTAAGGTGAAATTATATTTTTCCAAGTTTGCAATAATAAATTTTGAAGCTCAAAATCTAATCTGATTGTGAATTCAATTAGTCCAAATCTAATTAGCAGAATCCTTGATATGTCATACTACAATTTGGCCACTCTACAATGTCGAATGCAAGCATTGTAATTTGAATTCATTTATGAAGTAATTAATTAATTTGTTCATATTTTTGTCTGTTCTTCTTCTTCTTCTTATTCTCTTAATTATCATTATCATTAGTAGCAGCAGTAGTACTACTAGTAGTCATAGTAGTAGTACTAGAAGTAGTGGTCTTTATAAAAATGTTTCACTCCACTTGATTTACAAGACCAGATTGCTTGCTCCCTTGAAAAGTGTTTTTCATTAATACCTGTGCAAAGGTAACCTTACATGTACATACATACTACCTTCTCATAACTACATGTACCACTTGTTAACAAATATCGCCCTTGTTTGGTCTGGACAAACAGGTTTCACTGTAATTGATTGGCTGAACTTGAGAACAGTCATGTTTCCTGTCTAACATTCCCATGTTTCTCAACCAATTAACATTCTCTATTTGATGGCCAGAACTTCAATGCCCTGCTTATCTGTCGATTCATTTTCACTTAAACCCTACTGCACTACTTGTAGCTACTTGCACCCTCTATATAGCAAGCGATGCCTAAGCGGTACCCGTTGTTCCCCCATGATCCCCTTTTTCTTATGTTAATTGAGAGCTGATTTGATGAGATAACCATCTGCCAGTGACTACTGAGGGAGGTCTAATCCCCCTGGCCAAACTAGTGCAGATAGGCTTTAAGGCAGGGTAATCTACTGACTCTACTTCAGATTTACATATACTGTCCTCTGCTGCTCGCAACCTCCATATGTGTCAACAGCCATGTCCCACAATGCATTACAAACTGCTTGAATAAATGTTACGAATTGATGTTATGAATGATAAGATAACACAATAACACCGCTTCCCTCCCTCCCCCAGCAAGAAAAAAATACCTACATTCAGAAAACTTAACAAAAATGTGAACAAAAGAAAACAAAGTAATGAAATTTTATTCCTACACCTTATTTTTTCTGATGATTATTTTAACACACTAATCAATCATTGCCGTAGGTACATTTCAATTATGTAATCCTAGGATGGATTTATGCATTATGGACCTATAAAAGCCAGAAATAATATGTAAATGTACATTTTACTAATATAAGCAAAGAAAAGAGAAAATGCATATGTCCTGCCAACAAATTTCCTGGACTTGTTGTTTTCAAAACCTCCTAATGAAAGTAATTATGTGCTGAATTTTATTGCATCACTATATGATCTTAGTGCGTGTTGTATCATTTAATTCTGTTTATCATATCAATTGGATATGTTTTCTAGATTGATGAAACTACTTCTGCATGCACCAATTTCTTTTCATCCAATGTTTACCATTTGCCTCATATGCAACTTTCATTTTCTAGTGAATGTTTTTTATTTGCCTTGTTTGCAACTTCTTTTTCAAGCAAATATCTGTTTATCCTCCTGTTATTGCATGTCCCTTGTTTCAGCTCGGCATCATGACTGTCTTGATATCTTGCATTTTGAACAATTTCAATTATAAATGTATTGTATAGGAGTTTATTAGGCTGAAGCATGGTTGAGATTATACACAGATTATGTTTTAAAAAACAACTAGAAATCAGTATGAAAATAAATGTATGAATGTAACCTATAAATGAACATATTATTGAGACTATTCTTTCTCTAACATATGTTTATAATTACTCAATTAATGTTTAGATTTTGTAGCATTCATAATGTAGATATGTCATACCAGTTGCAGATTGATTTAAAAGG
Organism: Strongylocentrotus droebachiensis; assembly: GCA_035222895.1. Classification (NCBI taxonomy): domain Eukaryota; kingdom Metazoa; phylum Echinodermata; class Echinoidea; order Camarodonta; family Strongylocentrotidae; genus Strongylocentrotus; species Strongylocentrotus droebachiensis. The sequence goes on from JAVYIG010001640.1 coordinate 234,089, forward strand.
GGCAAAACTGGTCTGTATACGCAAGCTCTAGGCGATTTTTGCCGGGAGTTTTTGCGATTCAGTGTGATTCCAAGCGAAAATTGTCACTAATTCACATTTCCCCTGAAACTTTGAGTCTGCGACTAGTCCCAAGCTGTCGCAGCCCAGTGAGATACTAGCTTGATTAGCTTGGTTTGGTGTCGCAGCTAGGTTTAGTGTTTGGTCCAGGGTTAAAGGTAGGAATTCGGTTAGTACAGGATATTTTCCTTGGAGCAATTGGGTTAGTACAGGATATTTTCCTTGGAGCAATTGTTCTTAGAGACAATTGACAATTAAAACTAATCATTCACCATTTTGTTCTCATCTTTTTCTCCCCAGAACCCTTGTAGATACCGTCTACGCCCTCCGAGACCAAGTCAAGGACCTCATGGATGAAACCAAACGACTCAAATGCGATCTGGACGATGAACGCAAAGCCCGGCGGCGGCTCGAGACGTCCGTTCGGCACTCCATCGCAAAATATGACAAGGAGGAGACGAACTTATGACATGGGCAGTCTGTGACGTGTCTCTGATCTCCTTCCCTTATGTTTCATCTATACCATCTATTTTTTTCTTTTTTCGTGTACACATCACGTTATTGCTTGAGACCTTCGAAAAAACACTCCACCGCAAAATATGGCAAGTTAGACGAGATGGAATTACAACAAGGATGACCTTTGACATTTGTCTGATCTTCTTCCTGTGTGTTTGATACTGTCTACTTTAATTTTGCTTCACAGCAATCCTCCATTGCGCAAGACATCCATTAGACACTCCATCGCAGAGTACGGCAAGTTTGACTAGACAAGCTTTTGACACGTGCGGTTTACTGTGATCTTCTTCCATTTCGATTTGATACCGCCTTTTTTGTTGTCAGCGTACACATCAATTTAACTTTGTTTGAGATGTTCGTAAGACACTCAATCGCCAAATACAACAATTTCGACAAGACAATCTAATGATTCATCGAAATCCATCGCTCAAGGCTTCGATCAGGACTCTATAACATATGACGAGACATGTGTAGTCTTTAACATTTCTCTGATTCCTTTCGTTCTGTGCTTTGGTGCGGTCTTCTTCTTACGTTTTCGTCTTGTACACATCAAATCGCCATTGTTCATGTTATTTAGTGACGACTCACAACAGACAATACACATGAATGTTTTGTATAATACTCGTAGCAGCTCGGAAACTACTTGCTTATCATATTTGCCACCCTAAGTTAATGTGCACTTTCTTTAATTTTACTCACGTGCAAGGAGAAATTGAGAAACTGTATTTAATGCGGCACACTCGTTTGAAATTTTCACAATATTTTGTTAGCTGTCTGATATAAGTCCGCAATTCCATGAATTGTTGATGCATTTATATATCGTCTGGTCGGGAACAGAAGGGCATAGCCTCTCTTTCATGTAAAACATGATACCTGTTACATATAATGGATTTAAACCCTTCTGGCTCTCGGCAGACAACATGACATGAACAGAATTACTTTGCGTACGCAAGCTTTGGTGCAATTTTTCAACTTTCAAAGGTCACATGAAGCCCTGTAGCATCATCTTATCCATTCAGATACAGAAGGACGTTAACTCTGTGCGAAAGGATACACGTACGTGGTAGTTGCCCTGCCGACTCTGGCTATCGGCAGACTAATATTGAAAGCGTAGCATCAAAAACAGTTTTCCAACCACAATTTGTCAGTTTACAAGGGTCCATCACATCGACCTGTCTCTAATAAGCAACCCAAATTTTTCCCATTTGTCATTATCTTATTGAGCATACCAGGGATCTATTGGAATATCTTTATTCTTTTTTGATATTGTTGTACTCTTGAAGGCAATCATCAATTTTTTTTGTAAAGTCCCGCCTCACAATACTAACAAAGTTTTTTATTAGAGAGTGCACTTGTGCAGACTCGTAGAAACTCCTCTGAAAGGCATACGCAAAGAGACAATTTGAAACAAGATAGACAAAGAGAGACGATTTGAAACGAGAAATTGCATCTTATCGAAATGCTAGATATATTTATCTAGTATCCATATTTAGTTGATGAATAATAGTTAACAGTTGCCAAATTCTCTCTTCGCTATGCCATTCATGTAGTATTTGTGTTCAGTATGAGTCTGCCTTGTCAAGCGCTATAAATAATTTTCCCCTCCCTTTCTATCCTTCTAATAGGATCCTAAGCCATAGGTTCCTTGGTTGCTCAAGCATTTTCTTCTTCAAAACCGACGAATCAAAAGTCTTTTTTTCTAAACAGTATAACTAAACAAGACTGAATAATAGTCAAATGGCCACCAAAAAAGAAAAACTATTCTATGTTATAAATGATGAACAAGTTTGAAAGATGTACATGTACAGTAAAGACGTCTTTGTCTTTTTCTTTAAGCAAAATTGATTACACAGAAAGTGCCGTATTTTAAGGAGGCCAGATCGTAGCTACGCTTTGCAGAAAAGTTGCCCTAAAGCCTGGATGCTCTTTGTAACTCAATCATAATTTTTTCTTAATTTTACGGACAAGAAATATTTTGTATTTATACAGACTCAAAGGGTACTTGTTATAGGTCGAAGACAGTTTCTGATGTTGATTGTTCTTTATTAAGATACTTAGAATATATAAATTTTATAATATGATTGATTTAAAATGTGTTGGACATGACATGTTACATCTGTGCAGAACAGCGAAACGCTCAACCATTCTTCACTTATCAGCAAGACTTGTTCGGTCGTACTGTACTATATTTACGTCATTTTGTACGTTTCTCTCGCAACGAGGGAAAAGAGTGGGCCTGTAAAATATTAGCATGCCCACCAATGGTTTGTATAAAGAGAAAGGAAAATAGTAATTTTTTTATATTAATAGATACTACAAAGCATTGTGTTTTAGAACACTAACCATTAAGAAATTTAATCTTGAGCCCTGTTCGCACCTAGCCCAGTAAACCATCTCAAATCGTATAAACTCATCTGTGTGAATGATTCACTAGTTGGGTGAAGAAATGGATGTGGAGGTGCCATGGTATAGTGGTTCATTCACTTGACTTTCAATCCAAGGGTTGAGGGTTCAAATCCCAGCCCGGCACTTATGTCCTGTAGCAAGACATCAATCCTAATTTGCCACTCTCCACCCATGTGTGAAATGAGTACCTAGAAATTAATAGCTGAGGTAATGATAATTCCAGAGCCTGCGGGAAAAGCAGTATTAATACTGATGTAGCTACCCTGGGTAAACAAGATCAAACGTATGTACACTGTATAAGCATGCAACAAAGACCCAATGTTTATACTGTCATATCTGTGTTAAATATATAGTGAGAAGCAGTAGAATAGTGTCATGGGAGTATATATTCACCCCCCCCCCCATTCTCCTTTTTTTTTTTTTAAAGATGGTTTACCGCGCTGGGTCTGAACAGGGCCTCAATGGGCAAGATGCATAGTACTGGAATGTTAATTCTTGTGACATAATAATATGATATGTATATAGAACATTAAATTTCAGCTCCGACACTTATATAAACTTAGATTGATTTATTCGTGACATTTTTTAAGGGTATACTTTTGTATCATGTATGTATTATGTGAAGATTAATATTTCATACATACTTTTTGTTCAGAAATGGGAATTTTCTTTTGTTCTAGATCTTTCTTCGTAGTTGTTACTTCTATTTCACATTTGTGGTCAAGTTTTCTCACAACTGGATGTTGTGTGGCTCAGTTAATCATTTTCGGACACAAGTTGGCTTCATATAAGCAGGGAATATTACTGGTACTTCAAAAGCTTCACATTCTTTTTGTAAATTTCAAAGAGTTTGTTAAGATAATTGATGTTAGATATTTTGCTACATAATTATATGAGGTATTATGTACAATTCTTTGAGACAGCAAAAACGTAAAAACTGGGATGGATATTGTGCTTTAAATGTTGTGCAGCATCTGAGGAAGTTAACAAAATTTCATTATCAACCCTTTAACTGCTGTATTCTCTCATTTCTGTAGGTTTAAAGGGGAAGGAAACCCTGATACAAACCTGGTTTTAATAGAAGCAGAAAAGTAAGAGAAACAGATCAGTAAAAGTTTGAGCCAAATCCGAATAAATCTAAGAAAGTTAGGAAGTTTTGAAGTTGCAATCGATTAAACACGAATTGGCGACTTTGTGACGGATCATACAAGGTCCCCTCCCACAGGGACTCGGTTTAAAAACGTCCTTTTCGAGGGACAGATGAATACGAGCCATATACTTTTGGTGGTTCAAAAACACAGTGAAGAAACAAAAATAAGAAATGCTCCCACCATTATGCACTACTATATCTACTCTCTTGTAAATGGATAAGTGACATACAAGTCAATTAAGAATCCTCGTTACTTCTTATGAATACTATAGTATTTTATTTACCTTTTATATTTTAACTCGTCTTATTTTTTCTGCGATCATATTTAAAATGCTAGATGAAGTTCTTCAATTTTTTGTAAGTTATTTACACTGGAGGAGCCTGAAATTTCGTGAGAATTTATATAATATGCTCTTAATAAGTGTTTATTATCTATATTGTGCATTTAGAAGATGAGAATAAAGTATTGCACACCACAGGTTATCAGTGAAATAAAACATGCAAAAATAAGATTTTGTAATGCCTGTCTTGGGTTTTTTCTTCTTGAGATTAGAGAAAAATAGATTAAATGTGCAAGTAAAATAGAGAGAGAGGGGGGAGGGGGTGGGAGAAAATAGGAAGTGACGTAGAAACGGTGTGTGCGAAAGGGAGGAATAAGGGGGAGAGCTAAAGTTAAGAAAAGGTGACAGAGATAGAAAGAAGGAAAACAAAAGGAGAGCGCGAAAAGGAGAAGAAAAACAGAGAGGGTGGATATAAAACGTTCGGTGTACGTGGGTGTGTGAAAGTGAGTGTGAGAGGGGAATTAGGGTGAAATAATTATGGCCGGGAAAGGGTGAAAGAGATATCTATTAAGAGATAGAGAGAGAGAAAGATATATAGAGAGAGAGCGAGAGGGGTGGGACAGAAAAGAGTGTGTGAAAAAGGGGGGGGGGGTATAGAGTCAGACCGACAGAAAGACTGGAAACAATGCTAAAAAAAGAGGAGTGGTCTGAAATCATATTTCATAATTTAATTAAAAGGACTGGTTATCTAGAAAAAAATTGTGAAACGCGCCAAGAATTCTCCACTCTTACTCCTTACGACTCATTCAAATCATATTTGACCTTTCTGTTCTAGATAAGCAAGAGAAGAACAAGTACAGATTTATTTACCTACAGACTTATCTTGACTCCCGCCAAAAGTCGTCGCACCACAAGGCCTTTTCGGGGCATTGTGTAACGCGCTGTCCAACAAAATATTGTTCATGTTCAAGTTCAAGTTTATTTGTCTTTCTTCCAACATGAATGTAATACAATTTAACAAATGTATAACATGTAGAGTATATAAAAGGAACACTTAAAAGGATCAAGTTCATATAATACATTTAAGTGAGGAAGCAAAAGAAGTAAAGACGAGGAGACCTATATATACTTAAAGCTTAGCTTGTAGAGGTCAGGTCACTCAAAACAATAACATATAGACAACAACAACAACACAAAACAGCCCGGTTATATAATATAGAATAATACAAGAAATGTTTGCCAAAGGCGCTAAAAAGTACTAAGACAAATAACTATCAACTATAACCATATGATTATAAACATCAGTGGCGGATTCAGGGGGCACAGGGGGCACGTGCTTCCTCCCCCCGGTAAAAAAAAAAGGGGGAAGGGGGGAAAAGAAAAAGGAGGGGGAAAAGAAAGAAAAGGGAAGAGAGAAGAAGAAGAAAAGAGGGAGGAGAGAAAAGGGGAGAGGAGAAAAGGGAGGGGGGAAAGGAAGAAAGGGGAAGAGAGAGGAGAGAAAAAGCGGAAAAGGAAGAAAGGGGGATGATATCATAAGAAGGTGTTTTTTTTTTACCGGGAAAGGGGCGGGGGGGGGGCACGCAAGTTTGCATTGTACATAATATGGGGTCTCTCTTGCCAGGCGTGTAGCCCGCCCCCCCCCCAAAAAAGATCTTCCTGAAAGAGAATTAAACAACGATAGAAGAGAGGTGCGAGAGCATGAGGAAGTGCATTTCTTTTAAAAGAATAATGAGATAACAACCAGGGGCGGTATTCTGAACCCTGTGTTATCTCTAATATTGTTGTATCTTTGAAGATAAGATAAAGTTGGTATTCTGAACACTGTTGTATCTTTTGTGTTATCTTTTGTTGTATCTTTTCTCTCATCTCTTTGGTCGCGCCTGCGTTCATTTGGTGCGCTTGTAATTGTGCTTATTAGTAATAAAATGGCGCTTAATCTTCATTTGCATATGCGCACGAGAGATAATATGTCGAGATAATTGGTATTCTGAAAGTTGTTGTATCTTTTATCTTATCTTATCTTCCATGGTATTTACAACAATATTTACAACAGGTAGGGGGTTGTTGTATCTTTCGTGGTGATATCATGGCGGCAATATTTCTTGCCCAAAACCAACTTCGTGCCAATAGACGAGTTAGAAGAAGATTTTGTGTTGACCGGAAACATCACAGATGAGAACTTTCTAAGAAAATACATGCTAGGATATGACGACTTTAATGCTCTCATCTTAACCAATATAGTGAAAGCGTGATTTGTCTTCATGATCCACATGCCACAGCGCATTATGATGACGCGCGTAATAAGCGCTCAAATAACTAATTACGCCCAAGATTAGTAAGTGCTAGGCGCATCTTCAGATATGGCATAAAGTATTCCTATTGGTTGACCTACTTATCATGCTTATATAAAACAGATTTTGATTGGTAGGGTCCATACAAATGGGCGTGTCAACAGTGGTCAAAGATAAGATAGAGGCGGTCCTTCAAGAGATAACACAGGGATAAAATGATGTTCAGAATACCAACTTACAACAATATTAGCGCTGTGTTATCTCTGTGAGATACAACAAAAGATAACACAAAACTTACAACAATGTTCAGAATACCACCCCAGGGGCGTCGCTAAAGAGGGGGGGGGGGTGTGGGGGTGCGACACTCCCCACCTGTCAGGATATTGTCGGTAAAATTGCGCTGCTGTCGGGAAAAATGAGAAAAGGGGGAGGGGGAAATTTGTTTGTTTGTTTGTTTGATTGATTTTATTTCTGCGTTCAAAAATATACAAATTCAAAGTCAAAGTACAAAATTTCGAACAATAACAAATACAATGAATACAATGTTTACAAAAGTAATTAAATGAAAAATCATGTACAATGATATCATTCGATAAACATGTACGAAGCATACAATAACATAAGAAATATGAAATATTTTCAATAAATTAGAGAGGTAATTTGGAACGCAGGAGACCACCATCGTGAGCGGTTAGGCTGGAAATGGATGGCGGCCTCGTAAAAGAATTGGCGACATAACTCTCTTCGAAAAAACTGAGTGAGCAAGAGGGTGCGGTGCAAGTGCAGGTGCAGTGAGCAGTTGCATGATAAAGAATAATTAAGTCACGGTTTTGTTATACTAATTTAAAGAGAGGGGAGCATATGATTGTATTATTTGTCGTTTAAGTGTAGCTTTTAAGGAGTAGATGGTTGAACAAGACTTTATGTTGTCGGGTAAATCATTCCAAATGTCCGGGCCAGAATGTCTAACAGATTTGTGTGTTATTGATAATTTGGGGTTTGTAAGATGGAAGTTTCCAGATATGCGAGTAGAGTATGAATGAACGGAATTATTAAACCTAAACATGTTATCAAAGGATGGTGGAAGCAGATTATTCATGTACTTAAACATAATAACTGCTACTTGAGTAGTGTTCAGATCGAAAATTTTTAGTGTTTTAAGTTTATAGAATAAAGGATCAGTGTGAGCTAAGAAATGCGAACCTGTACAAATACGTATGGCTTTCTTTTGCAGTTTGAAAATAGAATTAATTTTTGTCGAACCACAATTTGCCCATACACTATTACAATATGTTATATACGGGAGAACTAGCGAATTATATAGTAGGAATAAGGTTGCATGGGGTAGAAGAAACTTTAACTTGGAGATTATTCCAATACTTTTGGAAATGCACATTGTAACTTGGTGTAAATGATCATTCCAAGTCAAGGCTTCATCTATAAGGACACCCAAAAACTTGGAATTAGTTTTCTTCTCTAGTAGCATACCATCGATTTTAATATATATAGGTGTTTCTGTATTATGAGAATGATGTTTAAAATACATGAAATGAGTCTTTTTTGTATTAAGTGAAAGTTTATTGGATTTAAACCAATCGGATACTTTGTTAATTTCATAATTCAAAGTATTGTTTAACATATTAAGATCTTTATGGGAATAAAAGATATTTGTATCATCGGCAAATAAGATAAAAGAAAGAAGGGGGGATGTATTGATAATATCATTTACATAAAGAAGAAATAACAGTGGACCTAAGATGGAGCCTTGAGGAACACCGCATTGAATTAAAAGAGGATCAGAATCATAACTATTAAATGTAACATATTGTCTTCTGTTTGTTAAATAATCTTTAAACCATAAGAGTGGCTGACCCCGAATTCCATAATGACTGAGTTTGGAGAGTAGAATAGCGTGATTGAGCGTATCAAATGCTTTACTCAAGTCACAGAATATACCTATAACATGCTCTTTGTTAGCTATGGCACTTGTAATTTTGTCATAAATTTGAATTAATGCTAAGTCAGTTGAGTAATTTTTTCTGAAGCCATATTGATTTGAATTGAGTATTTTGTGTTTAGTGATAAATTTGTGTAGCCTATTATGAACGATCTTTTCTAAGACTTTGGATATACTTGGAAGTAGGGAAATTGGACGATAGTTACTTATTTCGTGAGGATCATCTTTTTTGAGAATGGGGTTGACTTTAGCTAGTTTTAATAGATCAGGGAAAACACCTTGCGATAACGAGTGATTAAATATGTGAGTTAAAGGCTTTGCAAGTGGATACATTATTTCTTTTAGGAGAGACATACTTATTTTATCAAAACCGTGCGATTTTGAGTTGTTAAGAGATTGGGTAATGTTAATAATTTCGCTAGGATTTGTCGGATTTAAAAAGAGAGACTCTTGGTTTTGATTGGAAAGATAGTCTTTAAAGTGAGCGTGAGTTCTGTTAATTTTGCTGGCGAGTTCAGGGCCGATATTCGTAAAAAATGAGTTAAATGAATTTGCATGAAGACTAGGATCATGTATTTTAGTGCCATTTAATGTGATATGAGAGGGAAAGGAAGAGAAAAGAAAAAAAGAAAAGGAAGAGAAAGGAAAGGCAAGAGAAGTGAAGAAAGAGAAGGAAAAAAAGGAATAATGGAAGGAGAGGAAAGAGAGGAAAAGAAGAAAAAGAGAAAGAAAAGAAAAAAAGAAGAGAAAAGGGAAACAAAAGAAACGGGGGATGAAAGAGAGGAGAGAGAGAGAGAGGGGTATAGGCCTGAGAGAAGAGGGGTGGGAGTATAAGAGAAAGAGGGGGCAAAAAAGAAACGCATAGATAATTATGTTGCTGTGTCGGGTCCGCTGTGTCAGTATTCTTGCTCGATCCTCGTGTGCTATATCAATGCAGACGTTTAAAGTCGGTGAGATGTATTATGTTGGTCGGCCGGCAATTTTTTTCTTCCTACGAATTGTGACTTTTTATCGGACAAAGGAACATTTTAGAAAATTCAGACAATGATTAAGAGTCGGTACAACGAGTCGTCTTCTTTTTCTAATGATTTAATGGAATGTCAAAGCTTTCGCGCTTCGCGCGGGAGGGGGGGGGAACTGAATTCAAACAAGGATTAAGAGTCGTAAACAGTACAACGAATCGTCGTCCTTCTTTAATATTTGAATGAAACGTCAAACTTCCGCGCTTTGCGCGGAAAGGGGGAACCTGAATTCAGACAAGGATTAAGAGTAATAATTCAATGAAAAGTCAAAGCTCCCGCGCGAAAGAAATTGAATTCATACAAGGATTAAGAGTAGAGAACGGTACAACGAATCGTCGTCCTTCTTTAATATTTGAATGAAACGTCAAACTTCCGCGCTTTGCGCGGAAAGGGGGAACCTGAATTCAGACAAGGATTAAGAGTAATAATTCAATGAAAAGTCAAAGCTCCCGCGCGAAAGAAATTGAATTCATACAAGGATTAAGAGTAGAGAACGGTACAACGAATCGTATTCTTGACTGGGAATGCGAAGGTCGAGGGTTCGAATCCCGACACGGCACTAATATCCTTTGGCAAGATATTAACCTGCACTTGCTACTCTCCACCCAGGTGTTAAATGGGTACCCGGTAGGATGCGACCGTCGTTGTTGGTCAAACAGTTTTTGAGCGTCATGTAACGCCTGGCTGGAATGCTCCCCAGGGAGTGGAGATTGTGCACACCGTGTATGCGGGCAAGAACTGAATCCAATGACCGGGGTAATAGTGTATTTGTAAAGCGCTTAGAGATATTTGTAATAAGCGCTATACAGTGCGTCCCAGAAAAAACGAAACCGAGAAGTATCGATGTTTTATCATAACTTAATCACAACCATAATTAATGAATGATACATATTTGGAAAGCTTAAAGTCTCTTCTTTCAGTTGATGCTACAAAGATGATGCATATTTCACGCATGAGTGATTAAAAGCAATTTGAAGGAAGGAAACCAAAAAGACATTTGGCGGGCGGTATCTGAATTTCGAAGAAAAATTAACATTTCGAGAAAGTTGAGTTTCTGCCCTTTCATATGACACCTCATTCAGGAAAAATGAGCGAGGAATAACAAAGTTCTGTTTGTTTAAAGTAGCCCTTACATTTTCATAAATTTTAACAAACGAATTCGTTTTCACTGGGTGCCTGCTGTAGCAAAAAGCAGATTTGACAAAAGACTTAACTCCGTTTCGCTGACAATCAGCCATGCATGAAGACTCTCGTCTACGGCTGATTGTCAACGAAACGGAGTTAAGTCTTTTGTTAATTTCGTTTATTGATACGGCAGGCAGCCAGTGAAAACGTATTCGTTTAATAAAATTATGGAAATGCAAGCACTACTTTAAACAAACAGAACTTTGTCATTCCTCACTCATTTTCCCTGATTGAGGTGTCATATGAAAGGGCAGAAACTCAACTTTCTAGAAATGTTAATTTTTCTTCGAAATTCAGATACCGCCCGCCAGATGTCTTTTTGGTTTCCTTCCTTCAAATTGCTTTTAATCACTCATGCGTGAAATATGCATCATCTAAGTAGCATCAACTGAAAGAAGAGACTCTAAGCTTTCCAAATATGTATCATTCATTAATTATGGTTGTGATTAAGTTATGATAAGACATCGATACTTCTCGGTTTCGTTTTTTGTGGGACGCACTGTATAAAGATTAAATATTATTATTATTATTATTATTATTAGAGAGAGAGAGAGGGGTTGGGGAAGAAAAGTGGACATACTTTCACTGTATAAGCTGAAAGCTATAGCTACAGGCGAGAAAAGGAAAGGAACAGGAAATGTAAGTCTGCAGTTGCTAAACATTAGTAAATTGAGGAATGTATTACGTTCAAATATAAATCACGACAGCATATATTAAGAATCAACTAAGTAATTATTCAATAAGTAAAACTTCAGTTTACGTTTGAAGACAGATTATACTGACAGAAACATGAATGGCTAATGCTCGATCGAGTCAAGAGTGTTCCAAAACCTTGGTCCAGTGCAAACTAAAGTGTTGAGAGTAATGCACTTTGTCCTTGCATGGGGTAAGTGGAATGCAGAAGCACCGCTTGTGGCATAATTGTGAATTTGATTGTTTTTCTTGAAAATCTTGGCTAATGCCAGTGGCAGTACACCTGAGTTGAGATCATACATTAAGGAACCCAATTGCATATAATAAATAATTATCTTCTACCTTTAAAATCATATGATGATAAAAAAAGAGGATTTGTATGAGCACGAAAGTCATCATTACAGATTGTTCTTATCACCCTCTTTTGAGCCAATTATAGTTTATCTAATTATGTTCTTAGAGATTTGCCCCAAGCAAGCACACCATAATGAATATAAGGTAGAATTAAAGTTGAATACAAGAAAAGTAATAAGCTTTGAGGAAGAGTAGACTTCAGCCTACGAATTACGTTAATTGACAACATTTTGCATAGATTATTTACATGAGTTGTCCACTTCAATTGTTCATCGATATAAAGACCTAGGAATTTAGTTAATGTTACCCTGTATATCAGAACACCGTTGAAAATAATGTCACCGGGCAACATCTTGAGCGAATTGCTGTATATCATATAATTGGTTTTTGTAAGATTAAGGAACAGTTTATTATCATGAATCCATGCAGTTATTGCGCAACTCTGAGTTAACTGTTTGCAAAAGGACTTGTGCATCTTTGTTTGAAAAAAAAATATGCTTGAATCATCTGCAAACAAAATAAAGGATAATACATCAGCAGAATATTGAAAAATCATTTATATAAAGGATAAATAAAAGAGGACCAAAAAATGATCCCTGTGGGACTCCACAGCTGACATTATGTAACTCTGAATCAAAACCATTAATGGATACGAATTGCTGTCTGTCAGCTAAATAGCTCCTGAACCAATCCAGGGTAGCACCCCTGACCCCGTAATGGGATACCATTTGAAACTTTATTGATAAAGTGCAGTATAGCATGGGTGGTAGTATGTTTCTCACGGAAGCCAAATTGAAAGTTGGAAAAATGTTGCTTGTATTGAGAAACTTTACAGTTCTCACGTAGATAAGTTTTTCAAGAATTTTAGAGAAAGATTAGGGAAATGGGTCGGTAGTTCGTCAATAGTTTTGGGTCACCCTTCTTAAAAATTGGGACAACCTTTGCAACTTTCATATTCCTGGGTACAATGCCATTTGCCATTGACAGATTAAAAATATGCACTAATGGCTGCACGATTTCTGCTGCTACGTTTTTAATTAGGCTGTTGGAGATATTATCACAACCTGGGCATTTTCCAATCTTCAAAAAATGTACTATAATACTCAGTACTTCTATTTTGTTGAAATTAAAAACAAACTTTGCTGGTTAGGTTCTTTTAAGAAGTCATGGAATGATTTATCACAATTTGGAATACCCTCCAACAAATTTGGACCACTACTACAAAATAATTATTGAACTTTTCAACAATAGAATTTGTATCATCTTCTAATTCTCCATCAATTTGCAGAAATCTAATACTGGATGTTTTACTGTTGCTTTTAAAAACATTTTTGATTTCATGTTCCTTTATTATCATTCAAGGTTGCCTGAAACTGAGTGGAATAGTAATTTTTCTTTGAAGCACGCAATGTTGTAGTTAAGGTGTTCCGATATCTAGTGTAATTCAAGCGTGACTGTTCTGATTTAGTTGTCTTGCATTTATAATATAGCTTACTTTTCTTATTGATCGATTTCAATAGCGATCTTGTAATCCATGTCATTCGGGGGATCTTCCTGTGATTTCCGCTATCCCTTTTACATATAGGTATATTCTCATCATATAGCAATTTAAATTTTCTAAAGAAGTTATCAAAAGAACTATCAACATTTTGATCAAGTAAAACATCACTCCAGTCAGTTGCAATAAGGGCTTCCTTTAAAAGCTTTGCAATATTTTCGGGATTGCTCCTACGGACAGTTTATTTTGCCTAGGAAAGAGGGTGTGCTCAATGGCATCTTGACATAAATAGGAAAATGGTCAGAAATTAAGATGCCAGCATCTCGAAACGGTTGCAAATTAGTGAAGATATTGTCAATGAGAGTAGAGGAATTATCAGACACTCTTGTAGGTTTAGTGATTAAAGGCATCATGGAAAAGGACACCAACATATTCAAAAAGTCATCAATACAGCTATTTCCATCGCAAGTGAGCAAGTTCAGATTATAATCACCCATAAGAAAAATTGTCTTGTTATTAAGTAGTGCATTTGACAGAATATTGTGTACTTCATCTATAAGGAGATTTAAATTATTTTGTGGCGGGCTATAAAGTATAAACGACACCTAAAACAACATTACGTTTTCTGGTATGAAAACATCAACAAAATATAGATTCTAACACGTCATTCATAATGGTAAGCTCATGCCATATTTGGTAATCCATCACAGCTGGAATGTATGAAGCCACCCTCATTGACGGAGACAATCACAATGAATTCGTTAACTAAATGACGAATGTCCATTCGTAATAGGTCAATGTACGTTCAGCACAATGTTGAATGACATAAATGAAATAAATTAAATGAATGACTTTTGATGTCTCGCCAATTCCAGACTTAAAAGAACCTTGAAAACAATTGCTCCTTAAAAGATGCAATGAAGATACTACAATCTTCCCTGAAGTATAAATGGAAAAGTTTTTCTTCCAAGCGTCCAAAGAACTCGTTAAAATTGAGATAAAAGGGAGTAGACTTCACACCGGGGTCTCTCCTCCCTCCTTACTCGTATATTGTTTATCCATGATATATGCTGGAAACATCTTTGCAAAGTCTTTAGTTTCTTAATTTTGTGTCGCACAGGAATAGTGTTTGATGGAATATTTCCGGCCTTCAAAAAGGGTAAGTATTGTACATTTTACGTTTAGCTTTATGAACATTATATTAATAATAATTTATCAATTGGATGTTTTGATCATTATGTTTAAGATTAGTTTAACATTACAAAATTGCATTCGTAATATTTCTTCTTATGTTATTTATCTTTGTTTTCAAAACCTTTTATTCTTATGTTATACAGTGCGTCCCAGAAAAAAACGAAACCGAGAGTTATCGATGTTTATCATAACTCAATCACAATTATAATCATATTCAACGAATTCGTTTTCACTGGCTGCCTGCCGTAGCAACAAACGGAATTGCAAAAAAGACTTAATTTCGTTTCGTTGACGATCAGCCGAAGACTAAAGACTTTATGCATGGCTGATTGTCAACGAAACGGAGTTAATTTTTGTTATTCTCATTTCTGTTGCTACGACAGGCAGCCAGTGAAAACGAACTTTTAAAATCAAATTATGGAAATGCAAGCATCACTTTAAACAAACAGAACTTTGTTATTCCTTGCTCATTTTTCCTGATTGAGGTGTCATAATTATGAAAGGGCAAAAACTGACCTTTCTAGAAATGTGATTTTCTCTTTGAAATTCAGATACCGTCCGCCAAATGACTTTTTTGGTTCCCTCTCTTCAAATTGATTTTAATCACTCATGCGTGACATATGCATCGTATGAGTTGCATCAAATGAAAAAGGAGGATCTAAGCTTTACAAATATGTGTAATTTATTAATTATAATTGTGATTAAGTTATGATAAAACATCGATAATTCTCGGTTTCGATTTTTCTGGGACGCACTGTATAATGTGTTCAATTCGTTCTTATTAATTTTGTAAACATTTTATATACGTTTTTTTTATTGTGCAGAGCCCTTAGTGAAAGCAGTTTGTTAACTGAAGGGGCAACCCTACTTAAATAAAACTATAATAAATAAATGTATCATGAATATCTTTATTCATATCTCCTAATTCGTGTAATGTATACTGTGTATATGCTAATGAACGGGAATGGTAAAAGTCGAACGGGTTTAAAAACACATTTAAAAATCGTAATTGCGGGCTATTCTATCCCACACAATTACCGACCACGTCTTAAATTTTGGTATACCTGGGCCCCGTATTATCAAGTTTCCATCGCAGCTCCTGAAACCTGCGATCGATATCATCTTTTTATAAGATGGAATCAATATTGATTCAATCAATATCAATTTTACGGTCGCGGATGGTTTGGGGACTTACAATTGATTCGGATCAATTGCAACTCTTCATAAGGCGGGGTGATTATACTACAGTAATATAGTCCTATTTATAGTAGAGCTTAATTATGATAGTCCTACTCGTAGAGCTTGGATTAAATTAAACCAAACATCAAGTACAATCGCACATAATATGGGGGATGTTTCACGATAATTCTAGTTCGAACTTAACTCTAAGTTGGACTTAAACATTATGGAGAACCATTTGTAGCCTTAAAATAGAATATATGCAAAAGCGAAAATTCAAGTATTTAGACTTTTTTTAAATTTATATATTCCACATCAAGAACATGAAATCTCCTTGATAATAGAAAATATGAATGATTTGAATCAAAATTGTATACATTTCAAAATAACTTTTACAAAACACTTTCAAAGATGCTAACGGCTTTCCAAAATTGTTAACTTAGAGATAAGTTTAACTTAGGATCTTTGTGAAACACCCCCTGATGTAATTTATGTTCAGACCTCCACACATACTTGGTACTGTATCACATTGGATTTGGTATGACGTACTTTAATATTTTGCAGGGTTTGTAAATTAATGTCGAACAAGTGAATTTTCCGAGTAATATTTTTAAAAAAACTTTTAAAAAGGAGGGATGTTTTCGTCGCATCGAAGTTCGGGATTGCAGCAGATCAGAGCCCCTCATTTGTTTGTTTGTTTGTTTTTCCATCATTTATTAATTGAACAATATTAAGTACATAAGAAACACAAAATTATATCGATTACAAAGAATAAAACATGCATTATACTTATATCACAAACTTAATTATACTTTTTTGTTTATCATAGTCAACGTTTTTTTTCCAGAGGTGATACTTTTCAACATTTGCCCTCCATAATATTTCCTTTAAATAAATTTCGAATATGTTTGTAAAATTACATTTTCTTTTTTGCGTATATAAAATATAAGAAGCTAAATTAATAAATAGATTTAAAAAAAAACCTACATATTTTGAATTTATATAATCGCATAGCTTGCCTACAATTATATATCACTGTATTCAATTTTTTCATTATCAAACAATACTTCTGTTTTTCTGAGAAAAATTAAGACCTTGTTTCAAAATATTTTTGAGTACTCACAGTCATAAAATAAATGATAATAATTTTCTGTGCATTTGCACTTCAAACAATAATCATGATCAGATCTTTTGAAACGATATAGATATTCTTAACATGCTTATAACTTATAGAGTAGTTTAAAATTAATCTGTTTTAATCTTTTTTCTTAACGTATGTCAAATTAATTTTTCATATATTTGCCCAGGATAATTTTTTTCCAAAAAAAAAATTCCCAATATATTTGAACATTTGGATTTATAAAGGTTCTATCAACTAATACCTTATATATAATTTGTGACATTTTTATTTTTGTAACTGATAAATTATGACATATATTTGGTGTCAATTCAAAATAATGAAGACGTGTATTTTTATATGAACAAAAAACAGTTTTACATTTTAATTGTCTTTTCCAGTCACGAGGTATACATTTTCAAAGTAATTTAACCTCACATAAATAATTATTTATAATACAAAGTAATTCTTAGGCCGATTGAAATTCACATCTTTCGCCATTTGTTGTCTAAACTCTGCACGTTTTTCGGTATTGGATAACCCATTCTTCATCTTCGTATGTTTGATAAGATTTTTTTAAACGAAATGTCCGTGAAATTCAAGTGGGTTAATTGACTTCTTCTATATTGCGATCGCTTACATGAAGTATTCCTACCCCCGTCTCTCTCTCTCTCTTTCGTTTACTCTCTCTCCTCTTCCATTTCATCTAATTTCCTATTTGTATGAAATGTTTTATAGTTTATTTATATTATGTTTTTATTGTATATTTTGTGTATTTTTATGTGTATTGTAAGATATTTGAAATGTAATGTGTTTGTCACAGCAGGGCTCCCTTGGAAAGCAGGCCTTGCGGCTTGAATGGGACCACCCTGCTTTTATTAAGAAGACATGAATAAATAAATAAATAAATAAATAAGATATACTGCCACGATAATTACGTCAGTCTGTCTTTCAAATTGTTTTTGCTCATTTCACCATTAAGGCGTAAAGGGAGGGAGAGAGAGAGAGGGAGACGGGGAAAGGAGGGGATGATTATATATCAATAACATAATTATATCGGACGCCTAAAATTATATAGAGAAGAGAAAGAGAGGGGGAGAGATAGACAGCGAGAGAGAGAGAGAGAGAGAGGGAGAGACAGACAGAGAAAGCTGGGGATGATTATATATCAATACATTTATACATAATTATATCGGACGCCTATAGAGAAGAGAGAAAGAGGGAGAGAGAGAGAGAGAGAGAGAGTGAGAGAGAAAGAGAGAGAGAGAAGGGTAAAAGAGGGGGTGATTATATCAATATACATAATCGGACGCCCAGAGAGAGTGAGAGAGAGAGAGAGAGAGGGGGGGGGGGGGGGGGAACGGGTAGACTGACAGCAAGGCACACACAAATAAACATATTCATAAATAATATATTATGCATTTGGAAATAGGTTTGAGACTGACTTAATAACAAAGAGTTGTGAAAATGTTTCTTTTTTGGGAATGGCAGATTTTCTAGGATGTGATTTATTCACCTTTACATTCATTAATGCAGACTGGTAGCGCATTTTCTCCAAAAAAAGAAGAAGCTCTTATACGGAGTCGTGCTTTATAATTTCTAATAACCAATAACAAATTAAGCATTCACAAACAAAATCCTAAAATTATCGAAATGTCTAAAAGTTATGATATAACTTGGAGAACACGACAGAAAATTTGGAGGCATATTCTTGACATCGATATGTCATGTATTCTTTAACTGAACACGTGCACACTAATTAGAGTCCGGTCGAAACCGGCGTTTAATAGACTAAACTTGACAACTGTCCAATAATTCGTCCGCGAAGGCCATTGCGACACATTGTGAATGGCGTTGTCCAGCAAAATGTTGGTCAGGACATAATAAGTATATACAATAGAAAAGTTGGAAACCTTTCAACAAAGTAATTAGTTTCAGTCTGCATCAACTGCCCTATGTTTTTACATGGGATAATTATTTTTTCTATTATATAATGGTAAGTATGCTCCGTAGATTGGAGAAGCAGGTACTAATTTATGAATCTCTTTTTTGAAAACCTCATAAGTTACGTTTAGACAGATAGGGCTTATTAAGAGTCGAAAACGGTACAACGAATCGTCTGCTTTCTCTAATAATGTAAGGTAAATGTCAAAGCTTCCGCGCTTCGCGCGAGAGAAGGGGGGGGGGGGCGGAACTGAATTCAGATAAATAGGGCTTTTATAAGAGTCGAAAACGGTGTAACGAATCGTCCTCTTTCTATCATAGTATAATCAGTCAGTTACGAAATGATAATTTTTTTTAAAACAGCAGTGTGTGAGGCGTATAATATATATACCTACAGGGGCTCGGTGCTCATACCGAATGAGCGGGACCATAAAATGGAATATGGGGGTAGAGAGGGAGAGGAGTGGGAGTGGGAGGGGGTGAGTTGGAGGGAAGGCGAAGGGAGGGAGGGGAAGCGAGAGAAAGAGAGAGAGAGCGAGAGAGAGAGAGAGAGAGAGAGGGGGGGGGGGCGTGGGATAAATAAATAGGTAAAAAGCAGGAGCAAGATGAATTGTATAAGACAACCCCATTAAGACCTTCCGGCAGATCAGGGAGATGGGGCACGTGCCTCGACTAATGTTTGGTGCAACCCCCCCCCCCCCCACACCCTAGTGTGACTAAAATGCAAAGAATGCTTGAACACTTCGAAACGCAATTGGTCTCTCGATTGCTTTGCCCCCCTCCCCGACCCCACCCCCGCAGAATACAAAATAAGCGTGAAATCAATACACTTCACAAGAAACCAAAAATGATTGGCTATATATGCCCTGACCTTTCGCATAATATTTTACTGGTGACGGATGAATATATATTTAAAAAAAGTAAAATTAAACATTAAATTGAATATTATTTTATGTTTCAAATTGTGCAGGCCTTCCTGATTAAACTATGTAGGGGTTGCGATTTGCTCTCTTGCGAGTGACCGAACAGAAGAGGGGAAATCTATACTTTTCAATCCCTTTAACTTTTACCAGCATTTGGACGTCTGTTTTCAGCCAGAATTAAGTGTATTAACTCTGAATAAAGGACAATCAGTAACCTTCCCTCTGGACCTTAAACAAGTATTATTACCTCCAAGATTCGCTTTGAAACCTTAGAGACTCGTAAATGTTAGAAAAAACACAGTGTCGGGTACAATATTGCATCCCTGTAGAACGCTGATCGAACAACGGTCGCTGGGCAACCACCCCTGTATCAAATCTATATACCTCTCAAGGCAATTATACTATCCCTGTTGTCCTAGGGAAAATTGTCTAAGGGTAGCGATGTCCTAGTGGTAGTTGTCCTAGGGGTGTTGTCCTAGGGGTGTTGTCCTATGGGTGATGTCCTAGTGGTAGCTGTCCTAGGGGTGTTGTCCTAGGGGTGATGTCCTAGTGGTAGCTGTCCTATAGGGGTGATGTCCTAGTAGTAGCTGTCCTAGGGGTGTTGTCCTAGTGGTAGCTGTCCTAGGGGTGTTGTCCTGGGGGTGAAGTCCTAGGGGTGTCCTAGGGGTGTTGTCCTAGTGGTAGCTGTCCTAGGGGTGTTGTCCTAGGGGTGTTGTCCTAGGGGTGAAGTCCTAGTGGTAGCTGTCCTAGGGGTGTTGTCCTAGGGGTGTTGTCCTAGGGGTGTTGTCCTATAGTGGTGATGTCCTAGGGACGTTGTCTTAGGGGTGTTCTCCTAGGGGTGAAGTCCTAGTGGTAGCTGTCCTAGGGGTGTTGTCCTAGGGGTGATGTCCTAGTGGTAGCTGTCCTAGGGGTGTTGTCCTAGGGGTGTTGTTCTAGGGGTGTTGTCCTAGGGGTGATGTCCTAGTGGTAGTTGTCCTAGGGGTTTTGTCCTTGGGGTGTTGTCCTAGGGGTGATGTCCTAATGGTAGCTGTCCTAGGGGTGTTGTCCTAGGGGTGAAGTCCTAGTGGTAGCTGTCCTAGGGGTGTTGTCCTAGGGGTGTTGTCCTAGGGGTGTTGTCCTAGGGGTGATGTCCTGGTGGTAGCTGTCCTAGGGGTGATGTCCTAGTGGTAGCTGTCCTAGGGGTGTTGTCCTAGAGGTGATGTCCTAGGGGTGATGTCCTAGGGGTGTTGTCCTAGGGGTGATGTCCTAGTGGTAGCTGTCCTAGGGGTGTTGTCCTAGTGGTAGCTGTCCAAGGGGTGTTGTCCTAGGGGTGTTGTCCTAGGGGTGATGTCCTAGTGGTAGCTGTCCTAGGGGTGTTGTCCTAGTGGTAGCTGTCCTAGGGGTGTTGTCCTAGGGGTGTTGTCCTAGGGGTGATGTCCTAGTGGTAGCTGTCCTAGGGGTGTTGTCCTAGGGTTGTTGTCCTAGTGGTAGCTGTCCTAGGGGTGTTGTCCTAGTGGTAGCTGTCCTAGGGGTGTTGTCCTAGTGGTAGCTGTCCTAGGGGTGTTGTCCTAGGGGTGTTGTCCTAGGGGTGTTGTCCAAGGGGTGTTGTCCTAGGGGTGATGTCCTCAAGGTGATGTCCTAGGGGTGTTGTCCTAGGGGTGATGTCCTAGTGGTAGCCGTCCTAGGGGTGTTGTCCTAGGGGTGATGTCCTAGTGGTAGCTGTCCTAGGGGTGTTGTTCTAGTGGTAGCTATCCTAGGGGTGTTGTCCTAGGGGTGTTGTCCTATGGGTGTTGTCCTAGGGGTGATGTCCTAGGGGTGTTGTCCTAGTGGTAGCTGTCCTAGGGGTGTTGTCCTAGGGGTGTTGTCCTAGGGGTGTTGTCCTAGGGGTGTTGTCCTAGGGGTGTTGTCCTAGTGGTGTTGTCCGGAGACGAAAGTCCGATAGTCGTCATAGAATAGCAAAACCTGTTCATTTATTTTCCTTTCATTTTAACCCTAATAAAAGTAATAAGGCCGGAGGGTCATAATGCCCCCCTGTCGAATTTTTGCATCATATCCCTGAACCTTTGGCGCTGAAATTTCATGAGTTTTTTTCCTCTTGTCTCCCGCACATTTTGATACCACATTTGTTATGGGCGGACTTATGTTTCGTGTGACAAAATATCATCACATGTCTATCAAAGTATGTAATTGATGCGCGTGTGTAAGTACATTTCCCCCAAAAAATTGCATTTGTCATACAAATATTGATAAAAAATTAATAAATAAACATAAAAGAAAAAAAACATTATCATCTTAATGAATATACTTTAATTGGACCCTATCTAGGCCGAGATCTTAGGGGGTCATAATGCCCCCCCCCCCCGGCCGTATTAAGACCTCAAATAGCCCGGCCTTTTTAGGGTTAAAAGAAGGTTTCCCTTTTCAGATAATACCATGACAATGAGGCGAAGACCTTAGAAAACACACGCCTTTTTTGAAGACGCCTAATTGCATCTGTTTAGATCCCATGAATGATTTGATTATGTCGATGTCTTATGGTTATGCCTAACATTTTTATAATTCGTTACAGAAAATGGCTTCAGTAATGCGGACTCTTGGGGTGAGAGGCCGTCGGCGGTTTGCCGGTACTCGTTCTACATACGCTCTTTTAGTCTTTCTGATCTGTTGTGTGACGGCCAGCATGCTCCGGTTCCAGTTCCAAGAGATCTTTATTACGTCATCGTTCCTCCAAACTGACGTCATCGAGATGAACATCCTCGCGCAGGCTTCGCGGAAAGGCGGCGTCGCCGAGCTTCCATCTTCGAACCTGCAACGCCCGATCAACGACAGACGGTCAGGTGATGAGTTGCAGTCAGGTGACGTGAAGTCAGGTGATTTACAAGGTCATGATCCCAACCAGCCTAAAGCAGACATGTCACGTGACGTACCGCCTATCCAACATGGTGGATCCAACCACGTAAAACACAAAAGACATCACAGTTCTTCCAAGCATCATAAATCACATAAGCATTCGAAGAGGAAGGAGCTGGATCTTGTCGATATCGATGTCAGCAAATTCCATTTCCCCAACACGGAGACGCTCTTGAAGTTCCAATCAAGGAAAGTCGTCTCACCTAAATTATATAAATCACATTGGAGCCCCAACCGTGATTCGGGCCTACAGAATGGAAACCGAGAAAAGGAGGCAATATTTGTGAAGGATAGTGTCTACCCTAGCTTGTTCGAAGCAAACAACACAGCTCCATTCAAGGCTGGGCCTTGTTATAGGCAAGTCCATCTATGGGCCGACGAGGGTCGAAGCTTTTCTCGCCGTGTTGGTGATTTTCCATGTGCGGGACTGCCGTGCGGAGTTCGTCTCGTGGTCGACAATGAGTTCGAGACCCTGAAGAGCAGCGACGCCGTGGTTTTGTTTCATCGGACGAAGTTGGACTGGGCGGAGCTGCATCGCCATAAACCGCGGGGACAAAAGTGGATATTTTACACCCAAGAGAACCCTATCAACACAGACAAGCACGTCATACCGCAGAAGGAGTTCTACAACAACAGCTACGATTACATCATGTCGTATCGGTTTAGGGAATCTCATCTTTACGGATCTTACGGCCGCTTCAACACGGATCACCCCGAGATGAAGTTCACGGAGATGAGAAACTGGGCGACGAACAAGACCAGGCCTGTCGCCTGGGTTGCCTCCAACTGCAACCTTGTCTCATGGGATCGTAAAGGATTCGTGGATGCGCTGTCCAGGTACGTTCCGGTAAGCATGTACGGGAAATGCGGCACAAAAGATTGTCCGAGGGACGAACGATGCAACCGGAGTATCCGCAAGCACAAGTTCTACTTAGCCCTAGAGAACAGCCCCTGTCGCGATTACATCTCTGAGAAGCTCTGGCGGAATGCTCTTCTCAACAACCTCGTGCCCGTCGTCTACGGGGCTTCGAAGGAGGACTACGAACGCGTTCTACCGCCCGATTCGTTCATACACGTCGAGGACTTCGATTCAATCAAGGAACTAGCCTTGTACTTGCGGAAACTCAGCAAGGACGAGGGTCTGTACAACACGTACTTCGAGTGGAAAAAGTTCGGCTGGGTGCAGCTCACCATCGAAGAGTATCTCCTGGAGCCCGAGCAAGTGTGTGAGAACATCGTGTCGAGGCTCCTGACTGATGAGAAAGCCATGAGGGAAGGGACATACCACAAACCAAAGTTCCCGGATTGGAATGAGTGGTGGACGAACTCGTGCAAGAAGAACGTGAAATGGCCAATCAAATTGAATTGAACAGACGTGATACTGAGCGCGATTTTAAATGAAAAGAAAAAGGACAGTTATTTAATAGCACGTGATTCAAAATTTCGGGATGGAGAATTATTGACAAGGATAGAGAATAGGGTTAGGTGAGAGAGGAGAAGACTGATATCATTGTTTTAGGAATTCGCCGTATGAGTTGCACCTGGATAATATTATGAACAGAAGGCTACGTGAAAGAAACAGGGCAAGTATGAAAACAGGTAAACAATCGCCAAATCACTGAAATATTATTGATGCCTTTTTTTTTAAAACTTGGTTGTTTTTTGATCTTTTTGGAACCTTTATAACACGAACAATAAACAACAAAAATGCTGAACAAACAAACTCTGATGAGTTGAACACAATCTGAAAATCTAAGGACTTTTTTTTTTTGAGGGGGGGGGGGGGGGGAGGGGAGGGGGCCAAGGCTTGTTGGAAAACGTTTAGGTATCTCTCCATATAGGATACGACCCCGCCCCCTTCTTCAGAATGATCTCACGACGCCTCTGCATGCGCCAAGAACTTTCAACCAATCACGGCCCTCTAAATTAGGTACAGTTTTGCGCCCTCGACGGTTGTTCACCATAGCGGGAAAATTTACCTGCACATTTGTTTAATGTAGATGTACTCCGTCTTGATATGTCACCGGGCGGCGTCATTTTTTTCTGCGGCACAGATTGGGGCTTTTTTTATAAAAAGAGGTCTTGATTTAACCCTAACCCTAATCCTAACCCTTACCCTAAACTTTCCCATAGGCTCAACACACACCTAACCCAAATCTGTGCCGCAGAAAAAAATAACGCCACCGGGCGCGGATCCACAATGGGGGCCAAAAACAGGTATAAAAATTAATCTGTACTTTTGTCGGGAAAAACATACAAATCCAGCACAATGTCGTCTCTGTTTGCATTGGAGAAGAGCAACATAGCTAGTTTCAATCACACTTCGGCCGCTCTCGGAAGCTCTCACTCGTTCTTAATTGTGGTCAAACAGTTTTGGGGTGAGCGGCTAATGAATATACTAATCGTTATCTTTTTACTGGTATTAAACTTGTTTTGATTGATTGTATATTTTTGTCGGACCGGGAATACAGGAAACAGACTAATAACCTTCAGCGTCTAAAGTCCCGGATGCAAGCGTAAATAAATAGTTTCTAATGACGTCATCATCGCTAAATCGGCGTCTTGTATTGTAAAATGCTACACTTTCACTATGTTTAATTATTAATAAAATATAACATTATTTTTTCTGATACCACTGAAGTTTTGGGTTTTATTTAATGAGTAATTTTTAAATAAGAGCCATTTTACTGTTTTGATTTACTGGATTGTACCATTGAAGTGGCAGGGTAGAAAGATGCATTTTCCAACCGCGCCAAATTTCATTTACGTACCGTCATTCTGCTAAATGAGTTCGTGTTGTTTTTAAAGAATACACTGCTTTCTACTCCACTAAATGTCCATGTATGCAGAGTCGTTTATCAACTAAATGTATTCAGATTCATGGATGCTTCCTTCCCCGGGTTCCTTCCCAGGTGTTTGCGGTGTTGAAGCGTTTCATTCAACTGCTATTAGTCGTTGTACTCCAATTGCCAGAACGCAAATTTAATTTTGTTTTTGTACTTTCATTCAACAAGTAAATCAAAGAAATACTATTTTCTGCATAACAAAAACAATGCGTGTCCCTATTTTACATGTTAAGTGCCTCTTCCCTCAATCAGGGGCGTCTCCAAAGGGGGGGGGGGTGTGGGATGCGACACACCCCCACCTGTCAGGATATTGTCGGTAAAATTGCGCTGCCGTCGGGGAAAAAAAGAAAAGGGGGAGGGGAAAAAAGAGAGGGAAAGAGAAAGAAAAGTAAAAAAGAAAAGGGAAAGAGAAGAGAGAAAGAGAAAAAAAGAAAAAGAGGGAGGAGAGGAAAGAAAAGAAAAAGAAAGAAAAGAAAGAAAAGAAAGAAAAGGAAAAAAAGAAGAACAAAGAGGAAAGGGAAACAAAAGAAACGGGGGATAAAGGAGAGGAGAGAGAGAGGAGGTAAGAGCCTGAGAGAGGAGGAGTGGGAGTAAAAGAGAGAGAGAGAGGGGGGGGGGGGGTTGTTGGGTGGAGTCGTCTCGTCGAGGGAGCAAGAAAGACACGGGTAAATATTTGTTGCTGTGTCGGCTCAGCTGTGTCGGTATTCTCGCTCGATCAATGCAGAAGTTTGAAGTCGGTGAGATGTATATTGTCGGTCGGCCGACAATTTTTTTTCTCCCTACGAACTGTGACTTTTTATCCGCTGTGACGACTTCGAGAGTGACTACAACTACAATACTTGTATTTTCTCGAAGTTTCACTTTCCTATATTATCAGCTAAAGAAATAAAACGTTTACAATTTACGAGGAAACTAAATTCAAACAAGGATTAAGAGTCAACAACGGTACGACGAATCGTCTTCCTTTCTCTATATTTTGATGAAACGCCAAAAACTCCGCGGTTCGCGCGGGAGGGGGAAAAAATGAATTCAGATTAGGAGGGAGGGGAAAACTTCATTTAGACGAGTCGAGAACGGTACAACTAATCGTCCTCTTTCTCTAATAATTTAAGGAAACGTCTAAGCTTCCGCGGTTCGCGCGGGAGGGGGAAAAACTGAATTCAGATAAGGATTAAGAGTCGAGAACAGTACATCTTATCGTTTGCTTTCTCTCATAATTTAAGGAAACGTCAAAGCTTCCGCGCTTCGCGCGGGAGGAGGGAAACTGAGTTTAGACAGATAGGGCTTATTAAGAGTCGAAAACGGTACAACGAATCGTCTGCTTTCTCTAATAATGTAAGGTAAATGTCAAAGCTTCCGCGCTTCGCGCGAGAGAAGGGGGGGGGGCGGAACTGAATTCAGATAAATAGGGCTTAATAAGAGTCGAAAACGGTGTAACGAATCGTCCTCTTTCTATCATAATAAAATCAAACGTCTAAGCTTTTCGCGCTTCGCGCGGTAAGGGGAAAACTGAATTCAGACAAGGATTACGAGTCGAAAACGGTACAACGAATCGTCTGCTTTCTCTATAATAATATAGTCCTATTTGTAGTAGAGCTTAATTATGATAGTCCTACTCGTAGAGCTTGGATGAAACCAAACATCAAGTACAATCGCACATAATATGGGGGATGTTTTCACGATAATCCTAATTCGAACTTAACTCTTAGTTGGACATAAACATTACGGAGAGCCATACGAAGCCTTAAAATAGAATATATTAAAAAGCGAAAGTTTAAGTATTTGAGACTTTTTTATATATTCCACATCAAGAACATGAAATCTCCTTGATAATAGAAAATATGAATGATTTGAATTAACATTTTATGCATTTCAACAACTTTCCATAATTGTTAACTTAGAGATAAGTTTAACTGAGGATCTTTGTGAAGCACCCTCCTGATGTCATTTATGTTCAGACCTCCACACATACTTGGTAATTCATGGGTCACCAAAATCATGACCAAATGTATCACACTGGACTTGGTATGACGTACTCTAATATAATGCAAGGTTTGTAAAGTAATGTCGAACAGGAGAATTTTCTGAGTAATATAAAAATATAAAAACAACTTTTAAAAAGGAGGGGACATTTTCGTCGCATCAAAGTTCGGGATTGCAGCAGATCTAAGCCCCGTTGCATAAAACTTACCATTGATGGTAACTTTGGCATCAATGGCAACTACAATGATAACAGAGCTCAACAGCCAATCAAAATCAAGGTTTCCATGGTACTTACCATTGATGGCAAAGTTACCATCAATGGTAAGTTTTGTGCAACGGGGCCCAGGGCCCCTCTGAGCCCCTCATCTGCTTTCGCCATTTGTCGTCTAAACTTTGCATGTTTTTCGGTATTGGGTTACCCATTCTTCACCTTCGTATTTATGATAAGATATACTGCCACGATAACTACGTCAGTCTGTCTTTCAAATTATTTTTGCTCATTTCATCACTAAGGCGTAAAGGGATGGAGAGAGAGAGCCGGGGAAAGGAGGGGATAATTATATATCAATAACATAATTATATCGGCACCTATAGAGAAGAGAAAGAGAGGGGAAGAGATAGACAGAGAGAGAGAGAGAGAGAGAGAGAGAGAGAAAGTTGGGGATGATTATTAATCAATACATGCATACATAATCATATCGCACGCCTATAGATAAGTGAAAAAGAGGGGGAGAGATAGACAGTGAGAGAGAGAGAGAGAGAGAGAGAGAGATATAGAGAGAGATAATATATAGAGAGAGAGAGACGGAGAGACAGACAGAGAAATCTGGGAATGATATCAATACACTTAAACATAATTATATCGGACGCCTATATATAGAGAAGAGAGAAAGAAGAAGAGAGAGAGAGAGAGAGAGAAGTGTAAAAGAGGGGGAGATTATATCAATATACATAATCGGACGCCCAGAGAGAGATAGATAGAGAGAAAGAAACGGGTAGACTGGCAGCAAGGCACACACATTATAATATATTATGTATTTCGAAATAGGTTTGAGACTGACTTAATAACAAAGGAGTTGTGAGGAAAAAAAATGGGGGGGGGGGGGGGAATGGCATTTTCTCTAAGGGTGCGATTTATTCACCTTTACACTCATGTTATGGAGACTGGTAGCGCATCTTCTACAGAGTCGCGCTATATAATTTCTAACAAATTCAACGTTGACAAACAAAATCCTATAATTATCAAAATGTCTAAAAGTTGGGATAAAACTTGGAGAATTCGACACTTTGGAGGCATATTCTTGACATCGATATGTCACGTATTCTTTAATCTGAACACGTGCACACTAATTAGGGTCCGGTCAAAACCGGCGTTTAATAGACTAAACTTGACAACTGCCCAATGATTCGTCCGCGAAGGCCATTGCGACACATTGTAAATGGCATTGTCCAGCCTTAATAAGTATATACAATAGAAAAGTTGGAAACCTTTCAAAGATAGGTAAAAAAAACAGGAGCATGATGAATTATAAGACAACCCCCTTCCGGTAGACCAGGGAGATGAGGCACGTGCCACCACTAATGTTTGGTGCCACCCCCCACCCCCCTCACCCTATAGTGTGCCTAAAATGCAAAGTTGCAACACAAAAAATAGAAAAGAATATTATGATGATTTAATGACTAGTTAACACTGCAAGCTCTTTTATACATGAACATGAATTTGTCAAGCTTGAACACTTCGAAATGCAATTTGTCTCTCGGTTGCTTTGCCCCCCCCCCCCCCTGACCCCACCCCCGCAGAATACAAAATAAGCGTGTAATCCAATACACTTTACAAGAAACCAAAAATGACTGGCCAGAAATGCCGCTGATATTTCGCAAAATATTTTATCGGTGACGGATGCATTTATATTTTTAAAGTGTAATATTAAAAATTAAACTGAATATTGTTGAATGTTACACAATTATGCAGGCCTTCCTAATTTAACTGTAGGGGTTGCGATTTGCCATTTTGCGAGTGGCCGAACTGAAGAGGGGAAATCTACTTTTCAATTCCTTCAACTTTTACCAACATTCGGACGTTTATTGGTTGAGCACGCTATTGTTCTCGCCCGGCAGGCGAGCTGAGCCAACGGCCAGTTGATTGGTTGAGCATCCTTGTGCTTCGGCCAATTGGCCTTGTCCGTTATTATTCTACTTATTGATCGAATTATTTGACCACCCGGAGAGTATAAAAGACGCTTGCTTACAATATTTTGTTATCACCTGACAAAGAGTGTTGCAGCGGTGCACGAAACTTCGTGATCTTTTGATCCCTTGTTGACCAGACATTGCGTGACGAACGGATGTCACTATTATTACCAATATTATTTTCGATATTTGGACGTCTCTTTACAGCCAGAATTAAGGGTACACTCAAAAAAATGTAGTGCTATTTTTAGCACTTGGAGGGCTATATTCAGCACCTTTTCAGTGCTCGCATAGGGACTGCACAGCTAGTGCTATTTCAGCACAAGTGCAAGTGCTAGTTCAGCACTAGTTTAAGTGCTATAGATAAGCACTAAAAAGTGCTAAAAAAACACTTCAAGTGCTATGAATGTTGGGCAGGTGGTGCTAAATAACCCCACAATCTACTCTGAATAGCACTAGTAGTGCTAAAAAACTGCACAACTTAGGTGCAGAACACAACAGTTTTGTAATGTTTAGCACTACTGGTGTTATATGTTTTAGCACTCCAGGCGTTATATTTCATATATAGTGAAATTATGCAATTTTGTCACACTCACACACAAAAAAAAGACAAATAAATGACTTTATATATATAGTTGGTATTTTATTAACAGTTTAACCAAAAAACACTGTTGCAGTAAAGGCACATGTTGACAAAGTTCTGCAATAAGCCAGAACATATGCCTATGTGGTCAAGGTGGATGTCCTTCGTCATTTACCACTTTCAACTCTTACAGGAAACATTTATTAAACCAACATCCACAAGAAGAACCTGAACCTGAAGCTGTACAGGGTATGGAGGGTCTAGTTGATGCTGATTTGGGTGTTGCTGTTGGTGAAGTGCATAATCCTGCAGCAGATGATGCATTTGATGATGATGATGATAGGATAGGCCTACTACAAGAACAAGATGGAGCAATGCATAATGACAGTACAAGACACTATGAATATGACAGACAATGAAAGCGGACAAAATATACAGTTCCATAGGTAGACCAAGGAACATCCCTTCACTGCTATTATGTAAAAATGTGTAGAACAGGTGTCACATGCATATTCACCTGTTTTACACATTTTACATAATAGCAGTCAAGGGATGTTCCTTTGTCTACCTGAGGAACTGTATATTTTGTCCGCTTTCATTGTCTGTCATGTTCATAGTGAGACCAGCTGCATTTTTCATTGGTTCTCTTTTATCAAACACCAACATGACCCATGCTATGACAAACAGAGTGTTATCTGCTGCAACAGCTTTGAATACTGATGTTGTTGACAGTTTAAGGAGCAAAGTTATTCAGACTTTTGAGGCCTTGGGTATTGACCTGGAGAATGAAGAATGTAAGAATCTCTTAGCTGAATTTGATTCAAAAACAAATATTCACAAGGTAACAGCTATTATACTAACCGACCAATCAGATCAGGTTATGCAGTCAGCACTCGATGTTAAGTGCTGCATATTGTTATAGCACTCGTTTTCAGCACTCAAATATTCAGCACGTTTCGGTTTCCTTGTTAAAGTTAACCCGTCAAGTGCTGATTTTGGCACTTCAAGTGCAGAATCTCACTCAGCACCCAACATTTAGCACCTCAGTTTTTTTAGTGTATTAACTCTGTATAAAGGATAATCAGTTACCACCCTTCTGGTTCTTAAACAAGTATTATTACCTCCAAGATTCGCTTGAAAACCTTAGAGACTCGTAAATGTTAGAAAAAACACAGTGTCGGGTACAATAGTGCACCCCTGTAGAACACGCTCTCCAACAAAATATTGTTTATCCATAATATAAGCTGGAAACATCTTTGCAAAGTCTTTAGTTTCTTAATTTTGTGTCGCACAGGAACAGTGTTTGATGGAATATTTCCGGCCTTCGAAAAGGGTAAGTATTGTACATTTTACGTTTAGCTTTATGAACATTGTATCGTATCAGGACAATTACCCCCTGGGCAATCACCCCCCGGGCAATTACCCCCCGGAAAACTAAGAATTACGTTCTTCAAACACCTGACATTTACGTAAATGTGTTAATACGTTTATTGCACTAGGTCATCTAAAACACACGTACACTAAATCACGAAATTGTCACTGCAATAGCACCATTATAATAACGTGATTATCCCTACCTTGGAGACCATGGTTTGTAAACCTAATACTCCCGTTTTTGTTTGATTATGAAATAACATCTTCATAAACGAAATTATCACATTCTTTAGAAGTTTTAGAATCGCGTCACAGAAACACGTGAAGCGTTAGTGATAGTTTTAGTCAAAATATCTGCGTGAAATTCACGTGAATATTACGAGGCTGACTTGAGATGAATCATGTTCTTCATTCACGTGAAATTTACGTCGAAGAGGCAATATGTTACTGTAACCCGCGTTCAACCCAATAATTACGCAAATGTTACACAATAAATGAACCAAAATAAGGACGTTCTCATCCCGTTTCTGAACATCGTGTTTTAGATCTTCCATAAATACGGTGGGGTGGGGAGGGGAGGGGATAGGTGCAAACATCCCAGAAGAGAAAGCTAGTTGCAACTGGTCCAGTTGATGAACCAGTTAATGCCAACTGGTAACCCTGGTAATTGAAATGGGCTAAATGATCCAGTTGATCCAGGCCTGTTAGAATTCAACTGGTCTAGCTGAGCCATAAAACCATTTGGTAAAACTTCCAACCAGTTGGACGGCAACAACACTTCAATACTGGTACGTCTGTATTTCCAATGTAAAGGCATTGGTAATAAGTAGACTTACATAATTTAATTAATTGATTTTTTTTTCATATACTTGTATTTTATTGAAATTATTTTAGTTCATAGTTAATGTTTCCCTTATTCATGTTTAATTAAATGTAATTTATACGAAGTAGCGAAATGTCCTAATAACTGGTAATTTATATTTGTAGTATTTTCTAAATGAATTGCATATAACTAAATCATCAGTAATTAAGAAATATGCTGTAAATTCAGATAAATTGTTAAAAAACATAGATCTGCACGCACCCCATATTCAATATGCAAATTAATTGGTGTCAGCTGGTTCAACTAGAAATATGCCAACAGTCAGTCATCAACTGGTGCAACTGGAAATATGCACACAGACCAGTTATCAACTGGTGCAATGAAAATATGCCAACAGTCAGTTATCAACTGGTGCAAATAGAAATATGCCAACAGTCACGGGATTATCACCACGGAACTTAAATGGCAACTGTGAAACCATCAAAAGGGTGTTTTCAGACACAAATAATAACTAATTTTTCACACCTAAATATAACGGATTCACAGCTTAGATTAGTAATCAGTTTTAGCCACGTGATTATCACCAAGAAAGTTATGGTAACTTTGAAACCATTTAAAAAGGTGTTTTAAGACACCTAATAATGACTAATTTTTAACACCTAAAAATCACGGATGCCCAGCTTAGATAAATAATCCGTTTGAGTCACGAAATCATTACCGCGCAACTTATGGCAACCTTGACTACCATTTAAAAAAGTTTTTTAAGACACCTAATAATAACTAATTTTTCACACCAAAATATCACGGATTCACAGCTTAGATTAGTAATCAGTTTTAGCCACGTGATCATCTCCAAGAAAGTTATGGTAACTTTGAAACCATTCAAAAGAGGTGTGTAAGACACCTCAAAACTACTTATTTAATACAACCAGAGATTCACGGACAGAACAATAAGACGATTAGCCGGTGTAAGTAACGTGATTATTACCATCAACCTTGGATAACATGTGAAACCAATCGATAAAGGTGCTTAAAAGACCAAATAATTACTTATTTATCACCACCATCGGTTAACGGATACAAAACTCGTTGCTTGGTCAAGTGGTTATTTGGTCATAAACACTTGATTTACAGAGGTAAGTGGAATCACGTTACTCCAGTCGCGTGATAAATTGGTGGTTTTTAGGTTAGATGAAAACTCCTCCTAGGAGTACCTTTTTTGTTTAAATGAAGGCACGTGTCGACAACGTTTAAATCTAGCTCAAAAGGCACCATACTTTAAAATCACTTAAAATACACTCCCAAAAGAGGTTATTTTTTTAGTGTTCTGTTTATTGGGAGGCGCTCAGCATATTAGATTGGAGAAGGGTAGTAATAACATATTATGTTATGCAGGGCCCGCTGGAAGAGCAGTTTCATAACTGAAGTGGCTACCCTGGGTAAATATACGTTATTATCATCATTATTATTATTACCCTCGAGGACAACTATCCCCCAGGAAAACTACCCCGAGAACAATTACCCCCGAGGACAGCTACCCCTCCCCCCTTCGAGAACAACTCCCCCCCCCCCCGAGGACAATAACCCCCGGAGGACAACTACCCCCAATGACAATCACCCCCGAAGAATTTATAACACTGTGACGTATAACGCAAGCTTCTCTCCAAATTGCTATTTACAGAAAATTGCATAAACCTTCATTTTCTTTGTTATTTATGAAGTTCATTTCAGTCTTTTCAAATTATTCAATTCGATATTGGGGGGTGGGGGGTGGAGGTTGCCCAATTCCCCTGTAGTTTTGCTACCGAGTAAAGAACAGAAATTACATTTCTTAGAAATTGAACAATACATTGCGCGCAGATGAGTACGCGTTACAGCCTCTCTCACCATCAATGGCACAACAAAGAAATTAGGATGTAAGATTTCCTTTATGCATCCTCTGTAACTGTTTTAATCAGCTGATGGTGTATTTGTCTTTGTATGTATAATGGGCCCTCATCCATGCCATGATCCATAATTAAGGTTTACTTCACATTATCTATTATTTCTGTTGTCATGCTGAAGTATAATATGTTTTCGTGTACGTTAAATTATTTTGAAATAGAAATTGCCTTCAAGTTATATGTACGGTGCCATGTCAAAAGAAAATGAATATCCGCTCTCTGGTAATTCATCTCATTTGATTTTGTAACGCCAGCACAGCGTTTTTCAACCGGGGTGCCGCAAGAGAATGATTTGGAAAACGTTGATTTTGGAAAAAAATCAAATACCAGAAACGGTTAAAATATGTAATTACATAAGAAAATAAAATGTTGAAGATACTAAAGTGTCTTCCTTTTTCGCACGCTGACAATATTTTGACAGCAAGGCAAATAAGGGCAACGAGAGGCCCGAATATCCTCAAATTCGTGTATCAAGATCATGACCGAATATATCACTTTTTATATATGTACATTTGGCGGCAAGGTGCCCGCATACAGTACTTTAAATAGTTTCAAGTGTGTGGATTACAAACTATTTTTTTACCAGCTTGAAAATGTCTTCTCCTTTTTATTCTTACATGATTGTGCCCATTCGTGTGTGCATAGCACTTGTCGAGAGCCAGAGTCATGCAAAATTAATAATCTGTAAAGACTTTGGGATTTGGGAGAAACTTTTCGTTTCTTAAGAGGGTACCGTGACTAACACAAAGTTAAAATAACGCTGCTCCAGAGAAATGTATTTTTATGCATTTTGAAAAGCGCTGGACAATTACCTAAAACTTACATCCTTCGTGGAAATTAGCAACCGCACTGGCATTGCATGAATTATAATAAAAGGGAAATGTGTAGTAATGAGGAAGACAACGTGATTATAGTATTTGAAAGAATATGGGTTCATGCAGGGGATCTTATGGGCTCGTAGCCATCTCTCAATGTGTCAGATCGTCTTTTGCTATTGAATCCTGATTGTCAATGGGGGTAGTTGTCCTCGGGGGATAATTATCATCGGGGGGTAGTTGTCCTCGGGAGGGGTAATTGTCCTCAGAAGTAATTGTCATCGGGTTTTTTTTTGTCCTCGGGGGTAATTGTCCTCGGGGGGTGATTCTCTGGGGGGTAATTTTCCTGGGGGTAATTTTCCCTTGGGGGTAGTTGTCCTCGGGGGGTGATTCTCTGGGGGGTAATATTCCAGGGGGTAATTGTCCTTTGGGGGTAATTGTCATCGGGGGAATTGTCCTCGGGGGGTAATTATCATCGGGAGTAGTTGTCCTCGGGGGGTAGTTGTCCTCGGGGGGGGGGGGGGTAATTGTCCTCGGAAGTAATTGTCATCGGGGGGGGGGGGTAGTTGTCATCGGGTTTTTTTTTGTCCTCGGGGGTAATTGTCCTCGGGGGGTAATTGTCCTAGGGGGTAATTGTCC
The DNA here is from genome assembly GCA_035222895.1 of Strongylocentrotus droebachiensis. NCBI lineage: Eukaryota > Metazoa > Echinodermata > Echinoidea > Camarodonta > Strongylocentrotidae > Strongylocentrotus > Strongylocentrotus droebachiensis. The sequence continues at coordinate 269,941 of JAVYIG010001640.1, forward strand.
TGGGGGGGGGGGGGTAATTGTCCTCGGGGGGTAATTCTCCGGGGGGTAATTTTCCGGGGGTAATTTTCCTTGGGGGTAGTTGTCCTCGGGGGGTGATTCTATGGGGGTAATATTCCAGGGGGTAATTGTCCTTTGGGGGTAGTTTTACGGGGGGGGGGTAATTTTCCGGGGGTGATTGCCCAGGGGGTAATTGTCCTAGAACCACATTATATTAACAATAATTTATCAATTGGATGTTTTGATCATACCATAAAATTATGTTTAAGATTAGTTACACATTATGGCCCGGTCCCACTGGCCGATGGACACAACACGTATGCATAAAGGACACAGCGGACGAGCAAAATTTCGCGGGTGGCTCCATCCGTTTTCATCCGCTCCAGAAATGGACAAAATTTGCGAAAATTCGCGAAAACAGAACGGAAAATAACGGACGTGGGTAGTATGTAGCGGGGATGTTAAACGGATGTTCATCGGAAGCCTAGCGGATGAAAGCGGATGGAAGTGGATGACAGCTTTGAATACTTTATATACGAGATGTATACGCTTACATCCTTTCTATTTCCGTGCTACTAACGATGTATAGACGTTTCGTGTACCTTATCTTTCCTCCCTCTTTCCGTTTTCAGCTGCAGCGGATGTGAGTTCCGAGGATGCCCAGAGAATGCAGAGAGGATACAGCGGGCGTTTAACGGATGATAACGGACATAGAACGTTTGTTGCTCGTATTTGTCGCGGATTTACATCGTACACGGCGGAAGTTCATCCGTTCTAAAAGTTTTGTGCAGCTCAAAACTTTTTGCGCGGATGAAATCACAATGGACGGATGCTCGATGGATAGAGCGTATGAAACACGTATGCAATGAGTACACAACGGAAACATAGCGTTTTCCAACGGATGGCAAGGTTTTTTTACGCTTTACATCCTCTTTGCATCCGTAAGTGCAGTGGGACCGGGCCTTTACATTCTTGCGTTATTTATCTTTGTTTTCATAACCTTTGATTCGTATGTTAAATATGTGTTCAATTTGTACTTATTCATTCTGTAGATATTTTATAAACGTTATTTTTATTGTGCAGAGCCCTTAGTGAAAACAGTTTGTTTACTGAAGGGGCAACCCTACTTAAATAAATTAATCGAGTAACTCCAGGCTATTCTATCCCACAAATCTTGTATTTTGGTATACCTGGGTCCCATGTTATCAAGTTTCTATCGCAGCTCCTGAAGTCTGCCATTGATATCATCTTTTTATAAAATGGAATCAATATCACTTTTAAAATTGCGATTGATTTGGAGACTTACGATTGATTCGGATCAATCGCAACTCTTTTCAAATCTTAAGATTTTGGGTTTTCAGAGAGCTGATACTCCTCTGACAGACACTGACAATAACTAGGGGTGGGTGCAGAGAGGGGAAGTTTTGACGTTTCATTAGATTATTAGAAAAAGAAGACGATTCGTTGTACCGTTCTCGACTCTTAATCCTTGTCTGAATTCAATTTCGAGAACGGTACAACGAACCCACTTCCGCAAGGCGCGGAAGCTTTGACGTTTCATTAAATTATTAGAGAAACATGATGATTTGTACCGTTCTCGACTCTTAATCCTTGTCTGAATTCTTTGTTTTGCCCCCTCCCGCGCGAAGTGCAGAAGTTTTGACGTTTCATTAAATGATTAGAGAAAGAAGTCGATTCGTTGGACCGTTCTCGACTCTTAATCCTTGTCTGAATTCATCCCCCCCCCCTCCCGCGCGAAGCCCGGAAGCTTTGACTTTTCACTAAATTGTTATAGAAAGAAGACGATTCGTTGTACCGTTCTCGACTCTTAATCCTTGCAGATTAATACCTAAGCGTGAAGTCCTAAGCGTGAAGAAACACAAAATGACTGGCCAGAAATGCCGCTGATATTTCGCAAAATATTTAATCGGTGACGGATGAATTTATATTTTTAAAGTATATTAAAAATTAAACTGAATATTATTGTATGTTACAGAATTATGCAGGCCTTCCTAATTTAACTATAGGGGTTGCGATTTGCCCTCTTGCGAGTGGCCTAACAGAAAAGGAGAAAACTACTTTTCAATCCCTTCAACTTTTACCAACATTTGGACGTTTATTGGTTAGCCAACGGCCAGTTGATTGGTTGAGCATCCGTGTGCTTCGGCCAATAGGCCTTGTCCGTTATTATTCTAATTATTTATCGAATTATTTGACCGCCGGTCCACCCGTAGAGTATAAAAGACGCTTGCTTACAAAGCTAGTTTTCCATGCAATCGAAACGGGTTGACCAGATTAAACTTATAAAAAAGCAGAAACACGAAGTTGCAAACCATCCAGAGACTCCTAATAAATTGCGTTACTGACTAATTAATTATGTCATTACAAATCATTATTCTCAGTTTTCTTATTTATAACTGATTTTCTTATAAAACTGAAGATATGCATGGCGTATATATTCAATACTGAATGAACGCCATTAAACTATTACCAACAACAACAACAACTATATTTGATAACCTGACGAAGTGTTGCAGCGGTGCACGAAACGTCGTGATCTTTTGATCCCTTGTTGACCATACATTGCGAGACGAACGAATGTCACTAGCGATATTGTTTTCGATATTGGGATTTCTGATTTCAGCCAGAATTAAGGTTATTAACTCTGTATTATAAAGGATAATCAGTAACTATCCCTCTGGTTCTTAAACAAGTATTATTACCTCCAAGATTCGCTTGAAAACCTTAGAGACTCGTAAATGTTAGAAACAACACAGTGTCGGGTACAATAGTGCACCCCTGTAGAACGCTGATCGAACAACGGTCACTGGGCAACCACCCCATGTATCAAATCTATATACCTCTCAAGGCAATTATACTATCCCTGTTGTCCTAGGGAAAATTGTCTAAGGGAAGCGATGTCCTTGTGGTAGTTGGCCTAGGCGTGTTGTCCTAGGGTTGTTGTCCGGGGACGAAAGTCCAATAGTCTCCCTATAGTATAACCTGTTCATAGTTTCCTTTCATTTTAAAAGAATGTTTCCTTTTTCAGATAATACCATGATAATGAGGCGAAGATCTTGGAAAGCACACGCTTGTTTTGAAGACGCCTTATTGCATCCGTTTCGATCCCATAAATGCTTTGATTATCTTATGCCTTATATTTTTATAATTCGTTACAGAAAATGGCTTCAGTACTGCGGACCCTTGGTGTGAGAGGCCGACGGCGGCTTGCAGGTACTCGTTCTACATACGCTCTTTTCGTCTTACTGATCTGTTGTGCGACGGCCAGCATGCTCCGGTTCCAGTTCCAAGAGATCTTTATTACGTCATCGTTCCTCCAAACTGACGTCATCGAGATGAACATCCTCGCGCAGGCTTCGCGGAAAGACAGTGTCGCCGAGCTTCCATCTTCGAACCTGCAGCGCCCGGTCAACGACAGACGGTCAGGTGAGGAGTTGCAGTCAGGTGACGTGAAGTCAGGTGATTTTCAAAGTCATGATCCCAACCAGCCTAAAGTAGTCATGTCACTTGACGCATGGCTTATCCAATATGGTGGATCCAACCACGTAAAACACAAAAGACATCACAGTTCTTCCAAGCATCATAAATCACATAAGACATCGAAGAAGAAGGAGCTGAATGTTGTCGACATCGATGTCAGCAAACTCCATTTCCCGAACACGGAGACGCTCTTGAAGTTCCAATCAAGGAACGTCGTCTCGCCTAAATTATATAAATCACATTGGAGCCCCAACCGTGATTCGGGCCTACAGAATGGAAACCGAGAGAAGAAGGCAATATTTGTGAAGGATATGGTCTACCCTAGCTTGCTCGAAGCAAACAACACTGCTCCATTCAAGGCTGGGCCTTGTTATAGACAAGTCCATCTATGGGCCGACGAGGGTCGAAGCTTTTCTCGCCGTGTTGGCGATTTTCCATGTCCGGGACTGCCATGCGGAGTTCGTCTCGTGGTTGACAATGATTTCGAGACCCTGAAGAGCAGCGACGCCGTGGTTTTGTTTCATCGGACGAAGTTGGACTGGGCGGAGCTGCATCGCCATAAACCGCGGGGTCAAAAGTGGATATTTTACACCCAAGAGAACCCTATCAACACAGACAAGCACGTCATACCGCAGAAGGAGTTCTACAACAACAGCTACGATTATATCATGTCGTATCGGTTTAGGGAATCTCATCTTTACGGATCTTACGGCCGCTACAACACGGATCACCCCGAGATGCAGTTCACGGAGATGAGAAACTGGGCGTCGAACAAGACCAGGCCTGTCGCCTGGGTTGCCTCCAATTGCAACCTTGTCTCATGGGATCGTAAAGGATTCGTGGATGCGCTGTCCAGGTACGTTCCGGTGAGCATGTACGGAAAGTGCGGCACAAAAGATTGTCCGAGGGACGAACGATGCAACCGGAGTATCCGCAAGCACAAGTTCTACTTAGCCCTAGAGAACAGCCCCTGTCGCGATTACATCTCTGAGAAGCTCTGGCGGAATGCTCTTCTCAACAACCTCGTGCCCGTCGTCTACGGGGCTTCGAAGGAGGACTACGAACGCGTTCTACCGCCCGATTCGTTCATACACGTCGAGGATTTCGATTCAATCAAGGAACTAGCCCTGTACTTGCGGAAACTCAGCAAGGACGAGGGTCTGTACAACACGTACTTCGAGTGGAAAAAGTTCGGCTGGGTGCAGCTCACCATCGAAGAGTATCTCCTGGAGCCCGAGCAAGTGTGTGAGAACATCGTGTCGAGGCTCCTGAGTGATGAGAAAGCCATGAGGGAAGGGACATACCACAAACCAAAGTTCCCGGATTGGAATGAGTGGTGGACGAACTCGTGCAAGAAGAACGTGAAGTGGCCAATCAAATTGAAATGAACAGGCGTGATACTAAGCGCGATTTTAAATGAAAAGAAAGAGGCCAGTTTATTTATAGAACGAGATTCAAAATGTTTGGATGGATAATTATTGACAGGGATAGAGAATAGGGTTAGATGAGAGAGGAGCAGACTGATATCATTCTTTTAGGAATTCGCCGTATGAATCGCACCTGGATAATATTATGAACAGAAGGCTACGTTAAAGAAACAGGGCAACGATGGAAAGAGTTAAACAATCCTTCAGTCGCCAAATCACTGAAATATGATTGATCATTGATCAACAATCTTTTTTGTTGTTGGAACCTTTATAAAATGAACAATAAACAACAAAACAGAATGCTAAACAAACAAACTCTAATGAGTTTGAACAAAATCTGAAAATCTAAGGACTTTCTTTTTGGGGGAGGAGGGGCCAGGACTTGTTGGAAAACGTTTGGGTATCTCTCTGTATAGGATACGACCCCGCCCCCTTCTTCAGAATGGTCTCACAACGCCTCTGCATGCGCCAAGAACTTTCAACCAATCACGGCCCTCTAAATTAGGTACAGTTTTGCGCCCTCGACGGTTGTTCACCATAGCGGGAAAACTTACCTGCACATATTTTGTTTAATGTAAATGTACTCCGTCTTGATATGTCACCGGGCGCGGATCCACAAGGGGGGCTTGATGGGCCCCCAAAACAGGTTTTAAAAAATGATTCTGTACTTTTGTCGGAAAAAACATACAAATCCAGCACAATGTCGTCTCTGTTTGCATTGGAGATGAGCAACATAGCTAGTTTCAATCTCACTTCGGCCGCTCTCGGAAGCTCTCACTCGTTCTTAATTGTGGTCAAACAGTTTTGGGGTGAGCGGCTAATGAATATACTAATCGTTATCTTTTTACTGGTATTAAACTTGTTTTGATTGATTGTATATTTTTGTCGGACCGGGAATAGAAGAAACATTAAAGCTTGACTAATAACCTTCAGCGTCTAAAGTCCCGGATACAAGCGTAAATAAATAGTTTCTAATGACGTCATCATCGCTAAATCGGCGTCTTGTATCGTCAAATGCTATACTTTCACAATGTGTAATTATTAATAAAATACTACATTATTTTTTCTGATACCAATGAAGTTTTGGGTTTTATTTAATGAGTAATTTTTAAATAAGAGCCATTTTACTGTTTTGATTTACTGGATTGTACCATTGAAGTGGCAGGGTAGAAAGATGCATTTTCCAACCGCGCCAAATTTCATTTACGTACCGTCATTCTGCTAAATGAGTTCGTGTTGTTTTTAAAGAATCCACTGCTTTCTACTCCACTAAACGTCCATGTATGCAGAGTCGTTTATCAACTAAATGTATTCAGATTTATGGATGCTTCCTTCCCCGGGTTCCTTCCCAGGTGTTTGCGATGTTGAAGCGTTTCATTCAACTGCTATTAGTCGGTTTACTCCAATTGCCAGAACGCAAATTTAATTTTGTTTTTATAGTTTCATTCAACAAGTTAATCCAAGAAAAACTATGTTCTGCACAACAAAAACATTGCGTGTCCCTATTTTACATGTTAAGTGCCTCTTCCCTCAATCAGGGGCGTCTCCAAGGGGGGAGGGGGGGGGGGGTGGGGGTGTGGGGTGCGACACACCCCCACCTGTCAGGATATTGTCGGTAAAATTGCGCTGCCGTCGGGGAAAAAAGAGAAAAGGGGGAGGGGGAAAAAAAGAGGGAAAGAGAAAGAAAAGAAAAAAAGAAAAGGGAAAGAGAAGAAAGAAAGGAAAGAGAAGAGAGAAAGAGAAAAAAAAAGAGGGAGGAGAGGAAAGAACAGAAAAAGAAAGAAAAGAAAGAAAGGGAAAAAAGAAGAACAAAGAGGAAAGGGAAACAAAAGAAACGGAGGACAAAAGAGAGGAGAGAGAGAGGAGGTAAGAGCCTGAGAGAGGAGGAGTGGGAGTAAAAGAGAGAGGGGGTTTGTTGGGTGGAGTCGTCTCGTCGAGGGAGCAAAAAAGACACGGGTAAATATGTTGCTGTGTCGAGTCAGCTGTGTCGGTATTCTTGCTCGTTCCTCGTGCATCAATGCAAAAGTTAGAAGTCGGTGAGATGTATATATTTTTTTTTCTCCCTACGAACTGTGACTTTTTATCCGCTGTGACGACTTCGAGAGTGACTACAACTACAATAATTGTATTTTCTCGAAGTTTCACTTTCCTATATTATCAGCTAAAGAAATAATACGTTTAAAATTTTCGAGGAAACTAAATTCAAACAAGGATTAAGAGTCAACAACGGTACGACGAATCGTCTTCCTTTCTCTATATTTTGATGAAACGCCCGAAATTCCGCGGTTCGCGCGGGAGGGGGAAAAACTGAATTCAGATAAGTAGGGAGGTGAAAACATTTAGACGAGTCGAGAACGGTACAACTAATCGTCCTCTTTCTCTAATAATTTAAGGAAACGTCTAAGCTTCCGCGGTTCGCGCGGGAGGGGGAAAACTGAATTCAGATAAGGATTAAGAGTCGAGAACAGTACAATTTATCGTTTGCTTTCTCTCATAATTTAAGGAAACGTCAAAGCTTCCGCGCTTCGCGCGGGAGGAGGGAAACTGAGTTCAGACAAATTAGAGTTAAGATTCGCGAACGGTACAACAAATCGTCTGCTTTCTCTAATAATTTAAGCAAACGTCAAAGCTTCCGCGCTTCACTCGAGAGGGGGGAACTGAATTCAGACAGATAGGGCTTATTAAGATTCGAAAACGGTACAACGAATCGTCTTCTTTCTATCATAATAAAATCAAACGTCTAAGCTTTTCGCGCTTCGCGCGGGAAAAGGGGAAAACTGAATTCAGACAAGGGTTACGAGTCGAAAACGGTACAACGAATCGTCTGCTTTCTCTATAATAATATTGTCCTATTTGTAGTAGAGCTTACTTATGATAGTCCTACTCGTAGAGCTTGGATGAAACCAAACATCAAGTACAATCGCACATAATATGGGAGATGTTTTCACGATAATCCTAATTCGAACTTAACTCTAAGTTGGACATAAACATTACGGAGAGCCATTCGAAGCCTTAAAATATAATATATTCAAAAGCGAAAATTTAAGTATTTGAGACTTTTTTTATATATTCCACATCAAGAACATGAAATCTCCTTGATAATAGAAAATATGAATGATTTGAATTAACATTTTATGCATTTCAAAATAACTTTTACAAAATACTTTCAAAGATGCTATCGACTTTCCATAATTGTTAACTTAGAGATAAGTTTAACTGAGGATCTTTGTGAAGCACCCTCCTGATGTCATTTATGTTCAGACCTCCACACATACTTGGTAATTCATGGGACACCAAAATAATGACCAAATGTATCACACTGGACTTGGTATGACGTACTCTAATATAATGCAGGGTTTGTAAATTAATGTCGAACAAGTGAATTTTCCGAGTAATATAAAAAAAAAAAAAAAAAACTTTTAAAAAGGAGGGGATATTTTCGTCGCATCGAAGTTCGGGATTGCAGCAGATCTAAGCCCCGTTGCATAAAACTTACCATTGATGGTAACTTTGGCATCAATGGCAACTACATGTACAATGATAACAGAGCTCAACAGCCAATCAAAATCAAGGTTTCCATGGTACTTACCATTGATGGCAAAGTTACCATCAATGGTAAGTTTTGTGCAACGGGGCCCTGAGCCCCTCATTTGCTATCGCCATTTGTCGTCTAAACTTCGCATGTTTTTCGGTATTGGGTTACCCATTCTTCACCTTCGTATGTATGATAAGATATACTGCCACGATAATTACGTCAGTCTGTCTTTCAAATTGTTTTTGCTCATTTCACCACTAAGGCGTAAAGGGAGGAAGAGAGAGAGAGAGAGAGAGAGAGAGACGGGGAAAGGAGGGGATGATTATAATTATATCAATAACATAACTATATCGGACGCCTATAGAGAAGAGAAAGAGAGGAGAGATAGACAACGAGAGAGAGAGAGAGAGAGAGAGAGAGGGAGAGAAAGTTGGGGATGATTATTTACAAATACATGCGTATCATACATATTCATATCGCACGCATATAGAGAAGAGAAAGAGAGGGGGAGAGATAGACAGAGAGAGAGAGAGAGAGAGAGAGGGGAGGGAGGGAGAGAGAGACAGAGAAAACTGGGGATGATTATATATCAATACATTTATACATATATCGGACGCCTATAATTATAGAGACTCGGAGAAATAAGAAGAGAGAGAGAGAGAGAAAGAGGGAGAGAGAGAGAGAGAAAGAGAGAGAGAGAGAGGAATGGGTAGACTGACACCCATTTCTCCATCTTCGTATGTATGATAAGATATACTGCCACGATAATTACGTCAGTCTGTCTTTCAAATTGTTTTTGCTCATTTCACCACTAAGGCGTAAAGGGATGGAGAGAGAGAGACGGGGAAAGGAGGGGATAATTATATATCAATAACATAATTATATCGGCACCTACACGCAAAAAACTGAGGTGCTAAATGTTGGGTGCTGAGTGAGATTCTGCACTTGAAGTGCCAAAATCAGCACTTGACGGGTTAACTTTAACAAGGAAACCGAAACGTGCTGAATATTTGAGTGCAGAAAACGAGTGCTATAACAATATGCAGCACTTAACATCGAGTGCTGACTGCATAACCTGATCTGATTGGTCGGTTAGTATAATAGCTGTTACCTTGTGAATATTTGTTTTTGAATCAAATTCAGCTAAGAGATTCTTACATTCTTCATTCTCCAGGTCAATACCCGAGGCCTCAAAAGTCTGAATAACTTTGCTCCTTAAACTGTCAACAACATCAGTATTCAAAGCTGTTGCAGCAGATAACACTCTGTTTGTCATAGCATGGGTCATGTTGGTGTTTGATAAAAGAGAACCAATGAAAAATGCAGCTGGTCTCACTATGAACATGACAGACAATGAAAGCGGACAAAATATACAGTTCCTCAGGTAGACAAAGGAACATCCCTTGACTGCTATTATGTAAAATGTGTAGAACAGGTGAATATGCATGTGACACCTGTTCTACACATTTTTACATAATAGCAGTGAAGGGATGTTCCTTTGTCTACCTAAGGAACTGTATATTTTGTCCGCTTTCATTGTCTGTCATATTCATAGTGTCTTGTACTGTCATTATGCATTGCTCCATCTTGTTCTTGTAGTAGGCCTATCCTATCATCATCACCATCAAATGCATCATCTGCTGCAGGATTATGCACTTCACCAACAGCAACACCCAAATCAGCATCAACTAGACCCTCCATACCCTGTACAACTTCAGGTTCAGGTTCTTCTTGTGGATGTTGGTTTAATAAATGTTTCCTGTAAGAGTTGAAAGTGGTAAATGACGAAGGACATCCACCTTGACCACATACCAAATGTAGATGGGGCATGTCAAACAACGCATGAGTTAGCACTTGCACAAGGGCTATTCTACTAGCACCCAAAAGAGAGCAAAACTTGGCACTTTAAGTGCACAACAGTCAGCTCCTTTGGGTGCTAGCAAAGTAGCCCGGGTGCAAGTGCTAACTCAGCACTTCGAGTGCAGTCACTATGCGAGCTCCTAAAAAGTGCTAAAATTGAATCTTTAAGTGCTAAATTTAGCACAACAGTCAGCTCCTTTGGGTGCTAGCAAAGTAGCCCGGGTGCAAGTGCTAACTCAGCACTTCGAGTGCAGTCACTATGCGAGCTCCTAAAAAGTGCTAAAATTGAATCTTTAAGTGCTAAATTTAGCACAACAGTCAGCTCCTTTGGGTGCTAGCAAAGTAGCCCGGGTGCAAGTGCTAACTCAGCACTTCGAGTGCAGTCACTATGCGAGCTCCTAAAAAGTGCTAAAATTGAATCTTTAAGTGCTAAATTTAGCACTTTTTCTTTTGAGTGTATAGAGAAGAGAAAGAGAGTGGAAGAGATAGACAGCGAGAGAGAGAGAGAGAGAGAGAGAGAGAGAGAAAGTTGGGGATGATTATTAATCAATACATGCATACATAATCATATCGCACGCCTATAGATAAGAGAAAGAGAGGGGGAGAGATAGACAGTGAGAGAGAGAGATATATATATAGAGAGAGAGATATATATATAAAGAGAGAGAGAGACAGAGAGACAGACAGAGAAAGCTTGGAATGATATCAATGCACTTATACATAATTATATCGGACGCCTATATAGAAGAGAGAAAGAAGAGAGAGAGAGAGAGAGAGAGAGAGAAGTGTAAAAGAGGGGGAGATTATATCAATATACACAATCGGACGCCCAGAGAGAGAGAGAGAGAGATAGAGAGAAAGAAACGGGTAGACTGACAGCAAGGCACACACATTATAATATATTATGTATTTGGAAATAGGTTTAAGACTTAATAACAAAGGAGTTGTGAATTTTTTTTTTTTTGGGGGGGGGGGAATGGCAGTTTTTTTAAGGTTGTGATTTATTCACCTTTACATTCATGTTATGCAGACTGGTAGCGCATCTTCTACGGAGTCGTGCTATATAATTTCTAACAAAATCAACGTTGACAAACAAAATCCTATAATTATCAAAATTTGGGATTAAACTTGGAGAATACGACACAATGGAGGCATATTCTTGACATCGATATGTCACGTATTCTTTAATCTGAACACGTGCACACTAATTAGAGTCCGGTCGAAACCGGCGTTTAATAGAATAAACTTGACAACTGCCCAATGATTCGTCCGCGAAGGTCATTGCGACACATTGTGAATGGCATTGTCCAGCCATAATAAGTATATACAATAGAAAAGTTGGAAACCTTTCAAAGATAAGTAAAAAAAACAGGAGCGTGATGAATTATAAGACAACCCCCTTCCGGTAGACCAGGGAGATGAGGCACGTGCCACCCACCACTAATGTTTGGTGCCATCCCCCCCCCCCCCCGCCCCCTCACCATAGTGTGCCTAAAATGCAAAGTTGCAACACAAAAAATAGAAAAGAATATTATGATGATTTAATGACTAGTTAACACTGCAAGCTCTTTTATACATGAACATGAATTTGTCAAGCTTGAACAATTCGAAATGCAATTTGTCTCTCGGTTGCTTTGCCCCCCCCCCCCCCCCGACCCCACCCCCGCAGAATACAAAATATGCAGTAATCCAAAACTCTTCACAAGAAACAACAAATGATTGGCTATAATATGCCGCTGATATTTCGCAAAATATTTTATCGGTGACGGATGAATTTATATTTTTAAAGTATATTAAAAATCAAACTGAATATCGTGAATGTTACAAAATTATGCAGGCTTTCCTAATTTAACTGCAGGGGTTGCGATTTGCCATTTTGCGAGTGACCGAACTGAAGAGGGGAAATCTACTTTTCAATCCCTTCAACTTTTACCAACATTTGGACGTTTATTGGTTGAGCACGCTATTGTTCTTGCCCGGCAGGCGAGCTGAGCCAACGGCCAGTTGATTGGTTGAGCATCCGTGTGCTTCGGCCAATAGGCCTTGTCCGTTATTATTCTAATTATTGATCGAATTATTTGACCACCCGTAGAGTATAAAAGACGCTTGCTTACAATATTTTGTTATCACCGGACAAAGAGTGTTGCAGCGGTGCACGAAACCTCGTGATCTTTTGATCCCTTGTTGACCAGACATTGCGTGACGAACGGATGTCACTATTATTACCAATATTATTTTCGATATTTGGACGTCTCTTTACAGCCAGAATTAAGGGTATTAACTCTGTATAAAGGATAATCAGTTACCATCCTTCTGGTTCTTAAACAAGTATTATTACCTCCAAGATTCGCTTGAAAACCGTAGAGACTCGTAAATGTTAGAAACAACACAGTGTCGGGTACAATAGTGCACCCCTGTAGAACGCGCTCTCCAACAAAATATTGAATCCATAATATAAGCTGGAAACATCTTTGCAAAGTCTTTAGTTTCTTAATTTTGTGTCGCACAGGAACAGTGTTTGATGGAATATTTCCGGCCTTCGAAAAGGGTAAGTATTGTACATTTTACGTTTAGCTTGATGAACATTGTATCGTATCAGGACAATTATCACCTGGGCAAATACCCCCCGGGCAATTACCCCCCGGAAAACTACCCCCGTAGGACGATTACCACCCGGAAAATTACCCCCCGGAAAATTAACCCCCGAGGACAATTACCCCCCAAGGACAATTACCCCCCGGAAAATTACCCGCCGGAGAATTACCCCCCGAGGACAACTACCCCCCCCCCCGGAGAATTACCCCCCGAGGACAATTCCCCCCAAGGACAATTACCCCCCGGAAAATTACCCGCCGGAGAATTACCCTCCGAGGACAACTACCCCCCGCGGACAATTACCCCCCGAGGACAATTGATTTGGAGACTTACGATTGATTCGGATCAATCGCAATTCTTTTCAAATCTTAAGATTGTGGGTTTTCAGAGAGCTGATACTCCTCTGACAGACACTGACAATAACTTACAGAGCGCGCGAAGCGCGCTCTTTAGGGGATGGGTGCAGAGAGGGGAAGCTTTGACGTTTCATTAGATTATTAGAAAAAGAAGACGATTCGTTGTACCGTTCTCGACTCTTAATCCTTGTCTGAATTCAATTTCGAGAACGGTAGAACGAACCCACTTCCGCAAGGCGTGGAAGCTTTGACGTTTCATTAAATTATTAGAGAAACATGATGATTTGCTGTACCGTTCTCGACTCTTAATCCTTGTCTGAATTCTTTGTTTTGCCCCCTCCCGCGCGAAGTGCAGAAGTTTTGACGTTTCATTAAATGATTAGAGAAAGAAGTCGATTCGTTGGACCGTTCTCGACTCTTAATCCTTGTCTGAATTCATCCCCCCCCCCTCCCGCGCGAAGCCCTGAAGCTTTGACTTTTCATTAAATTGTTATAGAAAGAAGACGATTCGTTGTACCGTTCTCGACTCTTAATCCTTGCAGATGAATACCTAAGCGTGAAGTCCTAAGCGTGAAGAAACCAAAAATCACTGGCCAGAAATGCCGCTGATATTTCGCAAAATATTGTATCGGTGACGGATGATTTTATATTTTTAAAGTGTAATATTTAAAATTAAACTGAATATTATTGTATGTTACAGTATTATGCAGGCCTTCCTAATTTAACTATAGGGGTTGCGATTTGCCCTCTTACGAGTGGCCTAACAGAAAAGGAGAAAACTACTTTTCAATCCCTTCAACTTTTACCAACATTTGGACGTTTATTGGTTAGCCAACGGCCAGTTGATTGGTTGTGCATCCGTGTGCTTCGGCCAATAGGCCTTGTCCGTTGTTATTCTAATTATTGATCGAATTATTTGACCACCCGTAGAGTATAAAAGACGCTTGCTTACAAAGCTAGTTTTCCATGCAATCGAAACCGGGCTGACTAGATTAAACTTATAAAAAAGCAGAAACACGAAGTTGGAAACCATCCAGAGACTCCTAATAAATTGCGTTACTGACTAATTAATTATGTCATTACAAATCTTTATTCTCAGTTTTCTTATGTATAACTGATTTTCTTATAAAACTGAAGATATGCATGGCGTATATATTCAATACTAAATGAACGTCATTAAACTATTACCAACAACCAGGGGTGGATCCAGCCGGCGCCGAGGGGGGGGGGGCCCAATTTGTGAGAAAATATTGAGCGGCGCGTCAGCGCCGCGTTCCGCGCTTGCGCGGACAGGGGGAGTCTGAGGGGGGATGTGTCCCCCTGAAAAGCTGAAGAAAAATCGAATTTGTAAACTCAATTTGTGCGATTGGGTGTATACTTTTTGCCAGGATATCATTTAAAATCTGTGACTTTTTCCAGCATAAAATTTATGATAGGAGGAAAAGACTGTAAACACAAGAAGTGGGACTATGTGTGCAGTCCGCATAGTACCCCGTTGTGACAAAAAGTCTTTAGGACATTGGTATTCATGGTACCGGTACCTCTAGGCAGGGGGGGGGGGGGGGGAGGGGGGTTGGGGGTTAACCCCCCCCCCTTTTTTTTTATTTTTTAAATGTCCTCTTACCACCCCCCCCCCCCCTCCCGCGTATTCAGCGGCCGGCTGAGTCGTTGCGATTTTTTGGGGACCAACAAAATAAAGTGTCCTCTAACCCCCCCCCCCCCCCCCCCCCCCGCTTATTCAGCGGCTGGCTGAGTCGTTGCGAAATTTTTGGCCCGATTTCAAAATGTTAACACCCCCCCCCCCCTTGAAAAAGTCCTGCGTACGCCACTGCCTCTAGGTGTAACTGTTTAATATTGATATATGTATAACTAAACAAGCAATGATTCCCTCATCAAGATCAAGAGTCCATAAAGTATATGTTTTATCCTTTTTATTTCATTTCTAAACAAGATCTTCAATTGCAACAATGTTGACAACCATAATTGACACGGTACAGATTCATAATACCTCGGGTATCACTTGATTGTCAAAACCAGTCAGTACAAGACTAGTGCAGCAGTTGTGATGGGCAGACAGCAATAACTTGAATCGGGCTGCAGCTTTAAACACCTCACATCAGGCCCCGGTGAACGTTTTTCAAAGTAGGGGGGGGGGGGGCTAAAGTATTTATGAACAGGTAGAGCGTAGCGTAAATTGCCGTAGGGTCCAGAGGGCGACGCCCCTGGAAGCTCGGAGGTTTGAGCAGGCCAGGGGCAAATGAGGTCATTCAAAGGGTGTGGGGGCATCAACAATAAAGGGCACTTTCCGGGAGAAAGGGGCACCTACTAAGGGAAACCTCAAAGCGAAAATTTACAGTTTTTTTAGACATTGGTATATACCCCTACAATGTGATTACAGGGATGATTTCAATGTCTGTTTCTCTCTTAACATGGTCAATACTGTTCAAGCATCACACATTTACTTTGTACTTGGTTTGTGATGGTAAGAATAATTTTTGCGAGCGAGCGAAGCGTGCGAGCAAAAAATTTGGATTTGTGAGGTCGCAGTGAAAAAAATTACATGTTAGAAAGAAGAAAAAAAAATCCTGATGGGGTTTTAAGCACAATCTAATCATGAAAGACTGAAAAGATCTTTAATATGAACCATAATTATATCAACTTTAAATACGAGCGAGCGTATCGAGCCACACTTTGGTGAAATTAAAGAAAAGTTCCTCTTAATCCCTTTAAATTAGGAGCACTTTTTATGGGGAAAGGAAAAGGGGGCACATATCCAAAGGGGAAAATGACACTTATTTGAAATGAAAAAGAGCACATGTCAAAGTAAAAAGGGGAATTACCAGAGGTGAAAATGGGGCACTCCTCGCACTTAATAAGGGGCACTCACCAGAGATGAAAATAGGCACTTATGACAACGGAAAAAGTGCAATTTTCAGAAGAAAAATGGCACTAATCAGAGATGAAAAGGGGCACTTATTACAGAGTTAAAGGGGGCACCTCTCAAATTTTAATAAGGGCATGCACTCATCGGAGATGAAAAGGGGCACGTATAAGAAAGAACCAAATCTCACGCACACATTATGCAAAAGAGGTGAGTAATTACGTCCTGCAGGACACAATACAAATCCCAGGTTGGTTTCCGGAAGCTGGAGAAGAATCCTTTTCGCATCGTATACTGATTTTAATTTTTAATGATTTACGCATCTATCCAATCTGTCCATATAGTGTAACAGTAACAACCCATCTGTGACACTAATAAACGATGTGCATGAGACTAATTTTATTCGGTATAATTTACATATATAAATATTATGGGCAGAATGAAAAAGAAAAATTTAGACTGACAGGTCGTCTTCTGTGCACCTGTTCAACTGAATGCAGTGTTTTTACCCAGATTCTGGCGATAAAAATGGGTAATTTTCTGAATAAAGCAGGCTTTTACGACCACTTTTACGGAACTAATTTTATGAATCCGCGAACTGCCGAATTTGGAAGCTTTGCCGACATGCCTCCGTGTTTTTACTTTTCGCATTTGCTATTTTTCCGTGCTTTTTTCCTTAATTACGTTTGCTAAGTTTTTTTTCCGGGGCCTTGCCCTTGGTTGGTTTCTTTCTATTTCTCTTTAAAATACTTGTTCAAATAAGAGGGGGGGGGGGCTCGAGCCCCGCCATACCGCGGACCCTGTACACTGTGTAACAGCATGATGATTTGACAGATGGACCTGAAGTTAACCGAGTCCTGAAATACTTTTGAACGTTGTAACTTGTACGCCCTAGTGTAGAGAGATCATCGGCATTTTGTTTCTATCATAATATATAGGCCTAAAACACGAATTAGGGCTAGTTTTGACCTGAAAAAAACCCAAAGCTAGGCGCATGTCCAGCTGAACCGCGGGAGCTTGGACTATATACGGATAGGTGAGGGCCCTGGGTCCACTCCTAACTCGTGTTTTAGCCCTTCTTTCTTCCCTTTTCCTTTCCTTTCCTTTCCTTTCCTTTTCTTTCCTTTCCCTTCCTTTTTTTTTCGGGGGGGGGGGGGGGGGGCCGGGCCCGTCGGGCCCCCCCCCCCCATGGATCCGCGCCTGCCAACAACAACAACAGCTATATTTGATAACCTGACGAAGTGTTGCAGCGATGCACGAAACGTCGTGATCTTTTGATCCCTTGTTGACCATACATTGCGAGACGAACGAATGTCACTAGCGATATTGTTTTCGATATTGGGATTTCTGTTTTCAGCCAGAATTAAGGGTATTAACTCTGTATTATAAAGGATAATCAGTAACAATCCCTCTGGTTCTTAAACAAGTATTATTACCTCCAAGATTCGCTTGAAAAACTTAGAGACTCGTAAATGTTAGAAACAGCACAGTGTCGGATACAATAGTGCACCCCTGTAGAACGCTGATCGAACAATGGTCACTGGGCAACCACCCCCTGTATCAAATCTATATACCTCTCAAGGCAATTATACTATCCCTGTTGTCCTAGGGAAAATTGTCTAAGGGTAGCGATGTCCTTGCGGTAGTTGTCCTAAGGGTGTTGTCCTAGGGGTGTTGTCCGGGGACGAAAGTCCAATAGTCTCCCTAGAATAGTATAACCTGCTCATTTATTTTCCTTTCATTTTAAAAGGATGTTTCCTTTTTCAGAAAATACCATGACAATGAGGCGAAGACCTTAGAAAGCACACGCTTGTTTTGAAAACACCTAATTGCATCTGTTTAGATCCCATGAATGCTTTGATTATGTTGATGTCTTATGGTTATGCCTAACATTTTTATAATTCGTTACAGAAAATGGCGTCAGTACTGCGGACCTTTGGTGTGAGAGGCCGACGACGGCTTGCCGGTACTCGTTCCACATACGCTCTTTTAGTCTTTCTGATCTGTTGTATGACGGCCAGCATGCTCCGGTTCCAGTTCCAAGAGATCTTTATTACGTCATCGTTCCTCCAAACTGACGTCATCGAGATGAACATCCTCGCGCAGGCTTCGCGGAAAGGCGGCGTCGCCGAGCTTCCATCTTCGAACCTGCAACGCCCGATCAACGACAGACGGTCAGGTGATGAGTTGCAGTCAGGTGACGTGAAGTCAGGTGATTTACAAGGTCATGATCCAAACCAGCCTAAAGCAGACATGTCACGTGACGTACCGCCTATCCAACACGGTGGATCCAACCACGTAAAACACAAAAGACATCACAGTTCTACCAAGCATCATAAATCACATAAGCATTCGAAGAGGAAGGAGCTGGATCTTGTCGATATCGATGTCAGCAAACTCCATTTCCCGGACACGGAGACGCTCTTGAAGTTCCAATCAAGGAACGTCGTCTCGCCTAAATTATATAAATCACATTGGAGCCCCAATCGTGATTCGGGCCTACATAATGGAAACCGAGAGAAGGAGGCAATATTTGTGAAAGATATTGTCTACCCTAGCTTGCTCGAAGCAAACAACACTGCTCCATTCAAGGCTGGGCCATGTTACAGACAGGTCCATCTATGGGCCGACGAGGGTCGAAGCTTTTCTCGCCGTGTTGGCGATTTTCCATGTCCAGGACTGCCGTGCGGAGTTCGTCTCGTGGTCGACAATGAGTTCGAGACCCTGAAGAGCAGCGACGCCGTGGTTTTGTTTCATCGGACGAAGTTGGACTGGGCGGAGCTGCATCGCCATAAACCGCGTGGTCAAAAGTGGATATTTTACACCCAAGAGAACCCTATCAACACAGACAAGCACGTCATACCACAGAAGGAGTTCTACAGCAACAGCTACGATTACATCATGTCGTATCGGTTTAGGGAATCTCATCTTTACGGATCTTACGGCCGCTACAACACGGATCATCCCGAGATGAAGTTCACGGAGATGAGAAACTGGGCGTCGAACAAGACAAGGCCTGTCGCCTGGGTTGCCTCCAACTGCAACCTTGTCTCATGGGACCGTAAAGGGTTCGTAGATGCGCTGTCCAGGTACGTTCCGGTGAGCATGTACGGGAAATGCGGCACAAAAGATTGTCCGAGGGACGAACGATGCAACCGGAGTATCCGCAAGCACAAGTTCTACTTAGCCCTAGAGAACAGCCCCTGTCGGGATTACATATCTGAGAAGCTCTGGCGGAATGCTCTTCTCAACAACCTCGTGCCCGTCGTCTACGGGGCTTCGAAGGAGGACTACGAACGCGTTCTACCGCCCGATTCCTTCATACACGTCGAGGACTTCGATTCAATCAAGGAACTAGCCCTGTACTTGCGGAAACTCAGCAAGGACGAGGGTCTGTACAACACGTACTTCGAGTGGAAGAAGTTCGGCTGGGTGCAGCTCACCATCGAAGAGTATCTCCTGGAGCCCGAGCAAGTGTGTGAGAACATCGTGTCGAGGCTCCTGAGTGATGAGAAAGCCATGAGGGAAGGGACATACCACAAACCAAAGTTCCCGGATTGGAAAGAGTGGTGGACGAACTCGTGCAAGAAGAACGTGAAGTGGCCAATCAAATTGAAATGAACAGGCGTGATACTAAGCGCGATTTTAAATGAAAAGAAAGAGGAAAGTTTCTTTATGGAACGAGATTCAAAATGTGGAGATGAAGAATAAATGACAAGGATAGATAATAGGGATATAGAGTAGGCTTGCGGGTGCACCATGTGAGAGAGAGGATGATTGAGGAGTCCTGAAAAGGACTCTCGGTAATCTTTCTTGAGGGTTTGTAGTCCTGAAAAGGACTGTTGGTGTAGTCTTGAAAAAGACTGTTGGTTATCTTTCTAAGCTTATAGTTCTAAGGAGAACTGTAGCTCTTGGAGAGGATGGGTGGCGGGAGTGGCTCTTAGGGATAGGTGAGAGAGGAGAAACTAATCATCGTTTTAGAAATTCGCCGTATGAATTGCACCTGGATAATACTATGAACAGAAGGCTACGTGAAAGAAACCGGGCAAGCATGGAAACAGTTAAACAATCCTTTAATCGCCAAATCAGTGAAATATAATTGATGCCTTTAAAAAAATAAAAAAATTGTTGGAACCTTTATAAAACGAACAATAAACAACAAAACAGAATGCTGAACAAACAAACTGTGATGAGTTTGAACAATATCTGAAAATCTAAGGACTTTTCTTTTGGGGAGAGGGGGGCCAGGGCTTGTTGGAAAACGTTTGGGTATCTCTCCATATAGGATACGACCCCGCCCCCTTCTTCAGAATGGTCTCACGACGCCTCTGCATGCGCCAAGAACTTTCAACCAATCACGGCCCTCTAAATTAGGTACAGTTTTGCGCCCTCGACGGTTGTTCACCATAGCGGGAAAATTTACCTGCACATTTTATTAATGTAGATGTACACTTTTGGTCATAATGGTGGAATAATAATTTTTACCCAATTCATGGAATGATTTTGACAAAGATTTACTCTAATAGATCTAGATAATCGTGTACATTCTCAGATTTTATTGAATAATTATTTGCGAGTGTTTGTTTTGCGTGACTGCTAAAGCATGTGTGTGCTACTATGCTTATCAACTAGGGGACCTACGTCCTTAAGTCATAACTGACAATAATGAGGATTAATGCCTCACAAAAGGGCACTTATATAGCTGATCGACACGGTTTTGATCCTCGGCTGCAGGGCCTCACAGTAACGAGGCCATTGCTAAAAAACGAAGAAAATGCAATAAATCATCAAGAATTAGTTGCATTTTCCCCCGGTCCCCAACAGGAAAAATTTCTCTGTAGGGTCATGCATTATGGTTCAAGGCATGGCCACACAGAGGATTTTTTTCTGTTAGTCTAATTTCCAGTTGTTCTAATTCCCAGTTTGTCCAATGCCCATTTTGTCTATTATCCATATGATCTAATACTCATGTGGATTGTAGAATGGCTGAGTGTAGACAATATGGGAATAGACTAATTGGGCAGTAAACCAACTGGTTGTAGACCAAACGGCAATACAACAATTTATTATTCCACAACATCACATATTTTACCTATTCTTATGTGGCATATTCAACCTTCCCAACTGCTTCTAGACACTTTCTTTCACGATGTAAAAGGTGTTTATAGCTCTCAGCTTTATCTTGAAGGACTACAGTCAAACCTGCTTTAGTGACCACCTGTCTACGAAGACCACCTGTCTACAACAAGCACATTTTTTGTTTCCCTTGAAAATGGTTTCTCATTGAAACATGTACTAAAGAAACATGTCTACAACAAGCACACTTTTTGTTTCCCTTGGGCGGTCGCTGTAGACACGTTTGACTGTATAATATATTTACATACAAATAAAAAAAAAAGCAAGAGGGCGTTATTTTGCATCGTCTACCTTGAAATTAAAATGGCACGTGGGAAAGTTATGAGAAACGGAGGCATAATTATCGTGTACTGCATGATTTGACATCTCTTATTTACTTCTTTGTTGTTCATTTCAGTGGATTTCGTAAAAATATGGAAAACTGCCCAAATTAACAGCAGGTAAACCAACTAGACAAAAGTGACTATGCGGTGTTTGTTTTTATTTGTTTAATTGTTTTGATATAACAAATGCTGAGAATAAAAACGTCGTTACAAACAACATGTAAAAAATCAAAAGAATATAGTTACATGACTGTGCAAGTAAAACATGGAGAGAGAGAGAGGGGGAGGGGGCGGGAGAAAATGGGAAGTGACGCAGAAAGTGTGCGAAAGAACGGGAAAGGGGAGAGCTAAAGTTCGGAAAACTGAAGGTGACAGAGAGAGAGAGAGAGAGAGATAGAAAAAAGGAGAGAGCGAAAATAAGGAAAAAAAAAAGAGGGTGGATATTTAACGTGCAGTCTGCGTGGGTTCGTGAAAGTGAGTGTGAGAGGGGAAGGGTGAAATAATTATGGCCGGGAAAGGGTGAAAGAGATTGAAAGAGAGAGAGAGAGAGAGAGAGAGCGAGAGAGAGGGGGTGGGAAAGAGGGGAGTAAAGACCATGGACCTACTACAGTCAGACTGGCAGAAAGACAGGAGACAATGGCTAGAAAGGGGAGCGGTTTGAAATTAGCAAACAGCAGCAATCATTTTTCATTATTGAATCAAAAGGACAGGTTAATATAGACAAAAATTGTGAAACGCGCCAAGAATTCTCCACGACTCCTTACGACTCATTCAAAACATATTTGACCTTTCTGTCAGTTAAACAAGAGAAGAACAGGAACAGTTTTTTTTTTTTTTTACCTGTACAGACTTATCTTGACTCCCGCCCAAAATCGTCGCACCACAAGGCCTTTTCGGGGTATTGTGTATATAACGCGCTCTCCAACAAAATATTGTTTATCCATAATATAAGCTGGAAACATCTTTGAAAAGTCTTTAGTTTCTTAATTTTGTGTCGCACAGGTACAGTGTTTGATGGAATATTTCCGGCCTTCGAAAAGGGTAAGTATTGTACATTTTACGTTTAGCTTTATGAACATTATATTAATAATAATTTATCAATTGGATGTTTTGATCATACCATAAAATTATGTTTAAGATTAGTTACACATTATAATATTGTATTCGTAATCTTTCTTCTTGCGTTATTTATCTTTGTTTTCAAATCCTTTGATTCTTATGTTATATAATGATATGTGTTCAATTTGTACTTATTATTTCTGTAGATATTTTATAAACGTTGTTTTTATTGTGCAGAGCCCTTAGTTTAAGCAGTTTGTTAACTGAAGAGGCAACCCTACTTAAATAAAACTATAATAAATAAATGTATCATGAATATCTTTATTCATATCTCCTAATTCGTGTAATGTATACTGTGCTAATGAAACGGGAATGGTAAAAGTCGAACGGGTAAAAAAAAGGAAAAAAAGAAAGAAAAAAAAGAAAAATCGTATTTGGACAACTCCGGGCTATTCTATCCCACACATTACCGACCACGTCTTATAATTAGTATACCTGGGTCCCGTCTTATCAAGTTTTTATAAAATGGAATCAAGATCACTTTTAATATTGCGATTGATTTGGAGACTTACGATTGATTCACATCAATCGCAACTCTTCATAAGACGGGGCCCCGATTATTATAATACAGATTAGACCTATTTGTAGTAGAGCTTTAAGACCATATCCGCATTGAAACATGAAATGGATGAATTATGGAAAGCTTATAAGCCATAGATTACAATAATATCAATTATATGCCATTTTAGTGTCTGTCAGAGGAGTATTATTAGCTCACTGAAAAATTAAAATTTAAAGATTTGAAAATCGGAAGTTGTCGACATAAAAAAACATGCTATTGATTTGATGACGTCATCTTATGTGGAGTAGGCACATTCAAAATGACTCTGCATTAATTAAGCACGGCTCATCGCCTCAGCTATACAATGCGTCCCCCAAAAAACGAAACCGAGAATTATCGATGTTTTATCATAATAACAGGGGAAATTGTTCTAAGGGTAGCGCTGTCCTAGTGGTAGCTGTCCGAGGGGTGCTGTCTGGGGACGAAAGTCCAATAGTCGTCCTAGAATAGCATAACATGTTATTTTCATTTCATTTCATTTTATAGAAGGTTACTTTTTTCAGATAATACCATGACGATGAGGCGATGGTCTTGGAAAGAACACGCTTGTTTGAAGACGCCTAATTGCATCCGTTTCCCCATGACTGCTTTGATTATGTTGATGTCTTATGCCTAACATTTTTATAATTCGTTACAGAAAATGGTTTCAGTACTGCGGACCCTTGGGGTGAGTGGCCGACGGTCGCTTGTCGTTACTCGTTCCACATACGCCCTTTTCGTCTTTCTGGTCTGTTGTGTGACGGCCAGCATGCTCAGTTTCCAGTGCCAAGAGGTCTTTATTACGTCATCGTTCCTCCAAACTGACGTCATCGAGATGAACATCCTTGCGCAAGCCTCGCGTCCGGCCAACGACAAACGGTCAGGTGATGAGTTGCAGTCAGGTGACGTAAAGTCAGGTGATTTACAAGGTCATGATACCAAACAGCTTAAAGCAGTCATGTCACTTGACGCACCACCTATCCAACATGGTGGATCCAACCACGTAAAACACAAAAGACATCACAGTTCCTTCAAGCATCATAAATCACATAAGCATTCGAAGAGGAAGGAGCTGGATCTTGTCGATATCGATGTCAGCAAATTCCATTTCCCGAACACGGAGACGCTCTTGAAGTTCCAATCAAGGAACGTCGTCTCACCTAAAACTTATAAATCACATTGGAGACTCAACCGTGATTCGGGCCTACAGAATGGAAACCGAGAGAAGGAGGCAATATTTGTGAAAGATATTGTCTACCCTAGCTTGCTCGAAGCAAACAACACTGTTCCATTCAAAGCTGGGCCATGTTACAGACAAGTCCATCTATGGGCCGACGAGGGTCGAAGCTTTTCTCGCCGTGTTGGCGATTTTCCATGTCCGGGACTTCCGTGCGGAGTTCGTCTCGTGGTCGACAATGAGTTCGAGACCCTGAAGAGCAGCGACGCCGTGGTTTTGTTTCATCGGACGAAGTTGGACTGGGCGGAGCTGCATCGCCATAAACCGCGGGGTCAAAAGTGGATATTTTACACCCAAGAGAACCCTATCAACACAGACAAGCACGTCATACCGCAGAAGGAGTTCTACAACAACAGCTACGATTACATCATGTCGTATCGGTTTAGGGAATCTCATCTTTACGGATCTTACGGCCGCTACAACACGGATCACCCCGAGATGAAGTTCACGGCGAGGAGAAACTGGTCGCGGAACAAGACCAGGCCTGTCGCCTGGGTTGCCTCCAACTGCAACGGTGCTGTCTCATGGGACCGTAACGGATTCGTGGATGCGCTGTCCAGGTACGTTCCGGTGAGCATGTACAGGGAATCCGGCACAAAAGATTGTCCGATGGACGAACGATGCAACCGGAGTATCCGCAAGCACAAGTTCTACTTAGCCCTAGAGAACAGCCCCTGTCGCGATTACATCTCTGAGGAGCTCTGGCGGAATGCTCTTCTCAACAACCTCGTGCCCGTCGTCTACGGGGCTTCGAAGGAGGACTACGAACGCGTTCTACCGCCCGATTCCTTCATACACGTCGAGGACTTCGATTCAATCAAGGAACTAGCCCTGTACTTGCGGAAACTCAGCAAGGACAAGGGTCTGTACAACACGTACTTCCAGTGGAAGAAGTTCGGATGGGTGCAGCTTACCACCGAAGAGTATCTCCTGGAGCCCGAGCAAGTGTGTGAGAACATCGTGTCGAGGCTCCTGAGTGATGAGAAAGCCATGAGGGAAGGGACATACCACAAACCAAAGTTCCCGGATTGGAATGAGTGGTGGACGAACTCGTGCAAGAAGGACGTGAAGTGGCCAATCAAATTGAAATGAACAAACCTGAAACTGAGCGCGATTTTAAATGACACAAAAGAGGACAGTAATGTTTCTTTATAGAACGAGAATCAAAATATCGGGATGAAGATTATTAATGACAAGGATAGAGAATAGGGTTAGGTGATCGAGAGAGGAGAATACTGATATCATTGTTTTAGCGATTCGCCGTATGAATTGCACCTAGTCTTATCCAGAAGGCTACGTTAAAGAAACAGGGCAAGCATGGAAATAATAAAACAATTTTTCAAATCGCTGAAATATTATTGATGCCCTTTTTTCAATTACTTGTTTGGTCTTTGAGTCTTTTTGGAACCTTTTTGAAACAAACAATAAACAAGTAAAAATATGAACAAACAAACTCTGATGAATTGAACAAAATGGAGATGAACATTTAAGAATGGTCTCACGACGCCTCTGCATGCGCCAAGAACTTTCAACCAATCACGGCCCTCCAAATTAGGTCAGTTTTGCGCCCTCGACGGTTGTTCACCATACATAGCGGGAAAATGTACTTGCCCAATGTTAAATGCAGATTACTATGTCTTGATATGTCACTGATATGAACTGCCAATAACTGCCACTATTTTCTACTAAATTCATTCAAATCTCAATTATTATTCTTATTGTATTTTTTAAACTTCGTTTTCAGCTTCTGGTAGAGAATAAAAATACGCTGCTTCGTTTTTGAAAGGCAAACACTAATCCTGAGTTTTTTTCTTCATTTATCTGTTTATCCAAACAAATGGGGAGATTATCTGTCCATATTTTGTAAAGGTAAATAATGTGAATAATTTAGTTAAATGAATACAGCATGTGTTCAATTAAGCTCCAACTTTAAAACAATCATGGTCCTGTAAATTATGTAGTTTTGCGCCTTCGACGGTAGCTTTTTATTTTTTTATAATTTTTTTATAAATATACCGGGTTTTAAAATCAATGTTATCTTTCCTAAAGGCGAGGGGGGGGGGGGGTGGGGCTGGTAGGGGCACATGCCAAGGACGGAACTTTGAGGATGCGTTAACAAAAACGCAAAATATATTTGAAGAGAAAAAAGGGAAGAAATACCTTTATTACTATGCGCCCCTAATACACAGTGGAAAAGATTTTTTTGAGAGTTGAAATGAGAAGAAAAAGATTCGCGTTTAAATATTTTGCTTCAAGATCTCATGACTTCGCGCGCCTCATAATCAATATGAAAGGTTTTCCAGGGGTTCAAAATTTGTGGAAGAAGTAGTTGTCGTTGCTTTTGCGATTTCAATCTCTTCATTGAAGTCTCTTGAAACCCCATTGCTGAAGACATTGTATCAATTCATTTATTTTCATTTTTTATTTCATTTATTTCCACAATAACAGCAAATACAATTTTAAAAGCTCTTCGCTTTACAAAGTCATTCCAATTAAAATATTAACAAACGATGAAAATATACATAGGCCTAATATGGTACGTTTGCCACCTGAAGTACGAGCTTGTAACATCCTTTTGTTATTTAAAAAGAAAATGAAGGAATTATTTCTCTCAAAATATGCTTGTTAACTTTTGAGGTACATCGTGTATAGTGCTAGTTATGTCAAGAAGAGGCATTGTGCATTTCCTTGTTTTTGCTTGTTATTAAAATACGTTAAGGGGCATGATTTTTGTATTTTGTTTTATTTTGCAACGACAGAATGTCTTATTTTTAAGCTATGTTCTAATTACCCAATAAGTATCAACTATTTTATCTTAGGGACGTTGCGCTTCAAACAGTTTTTGTTTAAGCATTGTTCCTACTATGTATTATATCTCAATGTAACCCACTGTATTTGATTATCTGTAAACAGTTATTTTACATAGTGAATAAATAAAACAAACAATGCTGTAAAAGTATAACATCAGGTCCATGATAACATTGAGATTAAGCAGATACTTGCTTGCTGTACATATTGCGGAGGAAACCTAGGAAAGCACAGCTTGTAATTTAGTTTTCTAAATTATCTATTTTAATACAGAGTGGCATAAAGCGTGCCATTATTATTTACAGAAATCATTCAAGTTCAAACTTTTTTTAAACTTTCGTTTCCAGTTTCTAAAAGACAATGACCATTCACAATATTGTGAAGGGCAAGAAGTAACCCTGCCATCATCAGTTCGATTAATGTTTACCGAAACTGCTCGGGAATTATTTTCTATTCAATATTTCAAGGTAAATTTCTAAATTGCGTTAATTAGGTTAATTGATGTCAGTTTATTCAATTCTGTTTCAAGTAATCCACGAGGTGATAATAAAAATAAAGAATATTTAGGAGTGCCAATTATATATAATAAGTACCATAATGCTTACATGATATACAGATACAGGTGTATATGAAAAGAGGACAAAAATGTATAGTCTCACAGGTAATAGAATCACATAGATCACTGGTATATTACGTTTTGTAATTTTCTAGTGAGCAATGTTACTTCTGCCCCAGAGTATCACTCAGTATTTGATATGATTTTGATTTATTTTCTTCAGCATTCCATAAAATATATATACAATTTATAGTAGCATAACAAAGTTAACATAAAAATATAAAAAGTACTTTCTGACAATGAGTCATAAAAATAAGCAAATGTACGTCACAATTATTATAGAAAAGGGAAAGATAGAATGTCAAATTATCTGATTTCATCAAACTTTATAAAGACTATTTGTGGAAGGACTACTAATTACTATTGTATGCAAATTGCTTGAAAATATGACAGCCCAAAACAAATCTTACATATGGCTCCGGTTAGTCTCATTTCACAACGCCCCCTATCGTCAGAGCATGATCTGAGTCGGCAGCCTAACATGTTAGCCTATGGACGTTTTTTAAAAAAATCGTTAAAAATTCATTTTTTGTTTAAACGAAAAGCACATCCACCCCGACGTACGTTATCACTAGCTCTTTCATTGGAGCCCTCATGTCTCATTGACTTTGAAAGTTCACCCACCGTAATTTTTCAAAATAGGTTGCAAGCTCGTCATTGCCTATAATACACATGTGAAACAAGTCTAACTTTGGACTCAGTTTACCAAGCGATTTGAAGATTATAGGTCGAGCACACGAAATATAAAAAGCATGAATTATCATAGATCACTTCTGCCTATTTCATTATGTCCATTTCATCCAACCCCCCACCGTAATTTTTCCATTTAGTAAAAGCAAACATTTTGCCGAGTTTAGCAAAAACATGAATATTCATGAACGGTCAGACAATACAGCCTTTATAGTACGTAACGTATAGTGAATGGAATGGGCGATGATCCGTTCAGGAGGCAGAGGTCAGTGGTTTGTGCTGGCAATGTTCACGCGAGCGAAAATGAGACAATCGGAGCAATATGTGAAATAGATGAACAAATTTATTAAGCAAAATGGATACCGGTAAATAAAATTACTATTGAAGGCATGTGTAATATGATAACGATGATGATGATGATGATGATGACGATGATGATGATGATGTTAACGATGTGGAAATAAGACTCCTGTATGGTTATATCAACAACTTTTGATATCATATCATTTACTTTGAATTTTCTTTACTATATGCTTTATCCACTTCATAATGGTCATGGTCTCCGAAATTAAATTAGAGGTGTTGTCTTATGGTATAGTGGATAAGACTACCGACTGTAGATAAAGTATCTATCTTCTTGTTGTTGTAATTAAGCTGGTGAATATATGATTATGTTGTACACCAGTACTTGATTTGATTTTTGATTTGATTTATATTTATTTCTGTTTGATTTTCTTTATCTTTTGCATTTTTACAAATATATAACAAACAAACATTGCAAATGTATACATGACAAAAGAATATATGTAGAATAAAGTAAGGCTGGCTGTAACTAATCGAAAACACCAAACAGGAGGGTTGACAAAGTAAGCAAAGCTTGATAGTATGACTACCCTCAAAGGATACATAATAATACAAATATGGAGGAAAACAATATTGGTAAAAGGGGAAAAAGACAGAAAAAGAAGAAGGAAAGAAAGAGGGGATGCACATCAAGATTCACAGATGTACGTGGTAGTTGGATTTCAAATTGCTATATAAAGATAAAAAAAGAAGATGCAAATTTGAATATTGAGTGGCCAACTTGGGATATAACGGAATGAGAAGACTCGCGAGGTTCGGACAATATGAATGTTTTAAACCTGGGCCTGTGAGTCGGAGCCATGACATTCATGTTTAATTTATTTCATATATAATGTAGCAAGGTATGTGGCAACTGCTTTCGAAAACAATCAACCTAAAGGCAATTTCAAAAGTCTTGGACGTCACGTATTGAAACGTGCGAACTTGAAAATGACGAATTACTTAATTCGACCACCATTTTTATGGAACTTACTTACAATAGGATGTTGAAATTGTCCTTGAGTTGATTTATAGAAAACAGTTGCGATCGTGTTAATATGTGCAGATATTTTTTTAATTTTAATTAAGCAATAAAATAGGCAAGTCCAATAAGTTCACTCGTTTTGTATCCCATGAATAATCAGCTATTGTGGAGCATTCGTGACCATGGAAATATGATTTTCCGATGTGCTTTTGTCCATACTATAGGCCTAGTTGAACTATTAACTCAGCATTGTCATCGAATATACTTTTGTCTCTGCATGTTGTATAGTTGACAATTAATGAAATATTTAAGCAATGGTTCCTTAAAAATACTTATTTCAATTCGCATGCCTACAAAACCTGGAGAAAGGGCAGTATTTATAAGAAAAATGCAATTTCGAGAGAACATGATGTAAAAAAAAAGATCAAGAGAGAGAGAGAGAGAGAGAGGTGTCAAGCTTAAGCGTACTAATGGGAGAGAGATGGAGAGAGAGAGGGATATAAGGGGGTGCTGGAGAGAGAGAGAGAGACAGAGAGAAAGGGTGTCGATGTAGAGCCGGCCATATTTGATAGGGGTTACAGCAAGGGTCATTGAAAATATCTCCGAGTTTAATTTCAGAAATTGATAGGCCAATATACAACAGTTGTTTTTTTACTCCTCGATTAATTCGCACAAAGAGATTCGATCATACACAGTATGTCCTCCGTAGGAGGACTAGAGGGCCAACTAAAATCGTGACCTTTGACATTCCATAGGTTTTGCATTGGATGCATTATGGGGGTTTTGTCCGATTTGAACGACGGTTTTGGAGGGTCAATGAATATTCATGAGCAATGACGTAAAAAATACGCCAACCACTGTTTGTTGATTGGCCATCGACAAAATGTTTTATGTATTAGGTCATGCATAAAACATTTTTTGCATTCCCAGAATTCCCTACGATTTGAGCACGAAAATGGCGGTTGTATGAACTGCAACTTTCAAGTTATTCAATTACGAACAATGAATCATTTTTCTTTTAAGTACATTTCTATTATAATAGAAGTTTGTCAAGTACATCTCAGTGAAGCAGAAAATCTTCAGGCGAACATTGACATCAAAGTGATACCCTATGATATTCAAGAAAAGTAAGTAAAGACCCATTTTGTGTGAAGGTCTCTGAAATGATTGTGATGTGTTCGTCATTGCAGTGAGGGGCTCTCCGCATTGTCACAACGTATTACCCGGTTAACCCCCTACCCCATCCTCTTTTCTTTCTTCTGACCAAAGAATATTAACTGATTGAATGAACTCTGATATAAGTCATCGACGGTAATATTTTTAGAAACAATCAGGATTTTACCGTAGGTTATTTCATTAGACTACATCTCATAATTTTAAGTTCAGTTCATAGCTTGATTACCGATAGTAATCGGTCGTAGATGTGGACCTGTTGTTGTTGTAGACTGCGCAAATGGCTCATTGCTAGTCCAAGCCGACGAGATCTCGTCGAGCGGTTTATGATTTTCAACTCGCCGGTGCTAGCCGGCTGTAACTCCACCAAGAAACGACTGCGTTTCCTGAGCTGGCGCAGCTATAACTTTACAGTGTGTTACTGTAAAGCCTAGGCTATTATACATAGCATAGTCTAGCCTGATTTTTCTGTCTCTTTCGTTCGTTAGCCTCTGATTTGGGTAGGGTCGGCTCCTCTCTTTAGCCGACCCTACCCAAATCAGAGGCTAACGAACGAAAGAGACAGAAAAATTCGGGCTAAGCTAAGGCTAAGCAGAGCCTAGGCTAGGCTAGGTCTAGTCTAGATCTAGCACTTAAGTATAGAAACAGCATTTAACCCCGCATCTAGTATAGACCTAGATCTAGGGCTAGATTCTAGGCCTAGGCCTAATGCATTCTAATTAAAAAAAAGACTAAATAAATGCCTGTTTTAGGTGAGTCAATGTGGAAGTAATGGAGGGGGGGTGCACAATCATTCTGTGCCCCCTTATTCAGATGTGGCATAGCCATAGGGACGGGTCTAGATCTAGGTCTAGAGCCCCCTAGGGCCTACTAATAATATTAAAAATAGACAATTAGATCTAGACTTCTAGATCTAGATCTATAGCTTGTGTTATGCCATAGCCTAGCAAAGACTTCCATAGCCATGGGTCTAGGCTCGTTTTTGCTCCACTACTACTACTAGACTAGTCGTGCGCATGTGTCATTATTGTGATCCAGGTCCAGATTCAGCTTAGTTTGAATGTAGATCTAGATCTAGGCTAGATCTACCAACAACAACAAAAACAAAAAGTTATCTCCTCTCCCCCCCCCCCACTTCCCCTGATTTCGCTCTTAGTTATGTCATTGTGCCTTGTTTTTTCTGAATCCAACCCTACATATGACATGGATATTTCTTTCTCTAAAGGACATGAACAAAGTTATAAACTGATAACTAATGCATGCATTTGATATTAGCAGGAACCTTACTAAGTTTCTGTTTTCTTTTAATTGTAGATCCTATGGAACAAAGAAGCAGATAATGATCACAGAAGTGCAACAAAGAGCACCAGGACCTGATCATCAAATGTTATGGTGTAGATCTAATCAGGAACAAGACACCTTGAACTCTGGCAAGGTATGTTTGTATGGAGTTCGAAAATATTCAGGCTGTATAATCTAAGCCCATGCGAACACCGCACTCGACTTGGACTATATACAAAGATTTGGGGAACTGTCAGCTTGTGTTGCATTATATCTTGTAATTCTCATTTATTCTCTAGCTTTATTTAGGTGACAAACTATGGTGTTTCTACAGTTTATTCTCTCAGCATATTAAAAGACATACTCAAAGGCATTTTTTCCTAAATATTACATTATATCTAACAAACTTTTGTTCACAAAAGTCTAGCAAATAATAACTAAAAATAAATTGGAAATTACTTTTAAAATAATTGGAAATACATCTAAACCTTTACTTTACATAAGTTTATCATTTTTTAATAAAATTGATATGCAAGACCTAAAAAAAAGTGGGGAGGTACTATTTTTGAAAATCCAATATAATGCAGCAGTTTTAATCTTATTTGTTTTTTCCTCTTTTTTGTTTTTATTATTCAGGTTGTCCCATGCAGAAGGTTTGATACCCAGGCTTCTTTTGTACAAGTCCCTAGTCCACCCTCATCTTGGGAACTGTTCCGGTGTCTGGGATCCCTAAAACATCTCAGATGTCCAGGACGCTACTTCACAATGGGGACCACAAGAGAAGCAGCAGTTTGACTGAGATGATCAGCACCTTTTAGTTGCCTACTATATCTACAACTACAAGGCACTCTGCAAGAAGACTGGGAATGGTGCACAAGATAGTCAATGGTCTCTCCACTCTTCCTTGAAAATTTTCCCACTGCACTACTTATAGCTACTTGCGCCCTCTATATAGCAAACAATGCCTAATCTGTGCCTGTGGGTCCCCCATGATCCTCTTTTTCTTATATTAATTGAGAGCTGATTTGATGAGATAACCACCTGTCAGTGACCTTGCAGGGTGGTCTTATCCCCCTGGCCAAACTAGTACAGACAGGAAATCACGAGCAGGAAGTACCATGACATGACCCTCCAGTTGCACCAAGCCAGAAGCGACATAGGTAGACAAGTTTGTATTTGCCCAACACTCTGTCCCAAAGTTAATGGAACTGACTTCAACTTCCAGCAAATATAGTGCATGCTGACAGTCCAGAGAACTGCCAGGGACTACTTCTGAGGCATCTACTCTCCTTATCCCACTTAGAAACAATCTGTCTTCCTCACACCACTTGTAATCTTTAGTATTAGTTCATCTTCGTGATAGGCTACAACGCCTTTTGAAGATTACCAGAAGATATATCGAGGATCATGAAAGTAATCATTTGTTCTTTTAAATGCGTGTACATGTAACATATTTTTTTGATATTTAATCTTAAGTCAAGTTCTGACAAAAATATGAGGGATGCTGAACTGGATAGTAAATTGAAGGGGGGGGGGGGAATAAAATGATGTAGTTCAATAGTAATTAAGACTGTATTAATATAATTAATATTGATAATAATAAAAATATTAAAAAATAGTAACAATAATGACAATGATCATGATAATAGCAGTAATAATAATGATAATACAGGTAGTAGTAAAAACAACAACAATAATGTCCAATGTAAGATAAAGTACTCATAAAACTCAGTATATACCTGTGCTTTACATTATAAAGTAGCATGTTGATATTATTGAATATTTTTTTCTTCAAAATCTACAGTAAATTTTTACAACTGAAAGATTTGAATTCAAGAGACAGCACCCCCCCCCCCCCCATCCATTTGCCATCCTTTTGTTGATGTCATGTTGGATTTAAAAAGACTTATAGAAACAAAATATGTTGATAAATGAGTTCATAAATGTTAATAAATCAGTTAATACTGCTGAATTCTGTTCTTTTCATTTTCTTATTTTGTGAAATATATGTGATGATGGTGTAGGCACTCTGTAATGATAATGCTGTATGACTGAGGTGAGATGGGGGCTGATGCAGTCTTGTGTAGAATTGAGTATGGTGTTCGACCTTTTGATGTTTGTTTATATCTGGCATCAGCAAGATAGATTTAACCATCTTTCCTAATGAGAGAGAAAGCGGAAATGTAACAAGAGAGTGGGCAAGACTAATCTATAAATGCAGTATAAAAAATGGTTTACAATAAAGATGAGGGGGGAGGGGGTTAAATAAAGAATAAGTCCGGAAGCCGAAATGATGAAAGCATAGGTAATTGGGTTAATAGAGCCTATGGAAATGTCACTATTAGAAGGGGTCCCTGTATTGAAAATGTTACTGTTGGGGGGGGGGGGGGGGGGGGATTTAAAAAAAAATCAGTGGCGATGAATGCAAGAATGAAAAGAACGAGACAAAATTGAAATTTCATTGGGATGGGGCACAATATGAAGATCATTGAAGTCGAGGTGAGAATGATTCATTAATTGGACACTAAAAATATGAAAATATCACTTGTTAAGTGGGCTAAATGATCAGTGCAATTTGTCTGATTTAAAAAATATTTAAGTTAATAAACGAACAAAAAAAAATAGGTAAAAAATGAATTGAGTGAAATGGGGTCATTATTTTTGCCTTTTAACTGAACTGAATTTTTTTTATATGTACTTTCCATCCTTGAAAATAAAGTGAAGTTTGTGGCCCCAACTAAGTCAACCATTTAAAAGTCCCCCCCCCCCCCCCCCCCCCCCCCCCCCTCCCCACACTGTACACGCCTCCCCAACTCTGACCTTGTTCTACATTTATCCGGCCCAATTAGGATTCTGTCGATATAGTAACGCATGCGCATTGTCCTTTTTTCATTGTGATAATATGCTAATAAGTGGAAAAGAGCTCATGAATATTCAAAATTTTAATTTAAATATTTTGCGCGCTGCGCGCAGTCCAAAATCCCCCATTTCGCTGGTGCACTAAAAATTGGTCGTCTTCATAGGCTAATACACGATAAATGGAAGCAGTGTGCACTTTTGACCCTCCAAAATCTCCCCATGGCTAGACGGATGCAGAAGCGGAGTTGCACCCCCCTGAATTCGCAACATCCAACCGCCCTCTACCCCCCAGTTTCGCAATAGTGTATAGGCAAGAAGTCGAGATTTTCACAACGCCATCTAGCGGTTGCACAATAACTATGTCATATGACTTCAGTGTAGGTGGCTCATGGTGTCAACGCACTTTTGGCTGTTAGCATTATAATATTCACTCCCTCCGGAACGAATGCGTATTATGACCATGACGTTGTAAGATGATTGTCTGTATGGCGGAGAGGGAGACTTTTATAAAACATTATTCTTAAAAACAATTAAATACTAAAAAAAAGCAAAGTATAAACTATTCGGCGCTGCCCATTTTTGTTTGGTAGAATTGAGTTCAATGTGAGCCTGTTGGCATAATAATCCTGCACATAATTACTGGCGTAAGAAACGGGGGCTGGTAGGGGTGGCTTCTACCCTCAGTGGAACTTTCATTTTTTATATATTTTCAATCAGGTAACATTAAACTCATATTCGAGCAGTGGTGTCCATATATCCTCAATATTTGGGCAGTTAGGTAGGTGCCCTCAAAATATTCTGGCAGCGAAATGCCCGGCGAAATGCCCAACAATAAATATCCACATTTTCCGGGGTAGCGATGAACTTGGGCCGATCAACAGTTTCATATTTGGCCAGGATCAAGGCCGAGGGGCCCAAATATACAATTTTGTATTTTTTTCCTCATACGTAATACATTTTGACGGACCCTAGCTAGATCCATGATCTATCATCTCTTGGAAGCAGAGTAAGGCCCACATGGTGTTGAAATAATTCTTGAAATGTAGCACCATATATTTTAGAAGGCCGGAGGATAGTGGAGACTCCCAAATGAGTACAATTATTAATCAAGTGGGGAGGGGAGGTGCATGGTTCAGTGTGGTATTATACAAAATAACAAAAATGACAAGTTTCGTTCCCGCCCGTCTCCTATTTGGCTGCCGCCTCTTTTGTAAAATACTATTTACTATTCAGATTGTTTTTATTTTTTATTTTTTATTTTTTTAATTGTTTCTGAATTTTGAAACTTGCTATTAGCGAGTGGACTAAAATGATACAAATCATTTGTTGCACGGTCATACATTGCATCAGTATAGTCAAATAGAACAATATCTGTGAATAAATGTACCTTGCCAGTTGCCAGCTATAACATGACGCCAATGAAAAAAAAGTGGGAAAAAATAGTATGCCCTGCCTCCTCCTTCAGTTTTGAAAAAAGTCCGGACTCGAAACTCTTCAATAATTGTTGTTATTTGGCCAAATCGTCTCCGAAATAAGTGCATAATGAACTTCTCTTCAATCCTGACAGATAAATTCCTCGATCACTTGTCGCATTTAATAGGTGACCAAGTAATGACTAATAATAAAACACATCGATTCATATTATTTCTAACTTCGACATTGCAACTTTTTTTCTTCTCAATCCATTATTGAATGTGTTTAAAAATACTATGAATTACTAGAACGAATTTCTAGAGGGGGGATGTGCAGTTAAAGTATCCGATCCAAGAGCTCATCACGTGCCTATCGCAACTTGCCGAGACGAGGAAAAAATTACGCCACCGAGTGACACTGCGAGCTATCGCTTTCCTCCCCCGAAGATCCCCGGTATACACCACCATTGATCAGCTGCTGTTTTACGTGAATTGAAAAGAGGAGCCTAGAAGTCTACTTCTGAAAAAGTCATCTCACGACAGAGTTGTCTCTTTCTTTCTTGTGATCAGAAAAGGATAAAAGAAAATCGTCAATATGAAGCTCACTTGTATCTTCTTAGTGCTCATTGGTAAGATTTATTAGTAAGATTGGGAATTGTTCTTGACAATGAAATAATCGTGGAAAGGGAAACGAAAATCGAAATCGGCTCAGGCAACAAAGTTTACAATTTGCAGCCGTGCACTGCACGGTGTAGCAGGCAGTGACTCATTCAAATTGAACATCATGAATCGACACTTGGGGAAAACCAGGCCATGGTGCGAGCTTTCTTGTGGTAGAGAATACCATGCTGCAAAATATTGAGTTAAAGTTAGTAGAGTCTAGATCTAGACCTAGGTCTATGTAAAACTAAAAACATGTTACTGTTAGTATTAGAAGAACCTCTAGAGTCTAGGTCTAACAGTTACAACTTAGTCTACATTACAAGAATAAACGAGAGTCGAGAAGCAATACTAAAAATATTTTTTCTACAATTTATCTTTGTCTTCTCAATCTCATCTTTAACTTTATATTGCAACAACATGTTTTTACAGCTAGACTCTACAGTAGGGGTGCTGGTCCGAGAATAAGGATCGTCCCCATAAGCATATTAAGCGAGGATATCCTCGTAGAGTCTAAACGCGGATAAATGCGTTCTGAAAAATGAAAGGTCTGCGAAAATGCAGACAATCCTTATTTTTGAGGACGTGTCTTTCCGCGTTAACGAAGACGATCCTCGTTTATGCGGACGATCCTTATCCTCGGACCAGTGCCCCTTCTGCCTATGGCGTATGGATGAGCTCTGATTGTGTTGCTGCTTAATGTACTTGATAAAAAATATGTTAATGTGAAAATATTCACACATGAC
This sequence comes from Strongylocentrotus droebachiensis, assembly GCA_035222895.1. Classification (NCBI taxonomy): domain Eukaryota; kingdom Metazoa; phylum Echinodermata; class Echinoidea; order Camarodonta; family Strongylocentrotidae; genus Strongylocentrotus; species Strongylocentrotus droebachiensis. Next base: position 308,021 of record JAVYIG010001640.1, read on the forward strand.
ACAATGTCAATGAAAATAGCCTTGCGTCATGTACGTACGTAACGGGCTAGGTGATTTATGAATGATGTTACTTGGCATGCATTTGCCTGCGTGGCGCGTGGAGAGTCGAGAGCCGCGTAAACAATGATACATGGTGGACCATCACCATAATCACACACCTTGTGAAATACCTTCGGCGTTTGCGTGCAGTCCGAGTCGAAGTTCAAAGAAAGATTAGTCATGCATCACATATATATTGAAATCGGTTAATTTAACAAATGGGCATTTTGAAAAATGAATGTCGGAGCTTAGTGTACCTTTCACTTGAATCCTGTTTACGTAAACTGACATTCAAGTTGCGTCAATTGTCAAAACCGTGGACCTCTGCCAAGATGGATCTTGATTAGTGCTGAAGTCATAACGTTTAACCGTCCGGTATCCGACCGCCCATGGCGGATTCCGTTTTCGATTGGACGGTTTCGTTTTCCTGTTTTTTAAAAAAAAAAATTTTAAATATTTGTTTTAGAGTTTCGATTTATACCCCTCCACCTGGCACTATGCCTGGCAATGTCTCCCAGCTCAGTTATCTGTGTGTTGACTCACCACTCTGAAACTAGAACAACACTTCAAATTGTATGTCATCTTGGTTTGAAAGTAATCTTTGTAATAGATCTCAATATGTATTTTATAATAATAATTCATCCAACTTTTACACACCGCGTATACCACAAGGTTCTATCCTAAGTTCTCTACTGTTTTTAATGTACATTAATGATCTTACACATTCTTCTAAAAACGAAATTTTTACTATTTGTGACAAGTTCACAAGCACAAATCGGCGCATTCAAATGCACCTCGCGGTTAAATGAAAGTCCTTCCCGCAAAAAAAAAAAAAAAAAAAAAAAAAAAAAAATTTATATATTTTTTTTTTTTAATTTTTTTTAAAATCGTTTTACCGAAAACCGTCCGGTTTTGACTGGCGGTCAAACGGAATTGGAGATATCCGTGATGTTACAGCACTAGTCTTGATGTTCATCATGGCCAGAAACACAAGATACAATCCAGTGGCAGTGTGCAAGAAAGGCTGAATTGTGTTGCCAATATGATGCTGACTTAACGACAATAGCACTTAGTGTAAAAAAAAGCATGCATTTATAGTGTCACTAAATTCAGCAAACTCAGCACGCACTTACTGGGTATTATTCAAAAGTCGACATCCAATTGACAACATAGGCGATCTGAATGTATAAGCTATCTTTCCTCAGCTTCGCTTTGGAAACATAGCTACATCCAGATCAGGGAAAAAAATACTTAACAAATTTCAGGGGGCTACTTTTCAAGCTTTCTTGCATGAAAATAACACTCTTTAATTTCGGAAGAGGTTTACGGTACACCATGTGTAAAGTCCTCGAGGGACTGAGGAAAGTAGATAGAAAATGGAAGTGAGATGGAAAGGCGAGAAAGTGGAGGTTGGAAGGAAGAGTATCTTTCGGAAGTGAGTATAGTCCTGAAAAGGACTGTAAACCAGAAAGTTGTAGGCAGGATGAGAGGTTTGAGTAGAAGATTGGATTGAGTTGGAGAGTTGAGTAGGCGAGTAGAGTTGCAGAGCAGGAGCAGGAGAGTAGACTCGACGTTTCGGACAGGTTGACTGTCCGTCTTCACTTCCATTTTCTATCTACTTTCCTCAGTCCCTCGAGGACTTTACACATGGTGTACCGTAAACCTCTTCCGTGATTATTCTACCACCATGCAAACCTTCAAACATCATCACTCTTTAATTTGTTTTCCATTGAACTGCAAATTATGACTTTCGGGGGCTCTTTTTGGCCCGAGCCCCCGTGTATTGTTTTCCCTGATCCAGATCCTTTGTCCCATCACCTTCACCACGGGAATTATTTGTTTACTAACAGCAGTTCTTAGCAATGAAAACGTGTTCATAAATATCACATTTTAGCAATGCAATTGGCGGTCTACAACAAAATGTTGAAGATGCGCATTTCTTAAGCGTAGCGTTAGGCAACGTGGTTTAACATTTTTTAAAAGCTGTATTTCAAGAAATTTTCAGTTTGAGATCATGATTTTTGTATGTGTTGCAAGTTAAAAAATGTGAGATTGCACGTTGCTGTCATTAATATTAAGATTTAAGATAAGATAAGATTTATAAGATAAGATAAGATAAGATAAGATACTTATTTGCTTTCTTTCAAATGTCACAAAGAGTATCACATTAGATCATTACACATTTACAATATTTGATATTCAATATGTCGGACAGCGACGCACCAGCGATAGCTCTATCGCTGCTGCCATTCGTAGATGTACATCGCATGCGGGGAGCTTGTGGGGCCGACTTTGGCTCAAGCTCCTGGTTTTTAATTTTTTGATAGAGTTAGGCCATGTAAAATAATATACATGTTTAGCGTCCCCGCCCGCTTCCTTTTTGGGGGCCGCCTCCTATTTTTTTTTTTTTATTTTGATCTATTTCTGATTAAAAAATAAAATAAAAAAATATCGGCGGACATCTTGAAAAATAGCCCGACTGACAGGGAAAATGTATCGAGCGGGCCATTTTGAAAGAAAAAAAAAAAAAAAGGGGGCCTCCTCCTTTCTATTTTCAAAAAACAGGACGCTAAACATGTTTTTTTAATTATTTGGCCTTAATTGAATGTGTACATGAGGCCACAGACCGATTCAGCTACATGTACAAAACTGGAATGCTGCAAACCGGTTCAAAAACAGGGTAAATGAAATTAATATTACTGTGGCAACTCTTTTTTAAAGGATTTTTTTGTTTTGTTCAAACAGTAACAATATGGACTCCAATAATTTGAGTACCGGTAGAAAGTGCAAATAATTCTGGAATGAGAGTGATGAAATTAGGTTTTGTTGTAATTGTCCGCAAACCAAATTAAGTCACTCTACATTGTGTGTACCTGTGCAGGCAGGTTCTTGATATTCCTCCTGAAGAACAGGATTTCCTGTATTATACTCCTATCATCCTATGTAATGTATACATCCTTTTTCATGTGATTGGTCAAACGCACTCAAGTGTGATTAATATACTACTTCATAGACTATCGCACTTATTTTTTCCTTGTTGAAATCGAGAAGCTTGCAATAGATTCCAGTACCATCCACTTTAATAACCCAAACAACGAAAGACACTTACATGTTGATAAGTAGATGTAGATCAGATAATGATTCTTATTGCAATGCTAAGAGATAAGAATAAATGTGTAACTTCCTCATTCATTTTTAATCTTAAGTGACCCAGTGACCCGGGTTCGAAACCAAGTCGATGCGCTAGTGCCCTTTGGTACAGGCATTAATCCTCATTACCAGGTCCCTCGGAGAGGACCTAAAGCCGTCAGCCGTCTGGTTGCTTAATAATAACAAGCATTTAGGCTTTTTTAGCAGTCAGGTAAAATAACCACCAACACCAACAATGTTCAATCTTATGTACAACTATTAATCTCAGTTCTAAACAGCCTTAAGATTTGAATATGAAAATATAATAACAAAAATATAGCGTTCTGTTTTAGTGTTAGACTTCTCTACAGAAAAGTAATTTCTCTACAAACAAATATTATTTCCCAAACTAAACTAGTGAATAGAACCCAGCCTGATAGAACCTTTGTATTATGATATTATGGTAATTATGCTGCATTATTGTAGAGCGCTTAGAGACTTCTGACAAAGTAAGTGTTAGGCACTGTAATTACAGGCCTCGAATTACATCAAATTTGGGTCAAGGCCACTTTTTTGAGAGGGCACAAATCCACTGAAAGGGGCACAAATCTATCCTAAGGGGCACAAATCTATCCTAAGGGGCACTAAGGCCAATGTTTTCATGGTGGGGGGGGGGGGGGGGAGGGGATATGTGCACCCCCCCCCCCCCCCAACTGAGCGAATTATCGGCCGGCGCGATTTTCAAATTTTCGGGAGAAAAAAAAAAATAGTGCTCACTACCTCTCCCCCCCCCCCCCTGTTTATTAACAGACTTGCTGTTTCGCCGCTAAATATTCTCCCACGAATTATGCCCCCTCATTGGTCCCCTCCCCTGCCGCCAGCTGGATCCGCCTGTGGGGTGGGTGGAGGGAGTGTGGAGTTTCCCCCTTTGACGTTTCATTGAATTATTAGAGAAAGAAGACGATTCGTTGTACCGTTCTTGACTCTTTATCCTTTTCTGAATTCTAAGGGAAGCGCGGAAGCTTAGACGTTTTTAATAAATTATTAGGGAATGAAGACGATTCGTCTCGATCTCGACTATTAATCCTTTTCTGAACTCAATTCACACCCCTCCCGCGCGATGGGCGGAAGCTATGACGTTTTAATTCAAACGTCTGGGAAAGAAGACGATTCTTTGTACCATTATCTCGACTCTTAATCCTTTCCTGATTTAATTCCCGACCCTCCTCCCGAGAAAAATCCAAGTTTTTCACAGATTAAAAACTGTGAAAACGCACCAAAAAAGGTCACAACGCGAAGTGAAGATGTTGAACCAACGATGGGTAAACAAAACTTCCCGATATTGATTGGTCCAAATAAAAAGGATGGATTGAAAAACTAAGCCTGAGTCATTACGGTTTTTGTGCCAAACGTTTCAGTCATTTGGATGAAGACATTCTTTCATATCTCCGTATCGGCAATTAAGTCCCGCCAATAGTTATTAATTTAGGAGTTCCATAGTGGCAATTAAGCCTCGCCGATAATTATTGTTTTTAGATCTCCGTAGGGGCAACAAAGTCTTGCCGATTATCATTGTTTTAGATCTCCGTAGGGGCAACAAAGCCTTGCTGATAATTATTGTTTTTAGATCTCCGTAGGGGCAACAAAGTCTTGCCGATTATCATTGTTTTAGATCTCCGTAGGGGCAACAAAGTCTTGCCGATAATTATTGTTTTTAGATATCCGTAGGGGCGGCAACAAAACCTTGCTGATTATTATTGTTTTAAAGATCCGTAGGGGCAACAAAACCTTGCCGATAATTATTGTTTTTAGAGCTCCGGAGGGGCAACAAAACCTTGCCGATTATTATTGTTTTTAGAGCTCCGGAGGGGCAACAAAACCTTGCCGATTATTATTGTTTTAGAGCTCTGTAAGGGCAACAAAACCTTGCCGATTATTATTGTTTTTAGAGCTCCGGAGGGGCAACAAAACCTTGCTGACTATGATTGTGTTTAGAGCTCCGTAGGGGCTACAAAACCTTGCCGATAATTATTGTTTTTTGAGCTCCGGAGGGGCAACATAACCTTGTCGATAATTATTGTTTTTAGAGCTCCAGAGGGGCAACAAAACCTTCTGATAATTATTGTTTTTAGAGCTCCGGAGGGGCAACAAAACCTTGCCGATTATTATTGTTTTTAGAGCTCCGGAGGGGCAACAAAACCTTCCGATAATTATTGTTTTTTGAGCTCCGGAGGGGCAACAAAACCTTGCCGATAATTATTGTTTTTAGAGCTCCGGAGGGGCAACAAAACCTTGCCGATTATTATTGTTTTTAGAGTTCCGGAGGGGCAACAAAACCTTCCGATAATTATTGTTTTTTGAGCTCCGGAGGGGCAACAAAACCTTGCCGATTATTATTGTTTTTAGAGCTCCGTATGGGCAACAAAACCTTGTCAATAATTATTGTTTTTAGAGCTCTGTAGGGGCAACTAAACCTTGCCGATAATTATTGTTTTTAGAGGTCCGTAGGGGCAACTAAACCTTGCCGATAATTATTGTTTTTAGACCTCCGTGGGGGCAACAAAACCTTGCAGATAATTATTATTTTTAGAGCTCCGTAGGGGCAACAAAACCTTGCCGATAATTATAATTTTCAGATCTCCGTAGGGGCAACAAAACCTTGCCGATAATTATTGATTTTAGAT